>JAWWLV010000180.1:30719718-30739534 GCA_035041135.1 Platyrinchus mystaceus | reverse complement strand
TAAGGCTGAAACAATAACAAGACTGAAACTACAATTAACACAAAGAGCTGAAGCACCAAACTAAGAGGCAGGAAGGATGAATGTTTAACACTGTCTGCCTCTAGTCTAAAGACAAACAGATTGATTTTTAGGCTTCACCTCCATGGTATTTCAAACAGTAACTTCATTAGTATGAGACATTGATCTAACAGTCCATGAGAGGTGCCTCCATTGTCTGAATTCTGCTGGGTATGAAAGCTCATTTCAAAGCTCTGTACTCAGAGGGCAGTCAATATATTGCTTTGCTTCTATGATTTCATATGAGCTTGTGCACTGAAGACAAAGAAATTTAAACCTGAAGGATTTGCAGTTGGGCTGAGGAGGATTAACCCCTTCCAAAGCCAGTCCAATCCCTCTGGACAACCAAAGGTTTGCAGAAGGCAACCTGCAAATGCCAGATAGAAAATACCCATTCTTTACTCTGGGAAGTCCTGAGTTCTATTGCACTGCACAGTGGCACAAATAAAGATATAAAAGACTATCAGCAGACTCTATACTGAGATAGAAACTAAAGGAAACCATGTGCCTGAATGCAACTGAGGGTATGTAAAAGAAGTCACTGAGGAGGGAGAAGTTTGATATTGGCTACATTAGCAATTTTCTGCTCAGAGTTTTCTCTGTTTCAGATTTATTCACTGGATCTGGGCTCACAATGGAAGATGATCTTTAACAACACAGCAGTGGAGAAGGTTTCTCCTTCTCCTGTTAAAGTTCTGTTGTTCCATTCCCACTCTGTGTCTGCACATCCTCTATTTTTTGGCAAATATCTTATCTGTGATACTGAATCTGCCTGTTCCACACTGATAACTACTTTACTTTGCCATGGGAGAAAAATCTAAAAGGAAAGAGATAAAAATTTTGGATTTCTAATATTTTCCCACCCAGGGCAGTAAAGCAGGGGGAAAAGTTCTGTCTTTAGCACTGTGAGTTGCTTCATTTACTTGAACACACCTTTCCATGAATGTCCAATTAAAAAGTGTAAATTCTTTGCTATTCTTAACCACCTTCACAGTAACAACCTCAAAGGTCCCTTCCAACCCAAACCATTCTATGATTCTACGGTTTATCTCAGATGTTGCCATAAAGAACAGTGGCATTTTCTGACTAGCTATAATTAAAAAAAAATCTTTGTACTCATTAAAGAATTTGCTCCTATTTCATCTAACTTCCTACACAGACACATCACAATCCTTCTGGAATTCTAGTAAACATTCTATGATTGGCTTATAGAGGACTTATCTGACTAAGAAGGCATAATCCAGAAAAAAACACTTAACTTTGGTTTGGACTGTAACACCTGCAATGATTGATGTTCTATTGTGATTATTGAGAAAGTCTTATACTGTGAAATAGATAAAACAATATATAATTACAAGTTTTGTTGTCTGAAATAAAGCCCTTCCCAGTCTCCCCCACGCAATCCCATTTGTTTTCCTTGCAGCTTTTCTTTTTTCCTGCCCAAATATTCAAATTAATCATCTCCCTTCAAACCTAAAGAACATTATGAAAATCACCACAAAGCAGAACCTGAGAAATTTTCCTGCTGGCATTTCATTCTCCAGATGAATTTATCAAGTCTCAGTGCAAAACACCGAATCCACTGTGCTGCATTTTGTGAAATGAACTGCACAAAATATGCAGCAACAAATCAGAACCACTGCAAGTTCTTATGCATGTATTTTTCAAGAGGACACAGTGTAGCTCTCAATATTACCAATATTTGTTAAGCTCTTTCAACTGGTAACAACTGGAGAACAAGTTAAATTAGCACAGAGCTTAAACTGAAATCAGCCTGACCCTCCACAAAGAACTCTTATCACTAGAAATATTCTGTTTTGGGAAGTTTTCATGAAGCTAAGATGAAATTTCAGCTTTAGATGAATATGGACTCTTGCTCTCCAACTGCAGCTGGTTACAACAGAATACATGTACAATATTAAGCTGTTTCCTTACCAACAACAGCAATACAAACAGAAAAAACTACCAGAAACTCCGAGTTTTACGTATGTGGTTTTCAACCACCCATGTCTGAAAGGGAACTGATTTATGGGGATATTTCCTTCTCTTTTTTTTTTTTTTTAAATTAATGCTATTATTTTTTAGCAGTGCAATCATTCATTTATCTTCTCTGAAGAGCAGAGAGTGTCTCAAAGGATGGCTGGAGCTGAGGAGTAGCTAAGCCTTCCATGCTGAGCGTGCCAGGGAGAAGTGGAGCATTGAGGAAGGACATTAAATAGATTTCTCAATGTCAGAGATGCTATGGATTGAAAGGGTGTCAAAATTAGCCTCTTACCTGTGGGTCAGGTTTGAGGCACTTGGCAGCATAATTTGGGAAACACACACTGCTGCTGCTTGGTGGAGACACAGAGACCTTCTGTCTCTCCCACAGCCCATCTGGCATCTCCCACAAGCACCGAATTCTCTTATCCAACACAAACAAGTGAATAAGCCCTGTGTGTTTGGTACTTCACAGAACTTCATCTTAAAGGGAACTGGGAAAAAAAAAAAAATTAGGAAGGAAGGAATCAGTCTGACTATTTCTACAACAGACTACACACTGTTCCTCTCGGTCAGGGCTAATTTCATGCACTGATATCATTATTTGCATGCTTTGCTGACTGGCAAGAGAAGAGAGACACTAACTCATACAAATTGAAACTAAGTAAATGAATATGGGTATTTTATCTCCATAAAACAGAATAAATTCTAGTGGTTTACTCAGATGAACACTATTATTCTGGCAGTCACACCTCAATGACTAAATACTGTCATTTGAGAAGAAATACAAACACATCAAGTCAGGATTCCTTAAAAAAAAAAAAAAAAGAAAAGCTAGATTTCTTTCTTTTTTTTCCCCTGAATTTTCTTTGAGTGGCAAGCAAATGAGCTGTGAATTCAGCTGCAGAAATAAACCTTGTTAAGGTATGAGGTCATCTACTCAGAATGCTTTCTGTCATAGGAGCCTCATAGTCAGATCAACGGATTGATGCCCATCTCATTCAAAGTTTAGGGGTGTTGAGACAGAACAGGTCATTAAAGGCCCATTTCTAAATGCCATGATAGCTGCATCACAAGATGAGGGAACAAAATTATTTATTTATTTCTTTATTTAAAGCCTCAGTTATTTAAACCAGATTGCTGTGTAAGAGTCCTCACTTCCTTTTGTTCAAAGAATGAAAAATTTCAGTCTTGGGGCCCTTGAGAGCAGTTTGATCCCAAGGGGCTGCAGAGTACAGAGCAAGTTAAAGGGTGCAACAAGACAAATTTCCTTTTTATGTTTAAAATCCTTGACCACAACTTCTTTCAATTTTGGGAGTTGTTACTGCAACTAATTACTAATTATTTGTTGCTGCAAATAATTGCTGCAAGCAGGTTAAACAAGTAAAGCACAGAGGCAGTGTCTGCACACAGAGCATCCACTCACCATTCATTCACATGGCAGAACGAGTTCATGTCTGGGATTACATCCCAAGATCCTGCTGTAAAAGCTGCTGCTTTACTGGGAACATAACAGTGCTTGCACAAATTTTGTCATCTCCAGTGAAACAACATGTGCATTCACAGGCCAAGAGCTGGATGTCTTCAGCTTTTCTGAGGGGTTGTGTTCCTTTGGAGGATTAAATCACCTTCCAGAGATCACAGTTAACACTCTACTCACCACACTGTGAGCATGCTGGGGCCTCTCAGCAGGACTCAATCCTCAAATGCATGGGATTAATTGCATTTATTTAAATACATTTATTTGGCTTTACAAGTTGGTTTAGTTTGTTTGTTTTTTACCATATTCGCATCAGACTGTCCCACACAGTTTTGTATAAGATGTTTCTTCACACACAAATGCAATGATCCCACCCCAGCCATTCCTGATGGTCAACCAACATATTAAAGGACTGGGTAAAGTCAAGTTATCATGCTTGTAAAAGTGTAAAGAGAAGTCAAGGTAGAAGATCTGGCTGGGCAGGAAAAAACACACAATTATTTATTTTTAAGACACAACAGAAAATACGACAAAAGAACAACAAACAAATATACACCAGAAATGTATCTTGAACTTCAGAAATAACTGCTTTGGCTCAGATTAGCAAAAGCTTTATCACACACTGTGCAAATGGCAGCTCAACTGATGCAGCTGACAAGTCTAAGGCAGTTCCTTAGGCAAAATAACACATTCCTTCTGTATTACGACTAAATCAGTGCTTTGTACCTGATTTCTTACAGCATTATATAATTTCCCCTGACTTAATCACATGGCCTTACAATCACCATCATTAAGTGAGTACACTTAAAACTTCAGAGGGAGAACTTTCAGCATCAGAACCAAAGCTCCTCTATGATATTTGTTATTTGCAATGCAGCATCGACTATAATTTTAGTCATCATCACTCTTCTGTAATGAGGAAGCAGTTTACTGACAGTAAATGAACTGGGACTAACAGGGTTGTAGTACATATATCTAAGCCTTCTATGCTTTTTACTATGGTATAAAAAGCAAAAAAGCAAAAAAAAAAAGTATGTGAAGTATTGGGCTTTTATAATTTCAGTCATTTTAAACCTCCCCAAGGTCAGTGAAAGCCAAACCAGCAGCAGTGGTTGGGTTGAACACTTCAACCACAGCCTTGTTGCAAGGCTCAGCCTGTCCTGTCACTCCAGGAATTCCACTGCTCCCCTCTCCAGCCTCTTGCTTACAGGAGCTCATTGTCCTTCTCAGGTCCCCGAGGCCTTGGAGGCCACATGTCAAACACATTCCTGGTTTTATTTATGTCACTGTGTTTCACGTGTCTCAGAGCTGGGCACATGACAGGAGTCAAACCAAGGTGTTGGGCACAGCATGGCACTGACAGCACTCCTGGCTCTGCTTTTCCTTTGCTGTTTAACAAGGGCCAGCATATTTAACCTCTCTGACTGAGCCCCAGCCCTCCCAGACCCCCCCAGCAAGAGGGCAGATATCCTTGACAGGGTCAGACTTGCACCCTCACTGTTGGGCCACCTGTGAAATGGACACTTGCTACTTGGTTTCTGAAATTTCTTGTTCTTCCCTACTAAGTTATGACTTTCAAAACAAAAGCTTTAAGGAGCTGAAGCTCTAAATCTCAGATTTCACGGGAAGTTGGCCAAGTTTATCCTTTAAATCTCCTCAGGAATCCCAGGCTGTATTTTATCTTACTTTGTTTCCTGTTGCTTGTGTCCATCCATTGCTGGAATTACTGCATGGGGCTTATGAAAAGCTACACAGAGTAGAGCTGTGGAGGATGAGTGGGCAAAGCTGGTAAAGCCCAGGTGTTGGGCAGGGTCTGGAGAGCTCCTACACCAAGGGAGGGGGCTGAGAGAACCAAATACACCATAATGTGCTCAAATGAGTCTTTCCCAAAGGCAATAAGAAACCACAGCACGACACAGAGCAATTCACCATCACCCACTCTGTGCTTGGGTGGGTTCAGTGTGTGAGTTTGCAGGAACTGGCCATTCTGGAGACAAGAATATCACAGCCCACCATCCTGATGTGCCAGACTGCCCACCTCCCACAGCAAGAGCTCTCTGGCTTTTAGGAGCAGAGGCTTTGGAGCACCAAGTGTGCTGCCTGCCTGGACCTGGGACCAGGTCAGCACAGCAGCTCTGCCAGACACACAGCAGAGGGTCTGAGCTCCCCTGAGCAGCACTGAAGGTCCAAGTGCCACCATTTCCTCGTGGCTGGCTCTGTCACTGCCACATCGTGTCCCCTCAGACCTTTCCCTGCCCTTTTTCCTCGTGCACAGCTTGCCTCTGTTGGCTGTAAATCTGAAACCCTCTGGGGCAGATGTTTTTCTGATTGCCTATTTGTACTGGCAGAGACCTCAGCTGGGTTCTCCAGGGCCTTAACTTATAATTCCCTGCCTGCCTTTTTCTGCCTCAAGCCTCTCATTTTTCTCTCAGTCAGTGAGCATTTCAGAACACAAATCTGGAAATCTGCATATTGCTTTATTACAAAAGTGTTTATGCTCCTAGTTCTTCCTTCTTGCTGTATAATGAAATCACAAAGCAAGAATCTTTCATAATAAAATTTGATGTAGACATGCCTGGAAAATGAAATCAGGAGGAGGCAGTGATGGTGAAAGCTGCCATCAATCATGGCAGGCAGACTGCTCCCCTTGACAGCAGTCAGACACAGAGGTAGAAAAATTCTGTAATTTAATAACAGCTGCAGTAGAAAAGCAGGGAGAAACATTATGATGCTAGTCACTACATATTTAGTATTATGTGTAACCTGCATATCAGACTTAAGAGTGATGGCTACAGCAAAGAATTGCACTGAAGTTATCAGGCTGCAGCTCTTCCTTTAAGGCTGAAGAGTTCTTATTCTTAGTTTCCCTGGCTGAAGACAGTGATCTAATGCCTTCTCTGGCACCTTCTTCTATACCCCCACCCCTCAGAATAATCCAGGGACAAAGGCACAACCAGAGGATTCACCCTATTTTATCTCTGGATAGAAAGGAGTGCTCAAGGGCTCACCATTTTCCACTGACTATAGAGGTAACTCAGATTAGAAGCCTGATTTCAAAATAGGTGGTTCAGAGCGAGAAGATTCCTCCAAACTTCAGCTTTGACTTTAAGTCTTCATTGGATACAATAAACGTATGGAATTCATACTTTAGTCAGTAAATGTAAAAGCCAAAATACTGACATGAAAAATGACATTCTGACCTGGATCCTTCCAGTCCATGAAGGCCTTTGTCACATGCAGATCTGAACCTCTAATCTAAGAATGAAAATAATGCCTCATTTTGGGCTGTTGCAACAACTTCAGATTTATGCCCCCTCAACAGTAGATTCCTGTAAAAAAGAACCCCAGAGCTATATTTAAAAAATTCTCTTCCTCCTCACTACTGGGAAGAAAAAATAAGTCACTGTGTTTTATCTCTGTGAACTCACTGCTCACACCAGTTCAGCCACCCCACAAATAAATCTCACAGACCTGATTTCAGCAGAAGACAAGTAAAAGAAACCAACTAGAAAGATGTTATAGGAAATTTTGCTTATTGGGGGAAGAGAATTTGCATTTTATGGCTGTTTCTGTATATTTGTGATACATTTAATATGCTATGACCTTCAGAAGTAATGAAATTGGAGTTTTCATCTCATCAGACACCCTTTGGCATGCTGCAGTTTGCTAAGCCATGCCATCACTCCAAACTGGGAAGCAATAAACTCCTCTGACTCCTTTCCCTGAAGCACACTGGCTCCTGCCTGACACTGGGAGCAGTCCTGCCTAATTATAATTGCTCTATAAAAACAAGACTTATGCAAGGACAACTTTTTGCCAGAGTATTCCCTTAATGGCCTGACAGAAACACATCATTTTCCTTTAACTGCTTGGAGATATCCTGAGGTGAAATCAGGTGAGTTACCACTGGTTTCTCTATTATAACCTTTGCAATGACAAGCAAAAATATTTCTGTTCAACTTTGCATATCAAAATACAAGAGCAAAATTGCCATTGCTGTAAATCCATGAACAGCAATAGGACAAGGCTGAAAAGGGAAAAAAAAACTAGCATTAAAAGTAGTGTTTTATAATAAATAATAGTTTTAATTTTATTTGTAACTTCTGAGCCTAGAGTGCTGCTGTTAAGCTTTACATGAGTTTTATTTCACTTACTAAATGCAATGGATTAAGACCATCCATTCCAGCTTTGTGCCAGTTAAATATGACATCTAAACAGGGTTCTTTGTCTAAGGAGGACACAAAACCACAGATGAATTGGGCATTTCAGATTTTCAGAAAAATCACAGAATGGTTTGGGTTGGAAGGGACCTTAAAACAAAAACAAAAGCAGCCAAAAAAAAGCCCCACCACAAAAGCAAACACCCTTCATCAGCATCCCCCCAAAACCAATAAACACCTTTAACGCATTGCCCTTCTGGTCTTGTGCAGGAAGCTGAGATTCTTCATTCTTGATTCTTAAGGACTTGAATTTAGGGCTTTTCTCCTCAGTGATTGATCCCATGGCCAGAGCACCCCTGAATCACCAGCTGTGCAAACACTGGCTCAGAACTGCATTTCTGGTTAGTCAGAGAGCACAGCCTGAATTTCACATTACTTACTCTTGAATTGATGCCCCCTGACAAAGCTTCAGGCATGGCATAAAAACCTTCCTGCTACCAAGATAATCCATAAACATTTCTTTAAACAAAACCTCAACCTTCTGAGCAAGTTCTGTCTGATCAGAGCTTTGTGTCGTGCAGTCACAGCATTTTGATCCTCCACCACTGACTGAAAATCCAGGTTTATCATTTATCAAACCACAGCTCAGCCTGCTGCTGAGCCTGCCCACCAGCCTCAAGTCTGCCTGCTAAAGAAAACATGGTTTGAGTTCCAATTTTTGCCTCTTTGATCCCTATTTTGTCCAGAAATCAATTTTCAGCACTAAAACCCATCTCATAGATGTGAGCTGCTTAAATAATGCAGTAGATAAATCTGTAACCGTTTGCAGATCTTTTGTTTTATTTCTCCCCCCCTCCCATGACCAAGCACATGCAATTTTAAAATAGGGACTGAAAGGAACAGTGATTGCTTTGTTTCAGGAGTTGCTTATACACTTGAATTTCCCAGAGCTCTGATGGATTAGAGCAGGTGCCAAGAGGAGGTTGAATAGTTTTATTCCTATAATCCACACTCATTCTTCTGTCAAATGTGTGTTGGCAGTGCTCCCCTGGTACATTATCTGGCCTCTGCACTAATATTGCAAAGAAATCATTTCTCCAAGGTCTAAACTTCTTGTTGCTACAATTTTTGCTTTATTTTACTTAGAGGAAGAGTTGTAAAAACTTACACTGGGATTGTTTCAGGAAACACTGGCACAGGTTGCCCAGAGAGGCAGTGGATGCCCCACCCCTGGAAGCATTCAGGGTCAAGTCAGGTGGGGTCTGAGCAACTTGATCAAGTTGAAGATGCCTCTGCTCATTGCAGGGGGGTTGGACTAGGTGGCCTTTAAAAGGTCCCTTTCAACCCAAACTGTTCTATCATTCTAATTTACTGAACTGGAAGATTCCCAGTACCACTGGTCATCACACCTATGCAGCCTCCCAGTTTTGAATGTTCTCACCCCTTCCCAACCCTGTTGAACCAAAACTGGTTGTTCTCTGAGCCCAGGCATGACTGCAGATCCCAGGAGTCACTGCCCAGGCTCCTTTCAATCAATCCATGCCCAACTGCTTCTGTTTCTGGTATGAATTATGTACTCAATCATTTCCCACACTGACAAAGATATTCCAGTGGCAATCATGACTTTCAATGCCCAAGCCAATACAGTCAAACTGGAAGAGCACATTTCATCAGCAAAGCCCCACAACAGCAGGTAGAACTCATTAATTGCTACAAACACATTTTCTCTTCATCTATCTGTTTAATTCTCTCACACAACTTCAACACCCATGCACAACCCTGATGACTTTCCAGTTCCTATGACACAGTAGCTGCCCTTCACTAAGCAGGGACACTCCAGTGCTCACCACAACACTCCTCCAACACTGAGGTTGAAAGTTTGGTAAAAGGCATGACCTGAAGCCCCATTTCACTGGGAAGGGAATGAATAATAAGACTGAGTGGGTGAACAATTTAAAACACACCCAATGCCTTTGAAGCACCTCTCCAAAAGCACCTCACAGAACCTGCAGAATCCCCTTCCTTCCTGAACAAGCCATTGAACTCCAGTATAAATTTTCTACACCTATAAGTGTCTTACTAAGAATATATTGCTAATATTGAGCTATCAGCTAGTAGCTACTCTGCTTACCTCTGCATGGGGGTGTCTTAAGCTCAGACAGAATATGGCACAAACCCCTCTTATATTAAACCCACAGATGAGCCCTTTGGAGCTGAATTGCACTTTGGCTGTGTTTTAGGTCAGTTAGAAGTGGGTATTTGTAGGCTTGAAAGTTATATTGACAAGATAACAAACTGTGGAACGCTGCCTGCTGGATTTTTCTGATTTTTCTCAACAAGAGAAGGACAAAAGAAGAATGAGAAAAATGCTGTGAACAAAGCTGTGCTACAGCGGCCACTGGAGATCAGAAACACAGATGTTTGGGAGGGGGGGAATTCCCTTCTCTTTTGCAGGTGTTTCTGGGTCAGAGTCCTGAATCACAGCTCTTTCTTTGCTCTCACATGAGAGCAGCATTCCAGAGTTATTCAAAGCCCTTCTCATCAGCTCATGTCATTGAGGTCCTGAGCTGTGCAATCCAATGGTATCTTGCCAGACCTGCATTGAAAGTGAACCTTTGGAAGAATCATATTGCCAGCTAAGCACCTGTACAGACAAAGGAAGCTCGGGCTCATTTCAGGAAAATTGTACATAAAAGCCATGGAGATTGGAGCAATATGGTTCTTTTTGCATGTGGACTTTATTTTTTGCAACAAGGCTCTACAGGGCAGAACAAATGTGTTGTGCACCAAAGCCAGCTCAGAAACTGTCAGCAATTAGTTTTCTTCAATAGACATTCTGCTTTTTCTGTGACAATAAAACCCTGTGACTATTATCCCTCCTAGCAGATTGTGGAGCATCTCATCTGTAAATTCCCCAGAGCGTCAGTGTGTGTCTCTGTGCATGGTATTGCAATTATAATGTGGAATGTTCTGAATGTCTAAGTCTACCTTCAACCATCTGGAGTCCCTCCTTCATTAAATTTGGGTTTAGTGTTTATACAGTCTCCTGGTAATTAATTTCAGAGATGGAGTAGATTTGTCCCATCTTCAGAAGCCTGTCATTCTTCAGTGTAATGACAACTGGAGAGATTTGAGACAGAGCAATATATAATTATATCCACTATATTAATATAAAAAAATACATGTTTATCTAAAAACCCAAACATGCACAACCCACGTAACAACAAGAGCTGAAATTTTTGATCACTTTATTGGGTGTAGAGGAGGGAGATGACAGCATTTTACCCACATTAATAAGGAGTTCCAAATGAGCCCTGAGCACAAAGCGAGGCCCGGAGAAGAGCAAAAAAAACCACAGATCCCTGAAGGAGTCACGAACCAGCTATTCCCATTTCCAGCAGTATAAAGGGATCAAAGGTGCACAGGCCTTGAAACCCACCTAACTTATTAAACCTGTGGGTTTAGTGATGCCATTACCAGCACCTCAAACAAAGCAGGAAGGCACAGGGTGTTAACTGTCCCACAGCTCTGTAGGATTGGGGCTGGAGCAGTTTATAAACCAGAAATGTGGGGGAGGGAGGCAGGGAGGTTTCTTATTGTTGTATGGTGATTTTATTCTTTTTTAATAGAAGCTTGAATTGCATTTAATCAGAGCAAGGGTGGTGCATATGATCACACCACAGCGTGGATGTGCCATTAAGGGCTGGGTTTTTTCCTTTTAATTTCAGGCAGTGATTTCAAGCATTAATAACCTCCCTAATTTTTTCCAACTAATGTGAGCACAGATGCTAATCTTGCTTATATAAGCAGCTCCTCACATCACTGTTTTCCAGGGACTAAATCAAGTTCAGCAAATTCATCAGGCTCTGTAATGGAACTGATCAGTCTGTCTGTAAATAAGACTGATCAGTTCAAACTCCACTAGAGCTTCTGCCACCAAACCTTGCCTGAACCAGTGTCCAAACTGGTACCCAAACTGGTCTGGGCAGTTGGCACTCTCACAGAGGATGCTGTTCCTCTGAAGGGATATTTTTTCCAGCCTCCAGAAAGGTGTTCACCAATAGCAAATCCATCCCAAAGCACAATTAATTGTGGACAATTGATTATCAATCAGTTGCCATAAAACCTAGAATCACCTGCACTAGATCCAGAAAAGCTGCCTGCACACAAGTACATCACTATGCACTCTCTACACAATTTAGGTCATGTATTCTGCCATTAAATTTTAATTTCCTTTTAATGAAAACCAACTTGCTGATTACAGCAAACATCCCAAGACTAGTCCCTTATTAAATTCTTTTCATAGTGATACAGCTTGAGAAAAAAATAAAGTTTTATTATGAACTGCCCCATATTGTTCACTGGGAAGACACAAGAACTGAGAAAACATGATTAAAAATATGCCAAGAGCATTTAAAAAAACAACAAAAAAAAGAAAGAGTCATTTAATAGTGGATACATGTGAGAATTAAAACAATCTACTGATTCTACAATTTATCTTTCAGTGCCTCTCTTAGGAAGAAAGAACATCCGTAAGTAAAAATAATTAAATCTGCTTTTTAATATAAGAGAACCACAGTGAAATATGTGGATACTCTCCTAGCAGAATTTCAGGCCTGAATTCTCCCTAAAACCACAAACCCATTACCTTGCAAAGGCAGAATAACCATTTGGGTGAGAAAAGGATGCTTAGAGACTACTGTTTGTTTTTCCAGATTGAATTAAATAAACCAAAGTAGACTCTCCCAACCCTTTATGGGGCTGCCTGAAGAAATATTTCAAAGCTAACATATTTCTGACCTCAAATCTGATTTATGGTTTGGGCTCACACAGACATTTGGCTTATTCAGAGGGAATGTATTCTTATAGTTTAGGGGAGTTTATTCTTTTAGAGCTGTTTCTTCACAAAAGTTTTTTTTCAAAACAGAGAAGGTGAATTTATGACAGTGGCAAAAATACATCCTCTTAAAATTAAAAAGCAAATACAACATGAAAGATATGAAATCAGAGTTGATGCCACTGCCCTGACTTCACTGGCCTATGATCAGTACAAGTCTTTGCAGTATGGAATTACCTGTTGGAGAATAAAGAGTCCATCAGCTACTTCACAAACAATCATAAGCAGCAATATAAACAGACATGATGCCAAAAAGGCCATCAAAGTTATAAGAAATAACAGATCTGTGAACTGGAGAACATCCTTTTTTCTAATTGCAGTCAAAATGTTTCATGGAAGGGAGCACAGTTTGAAGAGTTTAGAAAGAAGTGCTTAGAATGGCAAAAAATGAAGACCATGGGTCAAGAAACCAGAGCAGAAAGTTATAAATGGATCCCTTTTGATTGATCTTAAGCACTGAGTAAAACTAGTGCTAGTAAAAATAACCTTAAACAAGGGGAAAACAGTGCAAAGATGGAGTTCCACAAAAAAGCTTTCAGAACCTGCTTTGGCATTGTGGTATTGCTGGCAGCAGAGTTCCTACAAACCTGAATCAGCAAAAAGGCCCTACACAGACAGATTCAAAAACAGCCCCAGGGAACCAAAATTTACACTTAGATTCACTCTAACCAAATAGACACCCAGTCCATCAAATGATAAAACTGCCATCTTTATATTCATATAAAAAAAAGTGGGGAAAATATTAAAGCTTATCACTGTTTTCAGGCATTCTGTGACTTTTCAAAACTTCATTTCAGGGCAGTTTCAGCTAATGTTTTGTTTGGCCCTGGAGGTTTTCCTTGGGACTTTATGCAGTTGACAGCTCAAATCCTACAAATGTCTCCAGTAATGCACTGGGAAAGCAGCTCCCCACACCCCACAGAGCATTTGCAAAGACATCTCTAGTGCCTGTCAAACCCAGGCCATTCCCAATGGTTTTTGGGACTGCCCCAAGCACCCATAGCTTGTCCAAGGCACTGATCCCCCTGGTCAGGTCTGCCAAACCACAGTTGCTCATGGGAGCAAGTGCAGTGCAATGGCTAAATGGATAAAGGCAGCAAGCACAGAGCAAACAAGCCCTGTTTTAGTGCCAGGCAGCCCCTGGGAACATCCCCCAGTTTTACCAGCTATAGGATAGTCACAGCTGACCTCCCTCAGCCCAAAAAACAAGCTGTTGTGGACCTCAGCAAGGCTCAGGCTGCATTAAACAGAAAGATCATGCCAGGGCTTTGGTTTCCTCTGCACAAAGGATGATCCTGGGGCTCATCCCCCTCTCCTGCTGCTCCAGGGAGGAAGCAACGAGACTTGTGGCACAGCTGTGCCAGCAGTGAGTCTGCAGAGCCAGAGCACTCCAACCCACATTCCCAGCAGGGTAACAGCTGCTTTCTTCCCTGACAGGGAGCAGAGGGGCTGACCCTTCCCCACAGCAGAATTCATCCATCTCCCTTGATCATCACCCTCCTTTTCCCCTCCTTTCCTCCTCCTCCTGCACCTCACAGGCTGGACACCCTGGTCCCTTGTGGGGCAGCAATGCATGTTTGTAAAACACAAACTCATAGCTGGGGATTCCTCCAGCCATATCCACCCTCTGACAACTCCCTTCTGCCACAGAATATCTTCCTCTTTTTCCTATCACTGAAATCAAAGTCGCTTCTCCCAGACTCTCCATCACTGCAGTCTCCAGGCCAGGTATTCCAGTCCCCACACAAAACCTACTGCTGTGCTACTTGCAGCAACAAAGCACATCAGTATTAACACAAAGGGTCATGAAGGGACATTTTCTCTTCCCATTTCCACTCATTATTTTTATATATTTTTAACTTGTGCAGAAAAGGGACGGAGGAACTGAGTTAGCTACTACTTTCTAATGAGATACTAATACTAATTTATTTTTTTTTTAAAGAAAGGAACAGACAGCATAAAAAGCTTCCCAGAAGAATCTCAGAGCACTGATTTAACAGCCTGGGAACAACAACTTGGACTCCAATTTCTCTGTTGTTCTTCTGCTGCTCTTATTTTGGTGCCTAGACACTAGGAAAGAGCACCCATTCTCTTGCATCTTCTCAATCAGGCTCAGCAAATTTCTCTGTTTTATTTGCTGTCTATGCTTCTAAAAACTCCTGCCATCCTCACCTGTTCCTCTTCATTTCCTTTGCCCTCTATTAACACCTCTGTGTCCCAATAAAGTTTCTTAGAATTTAACTGCTGTATTTATTATCATGCAAATACCAGCATTCAAACAGAGGTTTCATCTCCTTGTGGTCAACAAAAGATGAGTTATTTTAAAGCATTTTACCTCCTACAGGTATAATCACACAGCAGGATAGTCACAGACACTTAGATGTTGTGATTACAGAGCAATCACACTTCACCATGAAATTATAAGTAGTTTAAGTTCCAGAAATCCCAACTGTAGTTTTGTTTAGGGTTTGGGTTGGTTTATGGGAGGCTTGGGGGTTTGTTGGTGTATCTTTTTGGGCAAAACTAAAAGGTAAGCAGAGATAGAAGCAATTCTTCAGAAGAAACTTTAATAGACAAAAAAAATATTTCAGAAATGCCCTAAATATTATTCCAGTTGCACCAGACCAAGCAGGTTTGTCTCGTAGTGCTCCACGGTGCAGATGTGCTGCCAGTTTATGTTAATGCCACCACTGCAGAGGGCAGAATCCTTTCTTCCCAATTCCCTCAAACCCATCCCACTTCCACAGCAAACAGGAGTGTAACACTGAGCAATAGCCAGTGCAGACCCCAACAACACTGTTTGCATAATATTGGATTAATTTCATCAGCAGTAGAGACCTTTTTCCTCTCCAGTTCATTTTTTTTTCCAACTTTAATTCCATTTACTCCCTGTGGCAAATACCAGAGCTCATTCCCTCTCACTTGCTTCTCCCCACCACCCTCTGCATCCCAGGAGCCACCACATCACTCTGATCTCTACACAAGCACAGCTGAACAAGGTGCACTTGTGAGCCTTTGTAACCACACTGGGCTGCAGAGATTGGTATTGATCCAGCTGCTCCCTCTACATGAAGGTCTGGAGCAAAACCTCCATGGAAAACACAGCAAACAGCTCTTCAGAAGCTTAACAAAAGGGAACTCAAGGGCAAACCAGCTCTATCAGGCCCCTCTTTTCTCCCATTACCATAATATATTATACAATTATCTTATTTCTGTGCAGTAACATAAACATCTGAATTTTCTCTTTGCTTGTTGATGCTGAGCAACATGCTTTGAGCCTTAAGCACACACAATTAAAAAGTACAGTCTAAGGATGAACAGCTCATTAAAAGAGCAGTGTTAGCTACACCCAAAGAAAGGGCCTGGAATGGGATTTTCCTTATCAGCCACGTGGCAGTTATGCTTTATATTAAGTTGGAACTAGACAATCCTAAAGGTTCCTTCCAAACAAAAGCACTCTGTGATTCTGTGATAAACCAGAAATGAGCAGCAGTGGAAGGGAGGAGATGCTTCTAAGCTGGTTCCATGACACAGCAGCAGTGGCTGCACAGCCCCAGTACCACCCACACATGTGACAGCAGCACCTTGTCCTTACTCACCTGTGCCTTGCTTTCCCTTTACACGAGTTATAACAGGACAGGTAACAGTAATTATGTTCTTTGAGTGCTGGGAGACCTAATGGGTGTGTGCAAAGCACTGGCAGAGCTTCAGAGGAGAGGTCTCATTGTAAGGAAAAGGTCTGGTGAGCAGAACCCAGGAGCAGATCTGCTGGAGAGCAGCCCTGGTGTGTGTGAGCTGCCCCCAGGGCCTCACAATTAAAGAAATTCATCACTCCTCCATCTCATGCCACTCTTCTGTTTTAATGCAATGCATAAGGAAGACTAAGGAGAGGACAGAAAACAAGGAACTGTTGTGACAAATGTTTCCTTTCAAGCCCTGCCAACCCTGGGGAAGCAGGTAATATTTCTCACAGACTGAGTAACTTGCTGAACATCCAGCACTTAAACTGCACCCGTGTATCTCAGCTGGAAAGGCACAGCAGCTGCCAACCTGGTACCCAAGCTGTGCCCTCCTGCACAGCACAGGGGGAATGCTGTGAGTGCCCAAACACCTCACCCAGAGGGGGGAACCTGGGGCTGTGCCCTGAGGGCAGCACAGTGTGAGTGAACAGAACAAATGGCAGGGAAGCAAAGGGGTAAGAGGGCTGAGGTAGTGATTAGGTGTTTATTACAAAGCCATCAGAAGTCTTCTGCAGAGAAATTCCCTCTCTAATTCCTACACCAGGCAGCACATCAGTCACAGGGCTGAGCTGGGAACCAGTCACTCTGCCTGGTTTATTCCACCAGCCACAGACAAAGAGTTTATTTACTTCAATTTCTAATTAATTTAATACTTCTCAAAAGCTTCAGAAAGGGAAGCAAATGTTGAGCCTGCACTTTCTAAACCAGCTCAGTTCACAGGGCGAGAGGAAAGCAAAGAAAAGGTGGATAAAATGGCAAAAAATCTAAAGAGATCTGAACTGCACCTGCACTTTAACTACAGACCCATCCCTGCCTGTCCTTCCCAGGACAGAGATGGACAGAAAGAGCCCAGCAGCAGCCCAGTGCTTAAAACTGGAGAACTGTTCCCTCTTTCCTGAGACAGTAGCAAGTTTAACTGTAAAATATTAACATACAGTTTACTGTGCAGAGCCCAAAGCCCAACTCCAGCCATCCAGCCTGGTCCCTGCACTAGCCAGGCCACCACCCTGCAAATGCACTGACTACCCAACAATGACCACAGCAGCAAATCCCTCATCAACCTCCACAAAACACTTCAGAATTATTTTTTTTTTCCCCCCTAAAACTGAAAATATTAACAGGTAAGATCAACACTGACCTCTTCTGAAGAGAGCCATCCAGACCTTCCTGCTCCTTCCAGGCATCCAGCTCCCTCTCTGCTTGCCTAAAAGGCCCAACTCAGCTGCTGGGAGTCAGGGATAATTACTGATTAATTATTAGTTTCACCTTGCCAGCAAGTCTGGCACACAAACTAAGCACCAGAGGGCCAAGTTGGAGTGGGGAATATTTTCTGTCTCAGAGATTGCACATTTATTGTGATTTGGTTTTGGGATTAAAAGGTCCTCTTATGTCAGATGCCTCATCCCTTATGGTTCTATACGTTTGAATTAATTCTATTAAAGTCACCCCATCATTTTCTCTCAGAAATACTGGCTTGTAGAGTGGGAAACAAACCACTAAACTCTGCTGCCACGAGCTGCAGGGTGACTGCACTGCACTGAGGCAGCAGGACCAAGAACACCACGAAATTCTGATGCTCCTCTCTATTTTGACCAATAAATAGGAGGAACCATTGCTTGCAGTAATGAGTATTCTCAAAGTTGTTGCTAACACACCTCATTGCCTCCTAAAGCACCCATCTCCTTAACCAGAAGAGGAAGAATGGCATCATTACTGGAAAAGCAAGTTTCAAAAGAATGACTGTATTTGGCATGGCAGACACACTGCTCCTTCGATTTGGTTGGAACAGAAAGTTACTTTTTGAGCTGAACTGGGCACCAAACAGCTTTATAAATTTTGCCTTGCTTAGAAATAACTTTTGGCAAATTTGTCCAACAACAAAATAAAAAAATTATAAATACTCTATGTGAGATATTTTCAGAAAATATTTTTTTCTCTACAAAATTCATTAGAATAAGAGGTTAAAAAAAATAAAAAAATAAAAACCAGAAAACCATCAGTCTTGCCAGAAAGTTTTTAAGAATTTTTTTTTACACACTTGAGTTTGAAAGCCACACTTACAAGATCATCACTGGAAGCCTGTAACGTTGTGATCTATTCATATATGTGAGTGAGGAACCTGAGGGCTTTTTTTCTACAACTCATATTTAAACAATGATTTTTTTTTTTCTCATTACTGAAAAGAAAATTCATGTGCCATTTCTGTGCAGTTTTGATTTCAACTGAAAGTATATTTGAGCAAATAAATCTGATTACATACTTGGCACACAGACATTTCCCTGATATACCTGTGTAAAATTATGATACTTTCAGACTGGGTTTTTGGCTATGGCACAGAGCCTGGCAAAATCCAAGTTAGTTATTATTAAAGACAAGTTTCCCAACCTGTTTTAGGTGCTTATATTTGTCATCCAGACAATTTTGCTTCCAGTATTGGACAAAATATCAACGAATGGAAGGTGCAAACAACAATTGTGTGCAGTGCTGTCATGAATACAATAAAGGCAAACCAAATAAATGGAGTGGAAAAACATCCCCCAAAGTGTTTCACATCTCATATTGCATTTAAACAAATGGAAGATGCTGTGGAAAGCACAGCTTACTTTGCACTTGCATACTGATGGTTCTATCAAAAGCATTTTTTTTTCCCTGAGTAGATTATATTTTGTTCCATTTGTGTTAGATTTTTTTAAGTGATTACCTTATAAGACCATCTAACTCACTCCAACTTTTGCCTTGATTGCATAAATCAGCAGTCATTTCAATTTAAGTGGAAAAGATTCTGACTCGAGACAAACAGGGCAGAATTTCTGACAGCTGAACCATCTGAAACACAACCTTAAAAGCTACATATTATTCAGCCTGTCATTTCTGTTTACTTCAGTGGGGAAAGCTTTTTTTTTTGCTCTTTAATCCCATTAGCCCAGCTGAAACAGCAGGCTGGAGACTGCACCATGTGGAACCAGCCAGAGCTCAATGAGCAGCTCTGCTGGGGATGCTCAGTTGTGCAGCCCCTTGGAATTCAACCTGAGAAACGCTCATCTCTGACTGCTGGAAGCACAAGTGGTTCCCACACTGGCCTGTCCCTCACCTACAAACCCTCTTCTCAGCACTGGCAGCTGAAATAAGAATCCTTTCCCAGGATTTGCTGTGACCTGCAGGAGTGCCCTGGGCCAGGCAGGAGCTGGGAGCAGAGGAGAGTGCAGGTTTGGGGGAGGAAGGTCCATGCAGGGGCTGAGGGCCCTGTGCTCTACATGGTGTTAGAGAAGGTGTGATGGTACGTGAGCAAGATCTTGGAATGGTTTGTGTTGGAAGGGGATGGATCATTGTGGAGAGTCTTACAGAACAGTGGTTAGCAAAGAGAGGCCATGCCTCTAAACTGAAGCTAGTTGAAAGTAAGCTGTAAGCAAAAATGATGGGAACTGATGCTGTGTAAGCAAGTATAAGGCTATGAATACCTTTTTGATAGAATAAAACAAAGTATAGAAAATAGACATGCTAC
>JAWWLV010000180.1:30673659-30693289 GCA_035041135.1 Platyrinchus mystaceus | reverse complement strand
GGCAGGGTTAGATGAGATATTAGGAAGAAATCCTTCCCTGTGAGGGTGGGGAGGCCCTGGCACAGGTTGCCCAGAGAGGCTGTGGCTGTTCCATCCCTGGAAGTGTCCAAGGCCAGGTTGGATGGGGCTTGGAGCAACCTGGGCTGGTGGAAGGTGTCCCTGCCCCTGGCAGGGGGTGGAATGGGATGATCCATTCCCTTCCAGCCCAAACCATTCTATGATTCTTTCATCTCAAGCCTTCACTTTTGGCAGCCTCTGTGGTCAGTGCATTTAGTGATGGCACAAAGAGCTGTGGAGGTGGGGGCACCTCATGGGGGGACCCTCTGGAGCCACTGTCACCCTTCAGGGTGCAGCAGAGAGAGGAACAGCAGTGTGCTGGCCATGGGCAGCCCAGCTCTCCACCAAAGGTGCCCTCAAACAGTGGCCCAGTGATGCTCCCATCAGTGGCATCCCAGATCCTGTGCCAGGTAAAGACCAGGAGCTGCCCAGCCACAGGAGGGGGGTGAGGAGGGTCCAGCTGCTCTCACAGACCAGTTTGCTGCAAGAAGTTTTGCAATTTTTTCTCCCAAATCTATTCTTCAAACAATTTTCAGCAGTTAAACAACCTCCTGCCATCAGCTTCAAAATCCTGACCCCTGGCAGTGAAAGCACAGGATCTTTCAAGTTTTCCTCAGGGCTATGGCTGAGAGAGCACTGGTGTTGAGCTCACTGAATTAATGCCTGTTTTGAAACACTTCTGCCCTTCCTACAAACTTCCAAAGTTTCACTGGTGGCCAAGCTCAAACCCACAATGTTTTCAGCCTACAGGTTATTTTAACTTGTACTAAGCTGAGCCCTAAATGTTTTACCCTCAGTATTTCCAGTGCAACATCTGATATGATTAGCTAGGCCATTAATTATCCTGTACTTTAATTATGAACCTCCTGCTGAAATACAAGGAAAGGTCAATGCATACCCAGAGAAAGTGGTACTTAACAAGATACATTTATCAGCAAATTAGGCACAATGTGAGTTCAGCACACATAAGCAGTCTAAAGGATTTTTACAAGTGTGCTAATGGTATTTGATATTTTTTGCTAAGAATATGTGCTTGTAGTCAACAGGATATTGTCTGTCTAAAACCCACCATGGACTTCAGTGCACAAAAGCCAAACAGGAAAACCAGGTGTTGTCCTCAACTACTGAACATGAGAGTCCAAGGGAAGACAGAGATTTGACTCCTGAAGATGCACAGAGAGGGGCCAAGAGGCAACAGACACAAAGCTCCACCTGGGAAATGTCAATTGTATATCAGAAAAACATTTGCAATCAAAGCACTTTAAAATAGGGCCCAGAGAAGCAAAGGATGTCCAGCCTTGAACCAGGCCCTGAGCAGGGAAGTTGAACCAAGCAACCTCTCCAGAGGTCTCTTCCAACCTATTTTCTGTGAAGAAATACAAAACCTTGTTGTAAAATCCACTGGAAGTAAGGTACTTTTAATTAGAGCAATCCAATTATATATATACACAATAATGTGTATTTTACACATATCAAAGAAAAAATTAAACATACTGCATTTCAGAATTCATTGACTGCAATAACAGAGGCAAATGGTCAGTAGTTAAGGTTAAATCACTCACGTTGAGAAGAGCCACAGTGTGGAGGGAAGTTGGAGCCAGAGGGAAGGTACAGCAGCTCAGGATTCAGAGACAGGAATTCCAAGGATTTCACACCACCCAACTCATTTCAAATTTAGTACAAAAAAATGGAGCCTGGATTGCAGGTCTGGATCTGGATTATTATCCAGAACTCATGAGCTTCAGGATCCTATTTACATGAACTGTTTTGAGATGTTAAACTGCAAGGCCAAGGTAAGTGTTTCAGTTCTCCCAGCTGCAGTCTAGTTACACTAAAATTGCCTTAATTAACTCAGAATAGTCTCTAATTCTGTAATTACCAGATCAAAATGTTTTTTTAAATTGCTCTTCATTTCACTGAACTAGTTGTAACAAACTTCTAACATTTTCAAAGTCAAAAGTTCATTTTTACTTATAAAAAAAAAGCAACAATAAAACTCTTAACAGAGGCTTAAAAAGGTCTTTATAAAATAATCTCCAGCACACTTACCATAGTAAGAAAATGATTCTGGTTGCTAATTGTTAGTAAATATGAACTGGATTGTGTAATCTGTATTAAAGATGGTTATAACTACAGTTCACATTTTATTTTTCTAAAGGTGGACGAACAAAAGTGGCAAGAAAAACAGATTATTGCTGTTTCTCCCCAAGTCCTTTTTAATGAGGACATGGTGCCTAGGGAGGCAGAGCATGTCTGACAGCCAGCTGAGACAGGAGAGCTGAAGGAGAAGGAATGATTTGCATGCCAAAATAAACTTCTTCACTGATCATACTTGGCAAGTGTACAATTAAACTGATTTGGGATCAAAACTGTGCCATTCCATCCATCTCCCCAATGACAGAGCTGATCATCTCGGAATTTAAGGTTGCTTGAAGTGCCACAAGAAGGAAGAATCTGAGCAAGTTCTGCACTGGCAGAAAAAAGAAGTCTGATGTTTATCCTGTCATGTGTAAGTATGACAATAGCAGATGTTTTCCAAAGAGTTTTTCACCAGGTCTGTGGGAGCAACAGGTGTGGCTGTGCAGAGAAAACAGAACATGGACATATTGGAAATATGGAATATATCAAGTTTTCCATTTGTGCAGCAGTACTAATAACAATAAATATGCCAACATCAAGAGGACTCAAAAAGATCTAAAAATCCATGCACGTTTTTAATCAAGTTTTTAATGCAATAAAGCCTCTGAAATATACTTTCTGTGGACACAAATTGGCAATTACAATTACAAACAGAAAAAGCTCACACCAGCTGCTAATAGGATGTCATTCACTGTGCATTTTAATTGGCTATTAGATTCCTTAACTTATGGTAATAAATGATCCTACTCTAAATGGAGATAAAAACGTGATGTGATAGTTTACACAGCCAAGCTTTAATATGCTGGGGCACTTCTTTATTTACATGAAACACTGTATTACTGTTTCACAAAGACCAGCTCCAGGATGATCTAGAAGAGCTAAATCAAAGCACTGATGCAAAATAAAAGTCAAACTCAGAAGGTAACAACCCCCACAGAGGGCCAACTCCATCCCTGTCTCAGAAAGAAAACAATCAGCTAATTCACACCAGAGATAAAACCAAACACCCAGCTCCTCCCTCAGCTAAGATCTGCTCCAAAATTGCCCCAAGAACTTCAAGGGATCTGCACCAGCAGCAGGAAATTAAACTGGACAGCAAGAGGCAGCTCTGCACAAGAAGGCAGGGAAGTGGCATTTACTCTTCCCCTTGAGCAGCCCACAAATAGAGAGGCTGTTTCTTCAGATAATCTGCTCCTGTGGAGGTAGATGGATGTTGCTGTCATAGGCACTGCTGGATAATCCATTCCCTTCACATTTGAAAGTCTTAAAAGAGCAGGAAAGAGAAAAAGAAAAAGCCCAATGCCTACCTGACTACTAACACTGGGGGAGAATTTTCCACTTCAGTACTTCCAGAGTTCTGGGATATTTTACACAGTGCATGGAAAGACACTTGTCATGTGGGAAAGATCCTGGGCTCACAGTGTGCAGCATTCCCAAGACACCTCCTGTCACTCAGTGCCTCCAGTGGGCCCTCCTGCCCTCCTCACACACTGCTCAGTCAGCCAAGTGCTGAGGGGTGTTCTGAGCAATTCCCAGTGGAATCCCAGCCTTCCCTGGCTGGGCTGTGCTGTGGGACATCCTGCTCAAGCCTCCTGTGTTTTATCTCAGTGATAAAACACAATTAGCCCAGAGGATGCTGGAGCTGAGCAACAAACTACTTTGAGCTTTGCAGAGATAATTTACCACATTCCATCCCCCTCCTGCAACCAGACTTGAAGGCCCTTCCTTCCCACTAAGCTCCAAAGGATTTCAACCAAAGTGGTCATAAAGGGGGAGAAGGAGAGAAAAAATCCTGCAGCTCTGACTTGAGACACTGCCTAAAGCAGTGTGAGAACTGCTACACCACTGTCACAGCTCTGCAGCCCAATGGTGCCTCTCCCTTTGCTTGTCTGTGCTTTAAAATAATGCATTTGATCAGCCTTGACATTCCATTTTAAAAATGATGCTATCAACTGACCATCAGAAGCATTCTGTTACAAAAGACTACTGAAAGTGGATGGTAGCAATGAAAGATGCCTCAAATATTCCTCTGAAATGTCAAGTATTTCTCTTCATGCTGGGTATTTTTGTATCTTGGCATTATCAGCTCTTCTGAAAATGGGGAAATACATCAGAAACCATCTTTTTGGATGATTCCAAAAAGGCAAGGTGCTCATTATTTCCTCCTTTTCTACAACATCTAGTGATGTAAACTGGTACAGTACAGATCCTCAGTTAGGAAACACACATCCTAAAATAAAAATACCTGCAAGAATATTTCAATCAAAGACACTTAATCATATTGTGTATTTAATTTCTTTTCCAAGTGAACCAACTTCCATGCTATGTCATTTCACTTGTTCTACTGAAATGCTTAAGCTATACAAAGATAATAAAATACTGACCTATATAAAGGTCTCAGTAATTTATCAATATCAGTGTTTAACACTTTCCTGGGAGACAAGCAGTTTTTTAGCTGGCACACTTGTGCACCACTGGTCAACAATATGGGTATTAAAGAAGTGGAAACACTGTTGGTGTTCTTTAATCTACTGCACTGTAAATGAAGTTTCAAGATTCAACATGATAAAGAGAAATCATACTGTGCTCATAACTGTACTGATGATTATTATCCCATGCCAAAATTACTATCATCAAGTATCTTTTGGGAATGAAGAGGGAAAGAACTGGAAGACACCCCCTGCATTCAAGTCCAGAAATTGTTTTTGCAATCAAAATGGCATTTTATGGCTGCCTGTCTTGTCATTTAAACTTCAGAGGGAAAAGGGAAAGTAAAGGCACAGAAGCTGCAGCTGAATTTGATATGAGTACGTAAGTTATACTGGAGCAAACTTACAAATTCCTGTTTCTGGACATCAGTGCTGTGGCTGCTCAGGATTGATGTTCATAGTCCTGTAAATCTCTTTGAGGAACAGCAAGGCAGTGTCTTCAGAACCCCTAGGAAGAATGAAAAAGAAAATAAAAAGGAAAAATGTTAGCTCAGTGTGGTCCATCTTCTAATTCTTGAAGTCATTTCATGC
Source organism: Platyrinchus mystaceus (assembly GCA_035041135.1). Lineage (NCBI taxonomy): Eukaryota > Metazoa > Chordata > Aves > Passeriformes > Tyrannidae > Platyrinchus > Platyrinchus mystaceus. The sequence continues at coordinate 30,688,073 of JAWWLV010000180.1, read as the reverse complement.
TATCTCAGCTCTCTAATACTTTGCACAACCTACTGCACATGGCCTGACCCCCACCAACTTCTTCAAGGTACAATTCTCCCTCACTTTTGGTTCTGCTCAGTCCCAGCCCATGCACTTACCTTTTTCTACTCCCTTTCCTCCTCCTCTGTCCTCCCTAACTTGCTCTGCTGCAACTCTGAATCCCCTTTATCCACTTCTCTGATGTTACTTGTCTTAAACCTCCTCAAATAACGTATCACTTTTTGTCTGTGATCAGCTCCTGAATATATTTCCACACCAAGAATACATTCTAATTGTCCAGACTTTCTTCCTTACCACTAAAGTGTAAGACAGCTCTGAAGTAATTTAAAGTTTAATATAATTCAAGTGCCACGTTTCCAAGTGGCTGTTTCCCCTCCTATTTTCAAAAATCAAAGCTTCAGGCTATCTTAATTTAAATTTAACATAAATAGACATAATTTTCTGATTCATCTATAAAATGCTATTTAAACACAGATAAACACCACTACCATAAAAGTGTGAAAACTAAAAAAGTTCAACACCCAAATTTTAACCAAGTTTCAAAGCTGTGCCAGTTGTTAGATGAGGGCAGCCTCCTGTGCCTTAAAAAATAAATGCCAGAGCACAGGAGATTAAGGTGCTCAGGACTGTGATGCTCCAAATGTGAGGAACATAATTTACAGAATATCAGTACAGAGTTAAACATGCAAGCTAAGGGACTACAAGTATTTTCCACAATCAAGCACAGTCACAGTAACCACAACTGTTGATGGTTTCTGCTGTTACATGAGCAGCAAACAAGCAGAAGGATCAGCAAAGGAGCTCTGCTCTAAAACACAGCATTTCATTTCAGGCTTTCCTCACCAGTCCCCAAGAAAGAGCTCTCTCATTTGGGTCATTACTCACCGTGCTTATCTTCCCTAATTGAATGACAAAAGCCAGCTAAGGGTCCAAGTTTTTCAAGAGCTGGCAGTGAGTGGCTGCCACCCCGTGGAGAGGAATTGCCCATCCTTTATCCCAGCCTGTGGAACGGCACTGCCACCAGCAGGTCATCCTGACACAGCTCAGTGCTCACAGCAGCCTCCCCAGCCCCTTCTCAGGCAGCCCCTGAGCTCTGGCAGGGTGAGTGATGGTGGCTTTAATAAGATCCTTCAGGAAAGGCTTTCAGTGCCCCAGTTTAAGCTCTGGGGAAAACTGCTGCTTCTAAAATCATCAGCTGTTGAAAATCAACCCTTCAGAAAGAATGTGGAGCACTATTTGTCCAGCACCTGCTAAACTCAGAACAAGAGAGCTCCCCAACCCCTTCTGCACAGCTCACAGCTGACATCCCAGGCTGACTATTCCATGCAAAGGGGTGTTGTTGTTGTTGTTGTTGTGCTCTGCCATTCCACACCTTGAGTATTTTCATGTGCACCTGATTTTACGACACTATGAAAATGTATTCAATGGCACATCAAAAAAAAAAAAAAAGAGAGCAACTCATAAGGGCTAATACAACAGGTCAGTAGTTACTACTCTTTGTATAAATGGAATTATAGCTTTCTCTGAGATATTTAAGCACTTTAAAAAAAAAATCAAAACTCAGGTAAGCAATTTTACAGTACAGCTCTGATTACATGATGACACCAAACTCTGCTTCTTGTTCTATAAATTGTTCTTTCTCTGTACAAGCAACCACTGCATCCAAGTGGGAAATCACTACCATCCAAATTTACAGGACGTTCCACTGTGCCTTTTTCTTCCTCCTTTTTTTGTTAATATTTGATAGCAGAGCATCATTTCAACATGAGGAGGCAATTAAGTTTTACTACATATTGTACTCTAATACAATTCCTTCATGAAGAGTTTTATTTGAAAAACTACAGTTGTCAAAATGCTTACAGAGCTCTCCTTGTGTTGAAAATGATAGTAGCTAAAAATGTGTGTTTTGAGTGTCAGAGGCCAAGGGAACAGCATGCAATGTCTGGACTACAAACACAGTGACAGACTTGTTCACCCTGCACTAACACAGAGTGGTGAAATCAGATGAACCTGCCAATCCTGGACATTCATCTACACTGTATTTACAGGATCACAACTATTTCCTCTTACCAGTAGCACAAATGACTCTGCAAAGCAAAAAGGTATTCATTGAAGCTTTCTATTGGCTTCTCTTGGAGCACATAATCAATCCGACGTCCTCCATTCAGCATTCCAACCTTCACTGAGGAATCTTCATCCTTTGGAGGCTCTGGACTTTCAGTGATCTTCTCAGCTAAAATTACAGAGTTTAAGGTTTGAACTATTTTCAAGCACAGCCTGCCTGACTATAATGAAGAAATATCCCCCTTTTTCCCTGCTAAAGTTTCCAGGAGACTGCGGTAAGACAATAACAACAAACAGAACTGCCCAATTCAGAAAGGTTACTGGAATTACAGGCTTATTTCTTTCATAACAGTTTAAACAGTTTGTTTGAAAAAGGGTTCATGCAAAGTAACAGCTGAGCAATTTTCCAAACAACTCCCCCTGTTTTATACAAACACAGATCCAGTCATTCTGTGAGTGAATAACCTGACATAATGTATTTTTCCATCTCTCCTGCACAGTGCCAATCAGAACAGACAAAGCCAGCATTACTAAACACAGACAGGCAATTCACAACTGGCAATCCTACCCTTGCTACCATTAAGGGTACTATTTACACCTCAGTTAAACTTGTTCTCCTCCACAGCATTTTTTTCTGTTAGAGAACACACCTGAATGCTTCTAAGCTCCTCCCAAAAACTCCACAGAAAACTACTCAGAATAAACCACAGATTTATTCATACTAATTTGCCCTGAAATAAAACACACCTGATTTAGAAACCTGTCCTTCTAACAGAAAGTTGAAAGAGTGTGCAAATTAAAGCAGTTTCCCCAAGTGGAGAGTGCTTTGCCCATGACAACAGCTGAGTGATCTCTGCCTCTTGTGATCCCAACCCACAAACCTCTCATTGTATTTTCTCTCCCCCTTCCAGCTGAGGAGGGGAGTGACAGAGCAGCTCTGTGCTTAGCAGAGAGGAATCCCTTACAGGAAAATCAAGAGCAAACAGTCATTGCAATATTCAAGCTTCAATTAATTTGAGATGGATAAGTTAGAGGTGAAACAATAATGTGTCCACATACCTTCTACTACTTGCTTTTCTTCTTCCTCTTTAATTTGGTTGGCTACTTTCTCCAGTTCTGCTTGCAGCTGAGTTGAAGATGTGTGGGCACGTGCAAATTCATTCAGGGTCTGCCATGCACTCTTGAGAGAGCTGATAAAGCCCTGTTTCAGATCAGAGCCCATACGAGACAGAGAGTCTTTCAGCTCTAAGAAAGAAAAAAACAACAAAAAAATCTCAACACAGAAGGATTTAAAATTACAACCTAAAACCAGAGTAATGAAACCTTGTTCAAACAGCTCAATTACCAGGAGAAACAGGCCTGCTGTGTCATGAATGTGTGTTTTTTGCTTCTCTATTCCATTCAGAAAGATTAAGGGAAATGCAATTAATACACAACTGATTTCTCACTGAATGGGTCGATGAGTTAAAACCTACTAGCACAGAAAACAGTCCAACAGTCTCCAAATCTCACAAACAGCTGCACCACCCCCCACAGTCCCTCCTCACACCCCACACTAAAGGAACAGTGAAGAGAGACTCGTTTCAAACTCCAGCACAGCAGAAGAGACCAGAAGAGCTGCCAATGCCTCTTGGAGTGGTGGTGAATTTGGAGAAACACTCCCTCAGCTCTGGCCTGCAGTTCTGCTACAGCTCAGGAATTGTGTCATCAGTGACAACCTGACATTCCCACTGCTGGGAAATGCTGGATGAAGGGGAGTTTTTTACAATAACTTGTTTTGACCCCGTGGATCTGTTAGATCAAGGCTTGTGACTACTCAAGGAACACTCACCTACATCTAAGCAAAGAAAGCCCAGTGGCTGCAGAAACACCTTTTCCTCAAGGTTTGCAATACTGAACTGGTTAAAAAACTCATGGTGACCAGTAGGGACAAGGTAAGATAAGCCAATAAATTTAGTTTCTGGTTTATATCATCTTAGAAATGAAGGTGGCATTGTGCAGCAACTTTGAAATGGAACTTTGGTCCTGAGAAGCTCAAATCTGGAGGAATTATGATTACTATTTCTGAATGAAATTGTGAATGCCCAACTTAAGGGACTGGGTGGAATCACCTCTGATGTTTAGGAGAAACAGGAACATTCATTAGACTCTTAAAATTTTATAATACTCTAATGCATCAAAGGAGTAAGTAAGAAAAATGAGATCCATGTAAAATAAGTTTTCTTTTTACCCAGATGAAGTCTTTTTCTGCCTTTATGATGTGGAATGAGAACTGGTTTTAAATCCATGTCTTCAATGATCATTGGTTCTAACCTGTAAGCTACTGGATCAAGCTGTTGAGAAACAACACATTGACATTTAGTTATCTTAGAAATTATTCTAATTATCACATTTCAGTGAAAAAAAAATCCCTATTTATGATTAACAGAAAACCATTTTTTAATTCTGTACTATTTGAATTTATAGAAACTTAGTTCATGACAGTTTAGTTTAATCACATGATTAAGCAGATTCATTAACTACCTCAGTCTTGTTCTACAGACAGAGACTCTAATGAGGAAACATAACAGCAAAGATTTTCCTGCACTCTGATGATCTCTATCAACATGTCACTGTTGAACTGTCAAACAAGATGACACAGGACAAATGTACTGAATGTAAAAACATAAACACTCCACAAAAATCTACAAGAGTGGCTTGGAATTAATGGGGAAAAAAAAGTTCCTGAGCTCTGGAAAGAAACAAGGCCAATATTTTCAAAGCAACCCACTGGAATGCTAAGTGTGGAACCTACAGCCAGATCTACTTCACTGTTGCAGTAAAGATCACAAATATGTGGCAAAAATATCTCAGATGGGTCAGGGGGGGTTTGTGTTTTGGGAACTGGATGTAAGGCAACAAGAGGTGTAATGCTCAGAAGTGAAAACTTTGTATTCTACATTTTTTGTCACCAGCATCAACTAAAATCAGATCTCAGAAGCTCTGCTTACTCACTGGGTGATAGATATTGAAGAATCCCTTGCAGGTAGGAAGCCTGTAGTTTTCATCAATCTTCTCCACACCCCTCACAGTGAGGAACACACCAATAGGAGAACCCAGAGCAAAGAAAATATCTGGTTCAAAGTCCAATGCACTGTAAACCACAGAAACCTACCAGAGAGAAATCACACACAGAATCTCTCACAACTGCCAGCTGAGTAATATAATGCTTAGCTAGGAAGGAAAAAACAAGTTGTGCATTAAATCAACCACATGCTCACAGTACTCCCAGGAAGCTTCAGCTGCATTGCTCTTTTCCATACTAGTGCATATTAATACCATAATGTTAAAGTGGGTTTTTAAAGGAAAAAAAAATTAAAGCAAAAAAAAAATGTTTAAACAAGGAAGTTTTTAAGTTTAGTTTGAGGTAACCCTTACATATAATAGCATAAATGGATCAGTTCAGGTGAAGCCACAGAAGCCACAGTTTTAACTGTGAAGCCACAGAAGCATTTAATGTGCTGTCATTCAATCTTGTCTCATTGACATGGTTCTGCTTCCAGAACACAACTGTGTTTACAGTTCACTCACTGCTGGAATTACCAATCAGCTGTAGTGACAACCTTGCTATAATAAGTTTTGCTTTCCAGCAATCTAACCCACTCTCCCAGCCCTCCCTCCCACCAAAGGGCCAAGTTCTACATAAACATCACTGCTGTGTAACAACCAAGGGAGGCAGCCCAAAGTCAGAAATATTAAAAAAAACCCCACACAAACAGAAAACCAAAAAAAGGACAGGATTGTCCAAATCATTTAAATGTCTGTGGTCTCACCTGGCCAGTTCCAACTTCAAAATACTCATAGTCAATGTTCACAGAAGACACAGAGGCACCAACTGGAAGTTTCCTCTTTGAGTGCAGCTGACCAGACTCTGGAGAGGAGACAGAAGTAACCGATTCTTTTGATTTCTGGGTGTCTTCCTGAGTTTGGAGTGTGGCAGCCAGCACTGCTTTCTTTTCTGCTATTGTTTTCTTCTGTTCCTTTGGAGAAAAGTTTCAAAGTTAGGGCAAAACAAAAGTTTATTTCACATTCATCAAAATTTCTGTATTATATCCAGGATGTTAAGAAGAGTGTTCAAGAATAGAAGCTACTCCACAGCGAGGAAGTTGGTTACATTTGCCTGATAATGCTTTATTTCACTCCTGAAAAATGTATTTACCTGCTTGGCTGCTCTGTCTTTCACAAAATTAGCTATTTTCTTTCTTGGTCCAAGGGGTATCCCCATTTCCTTCAGGTCATCAACTGTACACATGAGCTAAAGAAACAAACACCAAACGCACACATCAGAGCACACTTGATAACTTTTCTAGTAACACATGTAATTTCCTACTGGCAATGACTTATGAATTTGCAAAGTCATTTTATAAAGCTATGGAAAATACAAAAAATTAAGAAGACATGAAACAAAGTGGTTTAACAAAACTGGGGGGATGCACCACAAAGAAGGACAAGAGTCACCTAATACTTTGTCTCAAAGTCATGCATGATTATTTTATCTTTGCAACTGCTCTCCTGTCTCATGGTCACTGAACTCAAAGGAAAACCAGAGCAAAAGAAGAACAACAAACCCCAAACACAAACCCCATTCCCTGGGCAGCCCCCACAAGCCAGGTGAGTGTTGTTGTACCAGAGACTCCATGTCGATCCGCTCCTTCTCAAACGTGCTCACGTACTCTGACAAACTCAGCATCTCCAGAGTCTTCTGCAAAGTAGGAACATCCTCATCCATTTCAGCCTCACAAAGGTCATCACCAGATGTGGCAATTGAGGAGCCCAAGGAACTGGTATCTTCAGTCATCTTAACAGCACAGAAACAGAATCACACCCTCTAAGAGTGAAAAATCAACATGCAGCAAGCCAAAGCAAGCTGAATTACTTTCTCTTAAAACCATTATCATGCAAGCTCTGCAAATACACATCCATTTCTAGTGGAGAGGGATACAAATCTTCCCCTAAGAAGAAACCAGCAAAATAAATATTTAAAATTGCTGAGACAAAAGTTTTGTTGAGCTTTCTGACACTTAAAAATACTTTTATTCGTCAAACAACTGGTCAGCATTTCTACCCTGAGCACAGATTCTTTCCCTCTTACACACCTCCCCTACCATTTAGATACAAGTTACATGTTCACAAGGGTCAAAGCTGATGTTCATGATCAAATCCCATTACCAGCCCACCTGGAACTTGAGCAAGATGCAAATAGTTTTTCCTGAAAACTGTCAGTATTTACAAAACTGCAAATTCCGTGAACGTGTTAAAATGTACCATCAGAACCCACAGCCATGTTTCACTTAGAAATTCTGATAAGTTAAGAAAAATATTGCTGATAATATCAGTTCTATTGGGCTGGAAAGACTAGTAGCAAATTACCTGTTTCTCATGAACAGCCACATCCTTTGCAGTCCCATTGACAGCAGAGAACGGCCCAGAATTTACTGATGAAGCCAAGTCCTTCTGGTTAGACAATATGTCAAATAGAATTAAGGAACCTGGAAATAGGAATTAAAGTTAACTTGGGAGAAAAGTGCCAGGTGTTCCTGTCCCTAAATCTCAAGGAAGATTTATATGTAATAACATCATAGAGATTGCTCAAAAAACACGGCTGAATTAAAATAAAATACCCACCTATTAATTTGAAGACAATCACTCTCAGCTGAAAGCAAACCCTTCCCCCCCACCTCCCTTCATGCTTTGTGTAGTTACCATGATTAAATTATCTTTCCTTAAACACTTAAGACTGTTTGTCAAGCTGGAGGGAAAGTTCCAGCCCAAACCAGCATGTCAATATGTCATTCTAACACTTATTCTATCTTGCAAAAAATGAGTGTGATTTAACAAAGTGGGGGTTCTGAGACACAGAAATCACCCACCTGACAAGACACCAGCTAAGCTGACAGCTTTTAAATGCAAATTAGACACTAAGTCTTCAAGAAGGAAACTAAAGAGTACTAATTTGCTCTCAAAGCTTGGTAAACTCAGCTACTGACAGGTGTTTTAGTCAGCTGTATTCTGACTGACAGCCACGCCCTAACAGCTCATTTGAGCCTTATCCTTAAGGAAACTTCCCTTTCCCTTTTGCAGGAACGCTGGTTTGATCCCAACCAGCCCTGAAACAATCACCTAAGCTGTGCCCGGCCACGGAGACTCCTCCTTTGAAGTCGGGGTTGCGGCTCATGAAGAGCGCGTAGAGCCGGTTCATTTCCATGCCGACTTTATCCACGATGGTCTGGCAGTAGGTGGGGCTGTTGTAGAACAGGATGTCGAGGAGCGTTTCGTTGGTGAAGTGCCTCAGTCGCCCGATGCTTGGCAGGGTGATCTTCTTTATGTTCCTAACAACACAAAACCATTAAGTGTTGAATGCCTTGAAAGTTTGTTTACATTGCAGGTCGACTACCTGTCGCTTCAAAGGTTAAAAGTCGACCTGCAATGTAAATCCTACAGAAAGTGTCTCTAAAAACATTCTTTAAAATGTTCTGGCCTTGTATATACAGCTCCCTTTTTTCTCTCTAGAATGAAATAATCTCTTCCCTATTCCAACACTGCTCTCGGACAGTTTACAGGGGAGTTTTGTGAGTGGATTGAAGTGGAAGAGAAAAAGAACCCGCAGGTAAAATTAGAATCATAGAATCGTGATACTCTCCCCATCTGCCTGCCTGGAGCTAAGACAGCTGCAGTGGCCTTGCTGGAGGATTGAGACTGCCTTAGTTAGCATCAGTTTGATTAACAGAATAAGGATCCCTTCCCATGATAATGCAGTGCTCAAACACAAGAGACTAAGGCTTAGGAAAGCAGTGTGACTTGAGTCAGCTCCAACAGCAGCGTGAGCACTGAATGGCACAGGTTGCTGCCCTCACAATTTCTCCTTCCCCATCTTTGAGCAAGAGAAAACAGCTTGGAATGTCAAGTGACAGCCAAGGGGAAGGCACAGAGAAGTGATTCCAAAAGATTTTAAAATGCTGTAACAATCCTACCCAAACACAGATACTTTGCTACAAAAGCAAAAAGTCCTGGGCTCAACTGCCTAATAGAATTCAGGAGCTCCTCCAGGACTGGAGATAAGGTTTGATGCCTTCCTCAGAAACAGGATCCTGACACCTCCTAGGGTCAAACTCAGACTGCAGGAAGGGAAAGGACAAAAAACTCTCCATTCTAAATTGTACAACCTGTTACTGGACAAAACATCTCCATGTTCACCACCTCATACTTTGATCACCACCTCTCCACACTCATCATTACGTATCATGCACTGACCACTTTCCTGAAAAGTGTGTGTGAAAATAAACAAGAGAAAATATTCCTCATGCCTTGCCAGCTTTCCCAGTACTCCTAATCAAAATGCTAATCAAATACAATCAGCAATTCTCTTTTGTGACCCAGTCACACATTTACCCATCCAGCCTACAGAGCACATGAACTGCTCTTTTCCTCCACTTTCCACACCCCCTTAAATAACAGCTTATATGAAGTTTTCAGCATTAGGCAACACACTCACCTGTCCACACCTGTTGCATCTCCATGCAGAGAACTGTGCCAGTGAACTGGAAGGAATTCCACCCTGCTCACTTTACCTTCCTCTACACCTTTCTTAAAGTGAGTCTGCAGCAACTTCAGAGAGACAGTCCGAAAATCATCAACTGCAGAGAAAAACAGTAATGAAAGTCTGACAGTAGCAGTACTCAAGTGACACACAAATAGTCCCTCTTCCCCCTTAATCTCACACATAGTCAGAATACAAAAAATGGAAACTGCCAACTGGAAAAATCTTTTCAACTATTACCACTCTAACAATAAGAAAATACATATTTTTGTTAAAATGGATTTTTCTAGCAAGCTTTGATTTATCTCACAATGAGATTTTCACTCCATGACCAGAAAGGGTTTTTTTTAATTTACTCAGTTGTACTAGAATGTATTTTAAAAAAAGCAAACAGAAAACCACTCCACACACACAAACCACACAAAGCAAACACATTCAGTCACACCACAAAAAGCAAAAGACCCCAAACAAAAAAACAAACAAAAAAAACCCCCCACCCCACAGATCCCAAAACCCAAATCACTCTGCAAGGCTGATACTGAGGACTAGTATGAACAGGTAAAGCTGCAAGTCTGACAAAACACAGCTTCTGCTTTTGGAAAATAATCATGACCAAATTCTACTAAAAGTTGAGCTTCTTAAAATTAGGGTCTTTTTTTAAAAAAAAAAACAAACAAGGTTGCTTATCTGAATATGAGCCAGAGAGAACCACATTTCAACAGTTAAGAATATAACTACTCATTATACAAGCCAAAACTTACCACATTCAACAATGCTTCTAAACCTCAAGTCACACACAGGGCCTATGCCATGAACCATAAATACCAGATGGTCAATTTGAGACATTTCTCCTGTAAAAAAAAAGAAAATAAAACATTCAGAGTGCCAATACGGAGTGCAGGAGTGAATTTAGAGTCAAGCAACTCTATAAAGCCTATTATAACATGATCAGAACATAACAGAGCCCATGGGACATTTTTGATTAAAAAACCCCAAAACTAGATAACCTCTTTGAAGCAGCTAAGCTTAAGGAATAACTTCAATCTTTAGGCTGTAGGCATGAACAGGGCATTGCCATATTGTCCAACCTGTGCACAGACCCAAAGCAACTGCTCCCAGTGCAGAGCCACCCCCAGGGATCACATACCATCAGGGATCTCCTCATGGTCATCCTCAATTCCACGTTTTACCAGCCTTGGTCTTGCCTGACCATCTTGAGAGGTGCCCCATTCATCTGGTGTGGCAGCAGGTTGGAACTGAACTATGACCTGTTACAAATACATTTGTTATCATTTGCCAATTATAAACAAAACAAAAAAAAAACCACCTTAAGACTTGTTATTCTGAAAGCACTGCATAGTTTAACACACTTTTCCATTGCTTTACCTTGCATCTGAAACTCAACTCTTTTCTTCAGCTATGCAAAAAAACCCACAAAAGCCCTTGAAGACCCTAAGACCATTCCCCACTAAAACCAGACCCCAAAACCCCAGGCAATCCTCACCAGTGTGAAAAGCAACCAGGTCACTCACACAAAAGCAGACACTAATTGGAGAAGCTGGGCCTGCTGAGGGGTTCTGAACAATTGTAACTCCTCAGACAATCATTATTTGAGCTCCTCTTTCCTAATCCCCAGTGTCCACTCTTCCTTATGTGAGGAAACTGAATTCTACCTGATTTACAATAACTGCATCACAAGGAGAAAAAGGAAAAAAAGAAGTGTTTTGAAGCATTTGAAGCAGTCCAGAAATTCCTCACTAGGAAGTGAGGAATTCAGTAGTACAGCTGCTTACAGGACTTACACTTGTGGTCTGAACTCATATTTATGACACCAACTGGTTTAAATGCTTCTTTTCTGTTTTTACTGGACAGAATTCCTTAACCAGCATTATTAAATGCTTCAAGTAGGAGCAACCATGATCCCTTCTGGCCCTTGGATTGTTCTATTTATTAATTACTACCTCTGTGATAATTGAACAGGTAGCAGCATCGGTCAATAAGGCTGAAGTTCATGTTTTAATAACATGAGACTGTTTCCAGAATATTGAGAATAACTTTTAAAGCTTGTTTTGCTATACTTTCTTACAGCCTAAAAATAGTCACAGTAGGAAACTTCTCACAGCTTAAATAACCAAACTATTTACCTTACAGTTAGATTAATGCTCTTCTCCACATGAAAGCTCTCAGCTTAAATTACCTTTCATTACTACAGACTGTCTGAGGTTAAACTAATTCAAATGGCCTACCATTTGCTGCTAGTTATGCTTAGTCCAAATATTTACCATGCAAACCCTTATTCTCCTTAGGTTTCAGCAAGTACTGTCTGTTAACCAGGTGGCAGCACACTGAACCGAGTAGAAGCTGAGTGGTCTGTAAACTTTGTATCTTCAATGCACACATATCCAAAACAACCAACAAGTATCAACCAAGATTAAGACTGCATTCAATTAATGCTTCCATCCATTTGCTCATTCACCCCTATGAGATAGAAGTGCCAAAATCTGTTACCTTGGGATTATGCATAACAATTGTCTCCCCATTTGGGAACTCAAGGCGCCGGTGCCATTGATTTGTAGTCACTGCCCTTTTATATTCTGCCTGAAACAGCAAACAAGTTACACAAAATCAGGATGTCATCTTCTCAGCAATTTTTTAGCCTTGTGCATCATCTGTAATGTTACAGTTATAATTTACATAACTTTGTTTATGAAGAGCTGCCTGAGTTGATTTTAGGTCACAGCAGTGCAGGAGTGATTCACGAGCAACGCGGCCTTCCCAGGACGTGCTTACTTATGTCCCAGAAACTGCATCCTGGCAGTCACCGCAGTGAAACACCGAGCAGCGTTTCTAAGGTTGTTAATGCATTGCACTAAGGCCTTTGTGCAGTTTCTGTGAAGGTAACACCAACCTCCAGCTTGTCACTGAACTCCTCGGTGTAGGGCACGAAGCGGCTGTCCTTGTCTCCCTTGTAGAACCACAGACAGCGCCGCACCTCCGACGGCTCCTCGTGCCAGTACACGGCTCTCCTGGCCCTGTCGTACAGGAACACGTCGTAGCGGCCGCCGTCCGTGCTCAGCACCACGCTCTCGGGGTCGGGCTGGACTGTGGCACACAACTCACATCAGCCCCACAGTAACACACCCAGGCTTCTTCCTCTCCCACCCCACTCGTGGCTGGGATCAGTGTTAGACCATCAGAACAGTTATAACGTGAAGGGAAACTTCGTAGTGTCTAAAACACTTCTGTGTGCTCTGTACGCGACAGAGCAGCTTTGAAAATCCCCACATATGAACACTCATCCCAGAACTGACAGCTTAACAAAAAGGCAAAGCAAGGCACAGATAATCAGGAGTTCTGTGAGAAACTCTGATATCCACCAGGCATGGTACATCTCAACACCAAGAGCACTGAGCGACAGATAATGGGAGTGAAATAAATTAAGTGGCACAAAATCCATCTTCAAGATACGTATGAACCTTCCTTACTACTGCCACACCACTCCCTCACACAGCAGTGCCAGTACTCCAGCATTTTCCTTTCAGCCCTTCTGTTCCCCTCTGGGTAAGACAGAACTCACCAGAATTATAGACCTCCTCCAGTTTTGCAGAGTCCAGAAGGCTGAATGGCATCCATATCTGCTTGTCCTCCACCTCCTTACAGTAGAACCAGTGGGGCTGAACTGGCTCATACTGGTTGTGCAGCAAGACAGGAGAGGCTGGGACCAGGGGACCTGCAGGCCTGGGAGGCTGGAGCTGGGACTGTGGGAACTGAAAATCAAAATATGGATCAGCCTCACACAGCTTCAGTTTTCAAAACTCAAGCTGAGCTTATTCCTTACAGCCACAAACCTTGACCTGAAAATAAAAACGCATTCTTCTCATTATTTGTTTACACATAATTACACTTTTGCATAAAGATTGTCAGGTTTAGCAAGTGTCCACTTCAGTAATAGCTCTCAAGGGAAATATAGCAATAGCTCAGGCAAAATAAGACCCATTTTTTGCCATTTTCAAGGCCAACATGTCAGGTTCTTACTAACCCCTTTGCATTATTTTAATAACGTTTTTGTGCAGTTAAAAAATAATGGAGATTAATGCTTTATATCACACAAAATCCTCAACCAATGTGTTTCAAAGAATTTGCTGACAATTGTAGGTGACTTAGTTTCAAAAAATTCTGGTTTCACCAACAAAACCAGCTTGAAAAGAGATTTTAGTCCGTACCTTGCAAAGGGCTGAATGACCCATTTACAGCAGAGGCACAAACAATGCAGCAACACAGCTGAAACTCAGCAAACTCAGAAACCCACAGAAAGAGCTACAGAACTTCACAACCTGGCTTTGTTTCTGGCCCCAGAAGCTCACGTGGCTACAGCCTCAGGGTACATTCACTTCAAAAATCAGGAAGCTTTCCTGAAACAACACAGTTGCAGGAAAGAAACTTTTCTAGTTTCGCTTCCTAGTGAAAAGATTTTGCTGTTAGAAATGGTACAAGATTTTTTTTCTGGGTTTTTTTGGTGGAGAGGAAAAACCTTCAAAAGGTAAAATACAGAGTTCAAAGAGGACAAGAGTGACTTCAATAGTTTTGTTCTGGTACCAGGGCATCAGGAATGATGACCATCTGTGACTTCAATGTGAAACGAAGCAGGAAACTAAAGAGTTAAAAGCATAGATCCCTGCACTGGAATGTATAGGGAGGGAGATATAGCAAGGACAAAAACCAGACAAGGAGGATACCATCCATATAAAGAATG
>JAWWLV010000180.1:30653731-30668380 GCA_035041135.1 Platyrinchus mystaceus | reverse complement strand
CCATCCCCGGCCGCTGCCGCTCTCAGCGCAGTCAGTAGATGGCAGGAGCCGACAAATATCCTCATTTTCGGCACTGCCTCTCCCTGCTCTCTGTGCACCACGAGCTTCCCAGCTGCTGCTTGTGAACCCCTTCTCCCATGAGGTCTTTGTTGCCGTGCTGCAAACTTTGTGGGGGTCGAATAAATATCTGCCTGGGCTTTCAGGTTTTAGGAAAAAAAAAACACAACGTTTTTTCTGCTAAAACTGTGCTTTATTGGGCTGGTTTGTGCAGTTCAGCAGGGAAGCCTAAGGTTTAAAAATAAAGCATGCACAGGTGAGTTCAGAAGCTGATACTTTTTTAAAAGGCTGTAGCAAAAATGGCATGGTGGAACATTGCTAAGGGGACTGGAAAGTTTCGTATCAAATCTGTTCTACTTATGGCTGAGAAAACAGATGAAAATGATTTGATTTCTTTTTTTTTCTTCATCTGTCAGTAAGAGGATTTCATACTTAATATTTCAATTATGGTTTTATTCAAAGTGTAAAAGGGAAAAATCAAGTCAAATTGACAGCATTAGAAGGAGTTGAAAGCACATTTTGTTACTGAAGAGAAACTTGAGGCGATATATGTTTGTTAAAATGCCATTTCCTATAGGGATAATTCTGGTTTTTGTTCTATTTTAATGTTGAATTTGAGTTTTTTCAACAAGTTCATCTTCAGATTTAGTAAACCCTATTCATATGGCAAGTCTCATTATTTCAAGTTATACCACCTGATTTTTGGCTTAGTTCAGTGCATTGCTTAATATACAGCTGTTGTATAGAATAAACTCTTTTTTTTACAGGTTCCATCACTGAATGATGTTCCTGTCCATTACCTAAAACCCAACAGTTTGGTGAAATTCCGCTGCATGGTTCAGGATATGTTTGATCCTGAGTTTTACATGGGAGTGTATGAAACAGTTGACCCAAACACAAATGCACGTGTAAGTGAAATACTGATTTATTATTTTAATAAATGCTTATCATTTTATCCATCCTAGTTCTCATATTTCTCTAGTTCCTAAGTTAAACCTATGGAGTCTGGGCACTATTTAGTGTGTTTGGCTCAAATGGCATCACTGATATATCACTTGTTACATTTCTGTTGAGGAAAAGAAAATATTAACACAGAGAAAGCTTTGGCACTGTGTCTGTGTGGGATTTTGGACTGCAGTGATTTTGGTGGGATTCCTGTTCAGGATGCTGTGACAAAAGGAATGACTGCATTGCCTTTTCCTTCTTGACAGGTTTTGCATTTTGGCAAGTACAGAGATGTGGCAGAATGTGGGGTAAGTTATCCAAGTTACACAAATTGAAATATTAGATGGAAAGTTGCCGTTTATAAGTGTGATAGAACTTCTTTGGTACTTGCCAGTGGATTCCTGAGGATGCTGATCTTGAAATGCACAATTAATCTCAGGTTTGGGAAACAAAGTATTCATAACTGCTCCCTGGCAGTCTAATTTCAGGAGGCTCCCAGCTGTTCCTGTTTTATTTAAAATTTGTTTTGCTTGGTTTGAGGGGGGAGTGCCTGTGACTGAAACTGCTGTGGAAAACACCTACTTCTGGTAGTGCAGTGCACTTGGAATCAAAGCATTTGAGATAGAGACTGTTTGGATTTATGTAGTCCTGCATGTTAGTTGTAGCTTCTGGTTGAGTAACTGAACCTGTGGGATTGCTTTAAAAAACCCCTGTAATCAGATTTTTAACAGAATTTCCCTTGGTGTTCCAGCCCCAGCAGGAAATCGATCTGAACTCCTCACAAACAGTCACCTCGGAGAGACAGACTCTCTACTGTGTTCCAGTGCCTGGTGAATCTGCATGGGTGAAAGAAATATCCTTTTGGACTCTCTTATTAGTTGGTGAACACTGATTGTATTAGATTTAAGGAGATAAGTTTATTTAAAGTTTTTTTGTCTCGGTGAATCAGGTGAGGTGGTAAATGTAGAAAGAGAAGGCAGGTAAAATTGGTGCTGTTATATCCACAAAGGGGATGCAAATGAATGAGATGGGGGAGAGAAATTTCTTGCTTTTTTAATTTGTTCCTGACCACAAGCATGTTCTCTGGGGGAAAAAAGAAACCCTCCCTCTTTTAGAGACTGATGGTACAATAACACTTGATGGGTTTTAGTTTCTGTTGTCACAAAAAGCCACTGACTCTCTAGACTGCTGCAGCACGTTATTTATGTGTCTGAAGAGGTGACAGCCAGGTAACAGTTTGAATCATTATTTTAATGCCTTGCTCAAAATAGAACACTAGAATTTTGTTCTAAAAACCCCAGACAAAGCTCACTGTGCTGGAGTTGTCCCTGCTCAGGCTGTGGTTGTCCTTGACCCCCAATTCCAGGCCTATATCAGTGCCAGCCAAGCCCGAGTTAGTCCTTCAACTTCCTACACCCCAAGTCGCCACAAGAGGAGCTATGAGGAAGATGAGGACATGGATCTGCATCCATCCAAACAGAAGGAGCAGCATATGGGTAACAGTTGCTATTGATGAATAGTTTCGATATCTTTCCAGAATTTGTAACAATTTCAGTTTTAAAACCTGCAATATTTGCAGCTGTTTGAATCGGTGCTGTTGGTGGAGCCTTCAGAACTAACGTGGTGGCTTTGCTGAAGTCATCAGTGGTTTGATTTGGAGTGGGAGAGTCTGGAGTGTGTTGTGTGACCTGTTGGCATGACTTTGTGGAGTTAATTCCTAAAAGCAGCACTTGGTACAGCAGCACTGCTGTGTTGCCTCTGGTGTGCAACAGCACACAATTTACAGCAGCAGGTTGAACTTGAGCAGTTTGTGTTTAATTTCCCACTCCATTACAGATTTCACAGTAATGGGAGGGAAATCATGTAATTTGGTCTCTCCCACTGTGTGTGGGTCTTGCTGTGTAAATTGAGGCTGAACTCCATGTCAGTGAGGTGCTGCTTTGCTGCAGGGTGTGTATCTAACAAATATCTTCCAGCCTTCCCTTTTTTCCAACGTGATTTACTAATCCAGCTTCACAGAGGAACAAGATCCATGTCAGACCCTTGAAGAGGGCATTTAAACCTTTCAGAGGGTGGTATTTCCAACACTGGCAGTGTGCACTTCTTACTTGTGTTGTAATCAGATTTTTATTGCTGTATTATTGCTGAAAATCTGCAGAGAGTTTTAATGTAAACTGATCCTGTATGCTTATCCTTACCTTTAAGAGCTATCTTGATTTTATACTTGAAGTGCAGAAATATATTACCTGTGCAGTCCTATGGACTTTAGAGAAAAGTCATTCACCCAATGGAAACATTACATTTGGAAAATTATATTTCTGTCCAAGACACATAGATCTTTACTGGCACTTTCACTCACACTTGACAATATAAAATATGCATTTGTGAGGCTTTTTGGATGTCAAATACATTGCATTATTAAACATTTTTGTCTCAAATGTCTTGTTAAATTAGTTTAATTCTATGTTGCTCCCTGAAGAAAGCTGTTCAGTTTTGCACTGGTGTTTAAAGAGCCTACAAATGCTGTATTTTTCAGGAGGTGGAGGTGATATCCATGGATGTGTGGAGCCAAAGAGGTTAGAAACAGAAGCTCCTGCAGGTCATCATCTCATTTCTCCCAACTGCTCCCCTCCACTTGACCTAAATTTCCCATTGCCAGGAGAGAAGGGACCAGCATGTCTTGTCAAGGTAACAGGAGTGGAGAGGGGATGATGAGCAGGGCTGTGGCCTCAGTGAGGCAGACAGGATCTGATGGTAGAATAAAAGCAGTTAGTCTTGCAGACAGCTTTATAGGCACAGAAATTGTCTCTCCAGTCAATAATTTTGTTTCTACAGATCATTGCATTCTTTCTTTTCACTATCACGTTGTTTTTCTTCTTGAGTGCTGCATTTGAACTGCTGAAATCCCTCAGCAGCATTTATTAGTTTGCATCTTCTCAGCACAGTTTAAAAAAAAAAAGTCCAGTACTGGATGCTTGAGGGGGTGGATGGTATTGAGTCCTGGAATTTCTGCTTTCAGGATTTTTCCTCTAAAGGAAAAAAGTTGTGATGGAACAAGCTGAAAAAAACAATAAACTACACATTTGTTTATTGGCTTTAAAATAGTCCTTGATTCACTACTGTGAATATTGACTATGAAACTATGTTTCTGTTTTGACTTCTCTTATTCAGCAGATCTGGATAAAATTGTTTACATTGGTGTGGCAAAGAATGCTAATAATAAAAAAAAAGGGAATCACAGAAACTGCCTTTTCCAATGTAAGCTTAGTTACACCAAGGGCTGGGAGAGCCCTGTTCACACAGGCTGTTCCCAGGTCACACTTGAGTCTCCTGAGCCTTTTCCATCCTCCATCTGCCCCATCTGCCTCTGTGTTTGTGTTCTCTTTGGGACAGGTCTATGAGAGCTGGGAGAGCTTCAAAGTCAATGATGTGCTGGAGGTTTATGGTGTTTTGTCCGTGGATCCCGTGCTGAGCTTAGTGAACAGTGAGGAGAGGTAAGGCTGCCCTCCAAGTTTGTTTGCATGAGGCAAGGAACTGTGTAAATCATAACAGTTCTGCTCAGCAAGTGAATTTTGTTGCTTAAAAAAGCTTGCTAAGGAAGGTGTTAGGTCAGTGTCCTGTAAACTGAGCTCTGATGTGCTCTGGTCCATCCACACCCTTGGATATACAGTGCATCTTTTTTTTAGGTTGTTGTAAAGTCCATAAAGCAGAAAGTGCTCCTATAGCTAAATGTTTTGTATTCTAAACTTTCAGTGAATGAGTGAATAGTGGACAAGCTTTCAAATAAGCTTTAAAAGTATAAAATGCCCTTTGGAAGTAATTTCTAAGTCTGTGAAAGTTGTTACCATAAATTTTTCAGAAGTTTGCATATTTGCATGGAGAGTGATAGTGATCAAACTGAGTAAAAATTGGGTTGATTTTTTCATTAATTAAGGTATATCATCATGCTATGCCACTTACAGAAACTTCCCCTTTCACTTGCTGTTCTGCAGTTACTTGTCTGACAAAATACAAACTAATCCAAGATGCAGGAAGTCAGTTTTTAAAACAAAACTCTTGACCAGTCCAACACAAATACTACTGCTGTCTTGAACCATTGCACTCTGAATGATTTCTGCTGGTGATTTTGTTTATCTTTCTGATCAGTACAATATCCAGAGTGCAGTGTGAATCCTTTATAGTGCCAACTTCTTAAAAATTAACTCAGCCTGGTCAGCTGCTCTGGGTTATCATGTGTGTGACAGCTAATCCCAGACTGGCAGCTCAGTTGCTCTCTCACAGGTTGTCTTTTTTTTCCCCCTGTGTGTCATTCTGTCACAAATAGACAAAATGTTGGCATTTAGGAATGTTTTGAGTGCAAACAAAAGAAATTTAGTGGAAAGGGTGTTGGTGAACTGCTGAAGTGGCTTTGAAGTTGTAAAGCCTGTCAGCTTTTAGAACCAGTACAATGGATTAAATTTGTGCTCAACTTTAGTGCCATCTGATAAATCACTTCAGGGACTGCAGTTTCTACGTGACAAGTGAAAACCACCTGGAGGGAATTCTGTAAGACATGTTCAGGGAGAGCAAAGCTCCTCTATCTGAACTTTTAAATTAAGGGCTAATACTTCCAGGTTTGAGCTGAGGTACATTTGGATCTCTTTACTCATAGGTTTTTTTACTCAGCCAGTGACTCAGTCACTGTCTAGAAGATCCTGTCAGGCTCCAGAACCGGTGGAATAAGAAAATCCCACATGTCCTACACAGACAAACGTCATAAATCATGACCTTATTTTCCTAGAAGTTACTGTTTAGATTTCATTCTGTACATGCTGTACAGAACAGTGTGTAACATTTTACTTGAAGCTGCAGATTATGAAATGATGCAGTAAATAATAAATGGGGGGTTGTTTGTTTTTTGTTGTTCGGAGGGTTTTTTTTTCCAGAAAAGTTCGATTTGATTATTTTCTGAAAGTAATAGAATCCAGATTTTTCTGGCCAGGCCTGCTTTGGCATTTCTGTACTATTATATAATGGTGATTTGGTATTTCTGGTGTCTATAAAAATCCTCAAGAGGGTAGTTTGCATGTGGGAGGAGTTCCCAGGAGCCGGGAGCGGATGTTTGTTCCGACCTGCTCCGTTCTTGGCCTGGTTCCAGCTGCCCTCAGTCAGGTGGAGAGGAATTCCTGAGGAATGTTCCTAAGCCCAGTTGTGCTGTGCCCTTTCCTAGGGACAGCTCAGCCCTTGATCCTATGGAGTGCATGGACACAGCAGAGGAGCAGAGAGTCCACAGCCCTCCAGCCTCCTTAGTGCCCAGAATCCACGTGATTTTGGCACAGAAGCTGCAACACATTAACCCGCTGCTGCCTGCCTGCCTTAAGGAAGAGGAGAGTAAAACCTGTGAGTGTCTGAGCTCTGTGCACACAGCACTGCCCACATTCCCTGGGACATGTGCACAAACACTGCTTGGCTCAGAGGCAAATGCCTCAACAGCAGGCTTTGAATTGAAATCTTGTTAAATGGAGGAGCCACTCAACGCTGGGGAATGGACAAGATGCAAGTGTTTGTGTTTGTGTCGTGTTTATGGCTTTACTTGTCTGAAATAAATGTGATTTATATGAAACTTGGGTTTGCATTCGACGTGCCCAAGGGTTTTACTGAGCTGTTCAGCCATGAGATTTGATTAGTTTTCAAATGGAGTTGTGAGTTGCTGGAAAATTAGATTTCCAAGTCAGTATGACAGTGGAAATAAGAAACGTACTGACAATATAAAGAACCATCATACTGTGCAGAAAACAAGGCAATTCTGCTTTTAAGTGACTGTGCTGTTCCTTGTGGCCTGGTATCATTGTGTCCTTGAATTATTGCTTGCAAACCTCTGATATTTATAATTTTGTTCCCTGAGTGCCTTGTATTGGTTGTCCTGAGCTGGGTCACATGTAAGGGGTTTTTTTAACACCTTTACAATAAAATGGGTGGGCTATTATTTTAGAAATTTGGCTCCAAACGTTGTAGCCTTCTGCAAATGCATTACACAGTATCTAATTTTAAAAAAAAGAGAAAAGCATTTCCCAGGAAATGTTGAGTGATTCGGGTTACCCAAAGCCACTAATTGCTCAGTTGGAAAAAACAATGAATGTTTGTTTCTTTTTCCTCCACTGCTGTGGAATAAACATTTTTCCTCATCAAATTGTAATAGAAAGTAAGATTTAGAGGGAAGTGGGTGAGAAACAGCACATTTTCTGACATTTGTTGTCTTCTGGTTTTTTTGTCAGTTGTTTCTAATTTCATGTCTGAGCTGTCCCCAGTGAGAGCAGAGTTGCTGGGGTTCCTCACCCATGCCCTGTTGGGGGACAGTTTGGCTGCTGAATACCTTATCCTGCATCTCATCTCTACAGTGTAAGTATTGTGATGTTTGAGGATTTAGATATTCAACACTTAAAAGACACTTCTGTTTATGGGGTTCTCCAGCAATCTGCAAATAAATGACAGAAATAGCTTCAATAGTACTTTTTTCAGTAGTACTTTGTCCAGCTCGAGTTGTCCTGTCCTAAGAAAGAGGCAGATCTCATTGTGTGAAATAACAGTAAATATTGATAAAAGGTCAGTGTATCCTTATGGTGTTCCTTTGAGAGTTGAACAAACTCTCTAAGACACACTTTTAAGAGAGGTCTGAAAACATTTTGTTACCTCTGGCTTCTTCTAATGAGTAGGACATGGCAGTGACTTCTCAAAGGCAGCATTTACTGCAGGAATTACTGATCAGGTGTTACAACACACTGGAAGGGACATTCTGGGCATTTGTGAATTAAATGCTAACATGTTTAATGGCAAGTTCAGGTGACCCCTGTTTAGCATGGGATAGAAATTCACTTTTATGTTGATTTTAATTGTCACTCTGTGAAATGACTCATTAAAAGCTCAAGTGTGAAGCTTCAGACAGTGTGTTTTGCTTAGATTAAGTATAGCTGTCAGGCTCAGATTTAGTGTTAGTCATTTGAGTCTTCAAAATTAAAATGGATTCTGTTTTCACTCTTTTTAGTGGGACTGAATGCTCTGACACTTAGACTAGAATGTATTTTCTTTCTTAGCTGGTATCACAAAAAGGTTGAGAGTTGTTGAGGATGGGGAGAAGATACACAGGAGAAGAGGGAGAGGAAAGCTGAGGGCAGGTAAAGGAGATGAACAGGGTGATAAGCAGGGCAATTGAGACTGGGCACCAGAAAGGGGAAGAATGAAGTGTGTTTACTGAGCAACAACAGAGCACAGGGAGAACAGAAGGTCTGGAAGGCCCATGGCAGGATCCCAAGCACTGGGAGTGCCCTTTGTGCAGTGCTGCAAAGGAGGAGCAGCTCCAGCCGGGCTCAGCTCCTGGGGCACTGGGAAGGAGCAAGAGGTGGCTGTTACTGCTGTGTTAGCACTGAAATCCTGCTGGCTGTCCAGCTGAGTGCTGCCTGTGTTCAGTGTCACTGAGCCTTGTCTGACCTGTGTGGTTTTGGTGTAGTTATGCAAGACGAGATGTGCTTCCCCTGGGAAAGTTCACGGTCAACCTGAGCGGCTGTCCCAGGAACAGCGTCTTCAGCGAGCACATCTACCGCATCATCCAGCAGCTGGTGCCAGCAGTAAGTGTGTGCTTCAGTGTTCCTGGGGAGAGGTGTTCTCATTGTTTCAGCCAAGAAGTGATACATCAGTTGGTTCTTTAATTTCTGAGCCAGGCTACTGAAATCCAGGCTCCTGCTGCCCTCGTAGGGAGCAGCTAACAGCAGAGCTGTGGCTTGCCTGTATGTTCAAGTCTCTGTGTGCCACACCAGCTAGGATGAATATGGAGTAAAATCCTCTCCTCAGAGGTATTGAACTGACAGGCAGATGCTGCCTGCTTTATTTTGTCTGCCTGGATTCATATTTTGACATTTAGTTATGCTTTATTCTGGTTTATTCCCGAGTTTGTGAACACCGCTCTGCAGAAACTCAGAGCAATTCAATTTGGGGCCGTAATAACGGTATGGCTGCAATAACCCATTTGTTGTTTAGCTCATCCTGGCTGTGCAGTGCAGGGCACAGGGGTTCTGAGCAGCATTACTCTGTGGGGAGTGTTGAGTGGTGCTGAGTGTGTTGTCGTTGCAGTCCCACCGGCTGCAGATGACCATCGAGAACATGAACCACTCGCGCTTCATCCCGCACAAGGACTACGCCGCCAACCGCCTGGTCACTGGGGTGCTGCAGCTGGCCAGCAACACCTCCCTGGTGGTGGATGAGACTCAGCTGGAGCAAGGGCAGCTTGACACAACAGGTAAGACACTTCTTGGCATTTAAGATCTCACCTGGAAGGTTAAAAGTTGGTGTGTTTTAAGACTGGTGCTGATTGTGTCCCGGTGGTGACGGTCTGTTACAGAACTGTATCCTCATTTCCCTGCTTTGAAGGAGCTTCCTGCTGGCCTGCAGCCTCCTCAGGCAGCTTAGGACAGATTTGGGTAATTCTCTATTACCCAAATAACTCTGATTAATTAGAATGGCCTTTCAGTTTCCTGTGGTAATGCTTGAAGTGGGGAAGCACATGCTGTTGCCTTATGCTGTGTACTTTTCCTGTATATATGGAAACCATCCCTTGAGAGCCCAGCTAAGAACTGGAAAGAAAAAGATTGCTATTCCTGTGTGGAAAACAGGGATGGTTCTATCTTGTAAGCTGATGCAGTGTGCTTTCTGCAGAGCTTTAGGCTATTTATTGGATTTTAACTTACATAAAAGATGAGTTGCACCTATTGAAAGTTTAGTAAGTGGAGGAGCACAATGCAGGTGTCTGTGGTGACCCCTGGGCTGTGCAGGGCCTGGAGTTGGACTTGAATGATCCTTGTGGGTCCCCTCCAGCTCAGGAGATTCTGTGATTCTGTTAAAGAAGAGGAAATCACTGCAAGTGACTTCATGTTAAAATAAAAATGCTCTCTTGAGAAACCTGCTCTGCTTTTTTTTAATTACTGCTCTTACAAATTATTAATTGAAATTATTCTCTTGCTCTTGAGTCTTCGGTATTTTTTGTTACTCTGCTTTAGGAAAGTTACAAAATTTCACTCAAGTAAAACCAGTAACAAACTTTACATTGTCTGTTTCCAAAAACAAGTAGTCAAAACATGAAAAGCTCCCATTGAGGGAAAACTCTAACTGTGCTGGTTTATAGCTTTTCTAAAATGTTTGTCCATAATGTCTAAAAAAACCCTCAGCATCTAATGAAAAATAATATTGTAGGTATTAAAAGCTGCAGATTAAAAAAGCTTGTTAATTTTATTTCCTTTTTGATGTGATGTTATCTACTGAATCTAGAGTAAAAAAAGTAAACATTTTTAATTTCTTATAGGATTGTTGGGAACAAACTTTAATCCTAGAGAAGTGTCTTCAGATGTAGTAGTTGGTTTGGAACTCTTGGAAGTTACAGCTTAGAGATTTCAAATGGCAAAATGTCCCAGCAGTAAACCATAATATTAAGTTTGCCTTTATTTACAGTATAGTAAATGAATGCTAAAGTGTTAAAAGCAAAGCCATAACAGTAGATGTGTGATTTGATGCAGTAACACTGCTGAAGAGAAATTCAGCTTGTCAGGTCCACGTTGCTGTTTCAAAGGGAGAATTCCAAGAGTCAACCAGTTAATTTGTCAATCTTTTATATTTTAAACAACTTGGGTTTCACATAAGGCAAGTGACTGCTATAAAAATGAACTGGGTAGTGCTTTGTCCACTTGTGAGGAGAGATTGGTTTGGTTTTTCTCTGGAAATACTTGTCTGGCTTTGTAGGGCTGATAAAAAGAGATTGGTTTGGTTTTTCTCTGGAAATAGTTGTCTGGCTTTGTAGGGCTGATGAAAAGATGAGCTGTGAACACGTGTACTAAGCCAGATAAAATTTAGACTTGAAATGAGAAATGGTTGTCTCTATGTGGAAGACACCCCAGACCCAAGAAGAAACAGGAAACCTGCAGGAATTCCTCTGGAAACTGCTCATTAAAAGCAGGTTGAAGCAAGGATCGGGTCTGGCTGTGTTTGTTTAGGTCCAGAGCTCAGGGAGTTTGTCCTGCTCTTCCAGGTGTCCATAACGTGACGGCTCTGGGCAATCTGATCACCTGGCAGAAGGTGGATTATGATTTCAGTTACCACCACATGGAATTCCCCTGCAACATCAACGTCCTCATCACCTCGGAGGGCCGATCCCTGCTGCCGGTACGGAGCTGGGGCACTGCAGGTGCAGACAGAACCTGCCTGGTGCCAGGGCACGAGGGACACTGGCACTGGTTCCTGGCAGTGCAGGTG
The DNA here is from genome assembly GCA_035041135.1 of Platyrinchus mystaceus. NCBI lineage: Eukaryota > Metazoa > Chordata > Aves > Passeriformes > Tyrannidae > Platyrinchus > Platyrinchus mystaceus. The sequence goes on along the minus strand of JAWWLV010000180.1, from coordinate 30,657,106 downwards.
CAGACAGGACCTGCCTGGTGCCAGGGCACGTGGGACACTGGCACTGGTTCCTGGCAGTGCAGGTGCAGACAGGACCTGCCTGGTGCCAGGGCACGTGGGACACTGGCACTGGTTCCTGCCCTTCCCTCTGGCTCAGCCCAGCCAGGAACCTGCTCATGGAGCAGCGGGGGATGGACTTTCCCCCTCCTGGGCTGAGCAGGGATGGCAGTGACGGTCCCAGGGAGGGGCAGAGGCTGCAGATCTGGGTCCCTCTCAAAGCAGTGGCTGAGGTGGTGGGCACAGCAGCAGAGCCACAGAGCTGGCACTGCCCCTGGAGCAGCCTAAGCCAGCAAACATCTCATCTCTGCCGTTCCAGCTTGATCAGCTGAGCCTTTGCTCTCCTGCTGCAGTGAGAACTGCACACTGGGGGCAGTGGAACATTTAAAGAACTGTCTTACCTTACTTCTGGGAAGTAGTGACTTCTGTTGGCTTTGAGAGTAAATTGGTTTTGGAATAGAAAACGATGGGATGTGGCAAGAGATGGTGTGTAATTTTATCTTTCAGTCAGATTGCCAAATCCACCTCCAACCACAGATAATCCCACCAAACATGGAGGAGTACATGAGCAGCCTCCTGACAGCAGTGCTCCCCTCTGTGCTCAACAAATTCCGAATTTACCTGAGTTTGCTGAGGCTGCTGGACTACAGTATGTCTGATGAGGTGACCAAGGTAGGGAAGACTCCACTAATACACTCTCAACTGTATATTTGGATAGAAAGCACCTTATTGGACTGTTACTGTACTTTCCCATTGCTCTCCCTGTCAGTGAATCTCCTTCAAGTATCCTAAAAACCAAACCAGACGTGTTTCCATGTCCTGAACGTGCCTTGAAGGATTTGTAAAGCATTCCCTGAAATAAGTGTAGTACAAATAACAAACAGTACCCATAATGTTCCTTTTGAAAACCAGTTCTTTTCAAAGGTGAGAAGTAGCCTGTTCTTGCTCAGGCTCTGCACAGCAGTGAGTTGAAATGCTGTCCTGTGGAGGTAGTTGAGGTGTTGAGCTCCTTGATAGCTTGTCTGTCCCTGGAGGTTCTGCTTTGCTCCCTCACCCCTCGCTGCTGTCCGCAGGCAGTGGAAGAGGATTTTGTGGAGATGCGCAAGAACGACCCCGAGAGCATCACGGCTGACGACCTGCACAAGACACTGCTGGTGGCCAGGTGGGTGCTGCTGCCTCTCCTGCCTGAGGCTTCCCAGGAAGCTGCTCTTTGCAGCTGGATGCTCAGCCTGCAGCTGGATTTAGCTGTGCCAGGCTGGCCTGAATCTCCTCTCCCTTCATTCCTCTTGTCACACATTCTTACTCAGGCAGAGTATTCCCTCCCTGCTTCCTTCCCATGCTTTCTAGTTCCTTCCATACTGCAAGAACAAAATACTGTCTTGAGAAACTTGCTCTGTATTTTTTTTTAATTACTACTCTTACAAATTATTAATTGAAATTATTCTCTTGCTCTTGAGTCTTCAGTATTTTTTTGTTACTCTGCTTTAGGAAAGTTACAAAGTTTCACTCAAGTAAAACGAGTAACAAACTTTACATTGTCCGTTTCCAAAAACAAGTACTCAGTAGTTGGTTTGGAACTCCTGGAAGTTCCAGCTTAGAGATTTCAAGTGGCAGACTGTCCCAGCAGTAGCCCATGCTGTAGAATTTGGCTCTGGTGGGGTTGGACTGTGCTGGTTGACCCCTCCTGTCCTGCTCCCCCAGGTTCCTGTCGCTCAGCGCGGGGCAGACGACGCTGTCCAGGGAGAGGTGGCTGAGAGCAAAACAACTGGAGGCCCAGCGGAAAGCCAGGCTGCAGCAGCAGCAATGTGTCAATGGCAACGAACTCTAACCCCCTGAAAACCTGTCTAATCCCAGGTGGAACCCAGACTAAGATTGGAATATTGTTTATACCAGTTTTTGTAGATAATTTATACCAAAAAGTTATGGATATTTACCCGAGCAGCCTGAACGTGCTTCACTCTGTTCAGCCACTTAAACATATTTTATGGAATTTTTTTGGACCCTGTTTTGTAATTGAAAATTGGTAACAATGAGCAAATTGTTTGATATTAAACTTTAATACTGAAGTTGCATAAACTTATTTCCTTTCATAATAAGAAAATTTAACCCTGAGCCCTCGGTCCACAGCCGTGCTGGGCTTTGTTCTGGGCTACATTTGTGCCCTAATTCCTGACAGGCTGAATCCTGAGGCTCAGAGCTCTCAGCTGGCAGCAGCTGCAGCTGAAGGAGGTGCTGACTGTGTGCTGTGAGCTGAGGCAGCACAATGGTCATCACACTGTGGGATACCAGGTCAGGTATGAAATACATCTTCATTGTGCTTAGAGCAGAACAGGACTAACTTCTCAAATATCTCTGATGAGCTTTATCCTGGCACAACTTAAAAAACAAACCCACATTGACTGGAGAACTGGACATTCACATCCTTGTCCAAAATATTCCTTCCTTTTACCCCAGCAGCACTGCAGTGTGGTTAAAGGGTTTGAATAATATCACTGCAGCATTAGGAATGGTCTCCATCCCTTATTCCTGTACACTTGAGCTGGTATTCAGGGGCCAGGCTGCCCCAAATGGGACTTGCAGAACTAGTTTAACAAGGGTGGTTTAAGTAGTGAAGTGTTAAACCAGCACAGAGCTGGGAGTAATCCAGGAGGGCTGTGCTGGAGTAAGTAGGGCTGCCTGTGTGGAGACAACCTGCAGGAGTCCAGGATGGAGCCATTCTGGATTTTGCTTCAATTAATCCTTTTCTGAACAAGAAAAAAAGGCTCCTGCCAAATTTCCATTAAGCTCAGACCACCTTTAGTTGTGGTTTTTGCTTGACTGAGATCATGTGAACAGGAACCCCCTTTTTTGCTGCTTGTTCCCTATTCTAATTATGAGGGATTTGCTGTGCAGCCAGTCTGGATATTTTGTCTCTGCACAAAGAGTATTATGAAACATATTTGTGTATCCTAAACCTGAGCCAAGTTTGATGCCCTTTCAAAACACTTAAAGCTTATTTCTTTTCTATCACTAAATGAATATTCATGGTTTCATCTGCCTTGTACAGTGAAGTGAAGCAACTGAACAAATACAGGAAGGAAATGAAGTCTGTCTTCAAAAGGCAGCAGGGCTGGAATGCAGAGCTGTAAGATTGGCTTAGAGGATGGTTTTGTGCATGTTGCCATCTCCAGTATTCCATCTGTAAGTACTGGATAGTTCATAAGCTGGAGGATATTTAGCTGAAGAGGGATTGACAGCACAGGGGGAATGGCTTTAAACTCTGAGGGCAGGGTTAGATGGGATATTGGGAAGGAATTCTTGGCTGTGAGGGTGGGGAGACCCTGGCACAGGTTGCCCAGA
>JAWWLV010000180.1:30626741-30653631 GCA_035041135.1 Platyrinchus mystaceus | reverse complement strand
AGGGCAGGGTTAGATGGGATATTGGGAAGGAATTCTTGGCTGTGAGGGTGGGGAGACCCTGGCACAGGTTGCCCAGAAAAGCTGTGGTTACCCCTGGATCCCTGGAAGTGTCCAAGGCCAGGCTGGACAGGGCTTGGAGCGACCTGGGCTAGTGGAAGGTGTCCCTGCCCACAGATCCACTGGATGGATCTTTGAAGTCCCTTCCAACCCAAACCATTCTGTGATTCTATGACATGATACCTTTGGATCCTGGAGCACCACATCCCTTAACATCACATACCAAACCCATCCTTTGATTCCACTTTTTTTATTAAAATATCTCATGTATATTGCTCACATTAAAATACAGCAGTAGTTTAATTTTAAATATCACCACAAGTATAGACACTCAAAAAAAAACCCCCAAACCCACATCACTTTAATAAAATAAATAAATCAGCTTTGTTTATCAAAGTTTCAGACTGTCAGGGTTAGATGAGAAGTCGTTTCAGACACACTACAGGTCCTGAGACACAGAACTGCCCAGGACAGGAGGCTGTGGGGACACCACGTGCAGAGTATCTACGGCACAGGGATGAACACGGAGGCACCGGGGCTGGCAGGGCGTCACACTCACAAACCACAGCACAGGAAGGGTCTGCCTGACAGCAGCTTTGGGACCACGGCCTGGACTAGCATGGCATGGCAAGGCATTCCTGGGAAAGAGCATTTCCATGGATTTTGACACACAGAGAGAAGGGAAGTTTCTATCTCAGCAGGAGTTGATGCTTGGGCTTTATCCTGCAAAGCTGGAGCAGGGAATGAATTTGGTCTTGATTAGATGCTCCCAGGTGTGCTCTGATGCAACACTGATCTCAGGAGCAGCACCCAGACCTTCTGCTTTACATGTTGTCTGGACTTGGCAGTTAGAATAGTTTCAGAGGGACAAAAGGCCTGATGGGCAGGAATCTCGTCTTGCTTTACACAGACACAAAAAATGAGAGCAAACTGGCAGAGTTTGGAATTCAGAAAAAAAGGAAGTAAGAATTGCTTTAAATGGGCAAAGCAGCTCAAGGGCATTTGCTTCATTTCCCCTCACCTCAAGGGAGGAAAAAGAAAACCAATCTACAGAAGAAATCTGCACTGCAGGATCATGGATAGTTCAGATTGGGTCTTTAATGAAAGTGTTCCAGGATGTGTGGAAAGAAAAGGATAGCAAAGAAATCTCACTTTCTGGTTAAAGTATTTAAATTCAACACAAACTCATCGGTTCCCATTGTAGAGGCACAATTCAGAGAAAGCTGCATCTAAAACCTCAATGAAAACAAGTAAAAACTCTAGTCCAAAAATAAATAAAATGTCATTTCCCGGTAGGTTATTTTGCTGGTGTAGTGCAAGGTAAGTAAGGTCAGAGAAGTGCAGTATCACCTTTGGAGTATAAATACTTTCTACATAATTCAGAAGAGCTACAAAATTAGTCTCCAAAAAATAACTGTGCAACACATCTAAGATAGACAGCATGCTTACTGAGTCCCAGTGTCTAAGCTACCTGTTTAAATATGGGGTTTGCTGTTGTCTCTCACCTCGGGAGGGAATTCGGAAGCTTGGTCAGAACCAAATTCATCTGCATCTCTCATTGCCTGTAAACAAGTTACCTCTTATGGATCCCAGTATCCAGTAGCTGTTCATGCCACAATGAGTCCTGATACCGTGTTTTTTTAGTACTTTATTAAGAGCCACAAGTGGAAGAACAGTTCCTGAACGAGCGACTAGATCTGAATTATCCGTGTCTGGCACTGCGTAAACATTTCTCTCAGTTCTTTTTGTTTGATTTCGTTTAAAGCTTCTGGTTCCGCAGGGCTCTTCTGCACCTTTGCCACAGCAAAGTTAATCCCTTGAGTCAATCCTGCCTGGGTGATGTTTGCGACCTGGACCATGGAGCTGCGGATTTTGGCGAAGGGAGACACGGCTCTGCTGCTGCTGTCGGCGGGAGAGGGAGTCGCGTGGAGTCCCGGCTCGGGGTTCCCACCCGCGGATCCGGGGCTTCTGTGGGGTTTAGTGAAGTCGGTCCCACCGACAGCCAGGAGCTGAGGGTTTGGCTCAGCAGAAGGGACATCCAGCTTGGAGGGCCTGGAAGGAACGTCCCCCACAGCTTCAGCCCGGCTCTGAGCCGCCGCGGTGCTGCCGGTTCGGGTCGCCGGCTGATGGGGCTGCTGAGAACCAGCCTCGGGCTCCGGGACATCCGGGCCCTTGCTCTGGGCATCCTGCACGAACCTGTGGCAGTACAGGTCGACAGGCTGAGCAAACTGCCCGTCTGCACCGAGGGCAGAGGGCAGGGGAGGGTCCTGGCAGGCGGGCTGGGGGTGCTGCCCCTCGGCCGGCCCGGCAGCGCCGACCGTGTCGGTGCTGCTCAGGGACTGCGAGCGGCTGCCCAGCCGGGGCGCCGAGGCGATGATGCCGCAGCTGGGCAGCACGTAGTCCGTGGGACCCACGTTCTCCAGGGAGTCCGGCAGCTCCTGCTCCTCGTCCGACTTGGAATTAGTCAGGAAGTCGTCGGAGTGGAAGGAGTCGTTGTCCGATCCTTCCGTGTCGGACTCACTCTGGGCTTTGGGATCTGCCGCCGGGTTCTCCAGGGTTTCCAGGCTGCTGTCTGATTTCCAAAGATTCACCTTCAGGTTGGGCTTTAGGAAGTTGACTTTCACCTCTGGCCTGGCGAAGCTGCCCAGCTTGCGGAGGTTGCCGATGTTCACGGTGGATTTGGTTTGTTTCACTTTCTGGTTGAGGGACGAGAACTTGCTCAGCAAATAGTTCTTGCCTTGGGCCAGGGAGCCTCTGTTCTGAGAGCGAATGCCAATGATGTCCTCGTGAGGCTTGCTGCTCCTCCTGCAAGACAAAACTAAATCTCTAACGTACAACCAAAGCACACTTTGTTATAAACACCAAATATTCACTGTCTTCCAGTCCATTTCCACAGCAGAGATGGACATTTAGCTAAGAAGTTATTCTTTCCTCACATAAATAAATGAAATTAATCCTTTCCTTACATAATATTGTACCCATATAAGCTAATCAAGCTCAAACCAACAAAAAAAAGGAGGGTTGATACAGAACAGTAACCAAAAAAAGAACAGCCAGTTTCTGCAGGCACTTTAATTTTAGAAGAAAATAGATCTGAATTGTCTATTTTTGGTTGTATATGCTGCACTCAGTAGCCAGATGTAGCAAATGTTCCCTCTGGAATATCTGTAAAAAATAACAAGATTCTCTTGCTACACTTTCTGCTCAGCTGAGAAGAGAAGCTGAAACAGCACCACAATAACCCAGTGCAGAAAAAAGTTATTGAAACATGTGCCTGAACAGCTTTTGCTTGACAAAGCACAACTGTGCTACACACAAATTGTCTAGCAGTTCATCCAGTCTGAACTGGAGGAGTCCAAAATAATGCAAGAGATTTAACCTGAGCTGTTAAACAGCACCATCCTCTTCTACCCCACAGGCAGGTCCAGACATTTCCTTCAGGCCCCACGTGCTGTGCTTTGCCCTGAGAAGGGCAGGAGTGGATACAGAAAGTTCCCATCCTTTCTGGACTCACCTTTCCAGCTTCTTCTCAATGATGGGCACATCCAATCCCATCGCCTGCTTTGTGATTCTCAGCATCTCTGCAATGCACTGAAGGGTGTCTGAAATCCAAGCAGCAGCCTGTCAGAGCCTTAAAAACACCCCTAAAATCCCATAATCCACAATCTACAAAGAAATAAGTGTAATTTTAACAGAATTAAGTTTGTTTGGGTTTGGGGTTTTTTTTTCCTTTCACCCTACAAGTTGCAGTTCAGATTTCAAGCTTACAAATAAGTTTAAAGAATAGACTCTCCTTGATCCCTAAATGCTGGGGTTTTAAGTGAATCACTGCCACACTGCTTCATTTGTGGGAAGAAGAGAAGCAAATTATATTTATTCTAATCCTTGCTGACAAAACTCAGTGCTCCAGGTAAGAAGTGATATTCTTCCCTTATTAGTGTTCATTTAATTTAGTTAAACAACAAGCAAGAACATCTCCAGACACTGATTTCACTAAAAAAATCAATTTCTTCAGCTCTTTTAGGAGCTAATTTTAACTTCATTTTATAAGGTTTTGGAACAGTAAAGACCTGGGCAAGGAAATGTCTCTATTTCTAAAGATTTTGCTTTAAAGCTGCATTTGGAACTTATTTTTCTTTCTATTAAAACAGTAACATCCACCTGTTCACCCAGGAAGCCACAGAGAGGGTTTTTTATGGTTCCCCACCCTGCACAACTGGATTATTTCAGAATAACTTCTGAAGAAGGGTAAGTTTTAAGGGTCATGGAACAAAGAGTGGGATAACCAAGCACATCTTTATGTCTAAAGCTTTTCCATATGAAACAAACCTTTTCCATCTTCCTCTGGGTTTCTCACCACAGCTCTGAGGGTGTGAAAATACCCACTCAGCTCTTTGTACTTGTAATGCAGCCTCATGCAGGAGAACTTGGGTTTGCCAAAGAGAGTGGGCTCAGGCCCTGAGAGAGAAATCAGATTAGACACCTTTAACCAACCACTGAGGAGACACTGCAGAGACTCTGCCCAAGTGAATGGACCTGCTGACAGCCCTGCTCAGCATAAAAAGCTTCAGGTTTTCTTTAGACACTTTATATGAGAGATTTTCACAATAACTAAACAGTCAATGAGACTCTCTGTATGTCGAGGATAATCCAGCCTGAGGGTTCACAACACATCACCCTTTCAAATAGAAGAAGGAAGTTTTACACCTTCTCCATGCCCTGTTTTTAGGGAATGCTCTTGCAGGGATTACAGGGAAAGCTGCCACATTTCTACCAGGTGGATGCAATGAATTTCAGTTCAGGGCACTGCTGATATCTCCAGCAGCACACAGGTTGTAGATGAAGATGTTTCTGTATCCTGTACGTCAGGATGTGTTACAAATCTCCACATGCTGTGTAGGAGACCTTGCCACTGAACTCTTACAAACTGCACACACACAGGGACAGTTACAGTCAGGAGGTGATGAAATCACTGCCTATTGTGTAATGGAGGGTTAAACTCTACCAGGAGGCCACAAAATTTCCCTCCCTTCTCTCCAACTAGAACATCTTTTTCATCTGCAAGAAGTCAAAGACATCACATCTTTATTTTTCTACATTTCAGCAGCAAATGCTGGATTTAGCCTGCAGATGGTACATTCTATAGCCAAGTTAAATGAGCATAACAAGGTGATTTTGTAACAGCATGTTTATTATCAAGCCTTGAGAAAGAAGTTTTAAAAAGCTATGAAACAGATTTAAAGTACAATTCCGAGCCAGGTGCTGCTTTTGGATCAAAGGAAGAGAGCACTGAATGCACAAACCTGTGACTCATTACAGAAGTTGATCAAGTTGTTTGATAAATAATGAAGTTGGTTTTGATGATTCTGTGGGTTTTTTTAAGAGTTTGAAAGGGGGAAAATTTCAGAACCCCAGCAGTGATCAAAGTTTCCATTTGAAACAGCAGCCAAAGCTGTTCCTGGGAGGGAACAGATAATTCTGGCATCTGTCATGAGCCAGAAGGACCATCTGCAGCCATGCTGGACTGCCACACATCAAGGCTTGCTGCCTCAATCCATCTGCAGGATGCTTTGATGAGGGCTCAGCTATTGTCAAGAGCATTCAAAAAAAGATACAGGGTGACTGTTTTCTTACCTATTTCTATTTTTTCCAGAGCTTCAAGACCTAACCTTTGGTACTGATTCACCTTGTCGACTTCATCATCGTAACTAGGGGAAAAGAAACAGAATTTAATGCCTCCTACTAATCTAAATCAAAGCTCCCAGAAATAAACTGCACCCAGTGAGAGAAAGCAGTGACTTACTAGGCCACATAGTAGGCAGAATTGGAAAGCAACAGCAGAACATCCACGTCCCTGTGAGTGGCATCAATGAGACTGAGGAAAGGGAACAAAAATAAACACAGGGGAGAAGGTTTTATTTGCAGAGCTGTGCAACCCATGCCCAGTGTAGTCTGGGGACACTCTCTCAGAATTCAACACATGTTACAGCAAGAAGCTTTGATTAAGGCACATTATCTCCTGTGGTGCTGCCTGCCCAGAGCCCCTGAAAAACCCACTCAGGTGGGTCAGGTCCCACTTCACCAGCCAAGGTGTGATCACCTACAAGAAGTGGAACCAGGTAAGCAACACCCTCTCCCAAACCTGAAGTTGCCCAATAGCTCAAATAGGTCAGCAGAAGGCCCAGAAATAAATAAAACCACTCAAGCTATTAACAATGCCAGCAGATAAATGGAAAAATATCTCAGACTCAGTGAAGGTGATGAGTCTGTGCCCTGAATAGCTGTCACAACAACCTGCCCTGCTATTTTTAGATGCTGAAGTTTAACCTGCAGAGGATCTCACCACCATTTCTCTTTTACAAGCTAGTGAACTCTGAACTTGATAAGGAAGGGAGAGTTAGTTCATGGCCACTGCTTTTCACAAAGAGAAATCTAGACTGTCCTACTGCTGACTCATTCCCCAGGAATTTAATCTGGCTCCAAAGTCAAGTCACACTTTGCCTATAAAGCAATAAGGAACTGCAGCTCCTCAAACAGCCCCTTCTAGAACTAGGGGTGCTTAGAAGTTCTCCCTGTGGTACCTGCCAATTTTGGCAACATGACCTGACTGAAGGCATTTCCAGATGATGTCTCAAAGCTGCACCATTCTCATGGCACTTTGGGAAAAGCTCATGTTTAGAGGACCTTTCCTTCTACAACTGCAACTATTCAAACCCTTCAAGGACTCCTGTCATTCTGTGCAACTGTCCACTCGTGTTCTGCCAGCCCAGCTACCAAAACCATTTTCCAGCAGTAGTAACAGGCATGTCAGAGCAATTCTGGCTGTTCAACACACCTGGGGTCACAGTCAATAAGTGCCCAACCCCCATGGAATTTTTCATCATCAGGTAAGAGCAGCTTCATGTAGCTCTGCAGCAGCTGACTGATCAACTCCTGATGGCTCCTCAGGTTCTCCTTGTGCAGGGCTTCATGTTCCTTCTCTCTTGTAAATATGGAGTACAGATCCTCTGTTACAGGGATGCCCTGCATCAAATCTAAATGAAACCCATAAAATACCAAACAAGAGAGGAAGTTAAAAGTGACAGACAGCAAATTCCTTCCAAATGTTTCAGATTTACTGATGCTCTTCATAGTCTTTCTGAATACAATGGTGCCTCAGTAGGTATTACACTTCCTTCAGTGAAAAACTTTAAGAGACACCTGCTATATAAATTTAACTTAGGCTAAAAAAAAGAGACACTGAAAGACATTTAATGCTAAAACAAAGTTAGGGGCAAATTCCACAACGAGTCACACTGCATCAAACCCTCTGAACTGAGTGCTGTTTGATCTCCAAGTGGAGAATCACTGTTTGTTATGGTGTCCATCACACAGACATGAACATTATATACACCCAAGGTGCTTTAAAGCTTTAGGATGGAAAAGAAAAAAACATCAGTCAGAAGATAAAGCCAAGATGATTTTAATAAACTTTTCTAAATAGCACAGTTAGCTGAAGTTGTACTCTTACCTATGACTGCTTGCCTATAGGCATCCCTGAAACGATTCAAGTAGTATCTGTTTGCAGAATTCACTCCATCCTTCATCACCCCTGCCAGCTTCCTCTCCCCAGTCCTGGTGAAGTCCCCCTGTCACACAGAACATGCCCATCATGCACAGATGCACCCTGGAAGCAGCAGGCTCAGCTCAAAAAGCTTTGGCATTCTGAGACTCAGAGCTGAATAAGTGACAACTCAGAAATTTCTATGAGTGACTCTTGCATATAGAAGTTGAAAAGAGTGATTTTTCAAACTGGCATTGACTCTGCAGAGACTCTTATGTGTTTAACAGATTTGGGATTCAATGGGAAACAGAAATTTGGATACACATGCCAGCTAACATTAAAGTAGAACATTCAAGATGTCAGTCACTGTGATGCCTGAATACCCCAAAAAACCCTTTATGTTTTGGCCTTTAAGCCAAAAGGAACACCACTGAAACAACAGAGAAGACTGGAGCTTACTGAAAAATGGTTCTCATCCTTTATGTTTTTGCTACCAGAACAAGACAAGCAGAACATACTGAAGGAGAACAGTACATATCCTCACAACCTGAGGAACAAAAGCCAGTTTCTAGGCCACAGAAGGCTTAGAATTTGAATTAAAAGCTGTTTTGGTAGTTACACTTCATTAGGGGATTCTATTTTCAGAGACACTCTGAACACTGGCACAAAGCAGTTCTGAAAGCCATGTCAGCTACTCTGAGGAACATTTCAAGTGTGTTTCAGTTTCAAACTGAAAGAAGTACCACAATTAAAAAGAATTTAATTCATGAACCTCAATAGCAAATAGAGAAATCTTCAGACAGAAGGCCTGAAAATCTAGATCTACAAATGGAGGTCTGTGCTTCAGATTTAAAGTTAAATATACATAATGAAGACAAGCATGTCAGGCTGGTTTTTACTACTTTTTAAAATAAATAAACTAATCAAAGTTCAGCAGAGATATTTAAAGAGGGATTTCAGAAGCATTTCCACCATAATGATTTTTCTCATGCCAAATACAAAGAACACTAAAGATTTGTTCCACCAGTGACTAAACACACAGCAAGCACCTCAAATTCTGTGACTTTCCAAAGCAGCAGGAGTAAAAAGTGAAGAGTTTCATGCCTGATCTTGGTAAACAGCATTATAAGTAAGTAATCTCACCCCACTAGCTACATATTGTGCTGTTCAGACCTTCAGGGTATTTTTGAAGTTCTGTGGCTGCTCAGCAGCACTGCAGCCATGCTAAAAGCTAAGTGGGTGTAATGTGGAATGGATACCCTGAGCTCTGAGCTGTGCTGGGGTGCAGGTGGGAGGCAGCAGCAGTGCCGGTGCCACAGGCCAGCGGGCGGGCACAGCTCCCTGTGTGACACTCTGCTGCTGCCAGGCCTCAGAGCTCCTCCAAACAAACCCAGGCAGAACACTGGGCTTTGTTACACACACAGGAGAGTTTCCCAGTGCACACAAAACCTGTGAGAGGCTCCCCATGAGAGCAGGGGGCAGTGCTGGCCGGTACCTTGAGGGCGGCGGTGCCGGCGTACTGGCGGCTGATGGCATCGCCGTTGTTCGCCCACATGATCTGGTAGATCCTGTTGCACTTCACTGGCAAAGGCTGCTCAGGTGGCATCACACCCAGTTTCTTGAGCTGGAATTTGACATTAGGGCATTAGTAAAACCCCCAAGATAAAAGTTGTTCTCTGTATGAGAGCTTGATAATGGAAACACTCGCAAACATCTGATCGTTAAAGTTTATACGATGCGAAAAGGGAACTCGTTCAGAGTCAATTCATTGTTAGCAATGAATCACTAGTTCACTGCTAAGCATCATATCACTGGAGGCAGCATTAACATGTTAATTATGAATGTAGGAGCCAATCATCAAAAAAAATGGACTGAAGTTACTGTAGGTTGCTCAAGATACAGGAAATTTTTCAACAGAGAACCATCAAAAGAACAGGCATCACAGAACTTTAACATGCATAAACAAGTTAGTGTGTCTTCTATTGCAAAGGCATCCATGACCTCAAGGGTCTGAAAATAAAAACCAGCTTCTTTTGTTGGTTTATTATTAATGCTTGCACATTTTGGACAGTTACTGTTTAACTTTGATACTCAAAGTGAGATATCTTACTCTTAAGGACAACCAGTTTCCCCAGGATAAAAGCCTTGGGTACAATATAAACTTTAGTCTCTTTACAGACACTAAACTGGTAAAGCAGCACAGCCATAACTGCAGTGCAGTCACTAAATCTCAGGCCAACTGCAGGGATAACTTGGAACAGATCACAGGCAAACAATTTCCAACCAAAACCAAATGCTCAAGCCCTCTTTGCAAGTTAGATGAAAATGGATGCAAGGCTGTTCATTGACTCTCAAAGTCCTATAAAGTTTCCAGATGAGAGAAAGCAAGTCCTGTGGTTCCAAGGAAGAGCAAAGGTAAGGCACAGGCAGGGCAAAGAGGAACATGACTAAAGAAACCCGAAGTCCACCCCCCAACAATCACAGCAATCAGGGATATTAACATCATGAATTAATTATTCCTCTAATCACAGAAGAGATAACTAATCTCCCTACTTGCTGCATCACAGTATTTCACTTCAAAGCAGCTAAAACAGCATCCAACTTCCAGCTGGATTTTAGTCCCTTAATCTCTCATTTCAGGGAGGGATTTGGGGGGGGTGGTGTTTTGTTTTTAAACTTTGTATTACTGCATAAAATCACTAAATCAAAACAAGACAATCCTCTCCAAGATGTGGACAGTCAGTCAGTTCCTTTCTGAAGCAGGACACCAGGCATCACTGCTCTACAGTGATTTCAAGCTCTGTATTTGTACATATTACTCCTTTCAGCTTCAGAGCTCGCCAAGTATCTCACGAAGATTCTTTTCAGTAGAGGTTAGTTTAGCATTTTTCAAACCCACAGGTTTCTCTGTGAGTAACAGTGAAGTTCTGAGGTATTTGCTACTTGGCCAAGCCCACAGCTTTCACATGCCTGCTGTTCCATGACCACTCTGGCAATGGCAGCCTGCACAACGTTGGTGCGATCCAGGCAGTCCATGCAGTTCACTCGGAAGATTCCTTCCTGTTTGCAGATCACTCCAGCCTGGTCAACCCTTTCAACAGGAGCAGAACAAAAGCACACTGAGACACTTAAAATGCAGTGTAATTTATCAGCTTCTATAAACAGGAGAAGATTTGACACTGTTTATGGTTGCACTCATCCCCCAGGCACACCCCACTCTGAATTAACTCCTCTTGTTCTGCCCTATCCTCCACTGTACTCTAGGCTGGATATCAAATAAATCCTAGTGGGGCCATAAACTTGGGATGCAATCAGCTGAATTCAACTCTTGCATATATAATACAAGCTTTCAAGACAACAGGCTTTTAATTTCAGATAGAGAAGCCAATAAAAACGACAGCAGCATCACTGAACAATCCAGAGTGACTGATTGAAGACTGCAGAACATTCATTCAACTCACTTTAATCAGTACAAAGCAAAGGTCAAACAAGCCTACTGGTTTCAGCCTAGGCTGGTGTTCTAGGGTTTGTGGGTCAAATACAGAGTGTTTCACATTAAATATAACAAACCCTGGAAGTGGTAAATGGGCAGCAATCATCATCTGAGAGTGTTTTGTTACATGGATAGAACACAAGCTGTGACACACCAGAGAAGAAATACAAAGCACACCAGCTATGATGAAATTAAGGCCTCCAAATATCTACTGTTTGTTGGTTGGGTTTTTTTGTTTGTTTGTTAGTTTGTTTTGGTTTTTTTTAACAAATTTTCCATACTAGTTGAAGAAGAGTTAAGTACCTACCAGCACCACTTCATGTCAAGAATAATATCATGAATGGCATCAGTCAGTGTTTGAACATTTTCAAACTTCATTCCTCGGCTAAAATGCAGAATTTCACAAAAGTTAGTTTGAATTAAAGCAGTGTCTTTAATTATTTTATCTTACTTGTAACATTAACAAAGTGTTTTGGCTAAGTGGGAGAGACAAGCATTCTCTCCTGCAGCAAACTTGAAACAAGAGCCAACATTCAGAACTTTTTCAAAGTACAGTTCACCATTAAATCCAAGGAAAGAGGTTAAAAAAACAGTTAAATTCCCAAGAATTTGCATTTTTAATGCTGCTTCCATAAGGAAAAATAAGTGTGCAGCATCATGTGCAACATTCTGTTCTCAGCTCAGTCACAGTCTCAAAACAAGTGACTCCAGATTGGAGCTGGGGGTGAGGAGTCAGCAGTGACTGCACAGAAAACACACCTACACCACCACCCCCTCCTGCCCCACCCCAGCAGGTTGGCTTTGGGATTGTTCTCCATTCACTCACGTTCACTGTGCAAAAATAAGCATTCCTGGTCACTAGAGAAGCTTTTAGGAGGAAAGTGAAGGAATGAAAACAAAAGCTCCTTTCAACAAGAGATTAAGGATCAAATCAATTCAGGGAACCAACAGGCCCAGAGGAGTCTCCAGGTTATTTGATGGGGGTTTCCCTTCCCCCCACCCCCTCTGCCAATATGTACTGATGACACACTTATTCAGCCAGTAATGCTCTCCCAGGCCAGATGCAATCCCTAGATTACGTTGGAAATGAAGATTAAAACAGTTTAGAGCCTGTACTGACTCCCACACTGAGGCAGCTTGAGGGAAGCAGGAGAAACACAGGCCTGGGGGGCAGATTAAATGCTTGGGCACTGAGCACATGTCACCATCAGAGGGGAGTCAGGAAAACAGCAACTGCTGATGCTGCATTAAAGTAAAATCTGGTGTATTTTATAGTGAAAAACCAGCAGCAGGGTCCTGAAAGAACCCATCATATTTTTATAGAAAAAATAAGGAGAAACAGAAGTAGGGAAGAATTAAAAGCAGGTCAGCCACAGCTTTACATTCATAGCATGTCTAAGGAAACTCTCTTGCTCAGAATGTGTAACAAATAAGATTTGCCCAGTAAATAACTGCAAATTTAACAGGTCAGAGACACAAGATGACAAATGGCAGTGCTCAGTTACCCAAACTTTAAGTTTTATCGTGCTTTAGTTTATAAAATGTATTCTTCCTGTTTAAAAGTGTTTCGTGCAGAAATAGAAATTATAATAATAATAATAATAAACAGTGTTTTCTCCTCCCTTCTACTCTCCTCTCATGCTGATAGAACAAGATGCAAAGGGTCATTTTTAAAAGGTTTCTTACCAGTGCTCATGGAAGTCAAATGAAACATAAGTCAGATTTGCATTGTTGTAGAGCAGAACTTGTTTAAGGTAAGCATCTCCAATAATCTTCTCTCTGCCTGTTTGATCCACCAAGTTAATAATAACCTGTTGAAATGTTTATTTGGTTAACATTTGTCATCTGCTTAGATGTAGACACCATGCAATAACAAATAGCTCAAGAGTTATAAGATTGAAGATAATCTTGCTGAAGTTACAGTCTTTGCTAGATTGTACCCAAGACAAATGAGCTCCAACAGTTACCTGCCTACACAAACTTTCATCCAGAGAAGCTCTGAATTCACAGGACAGGTACACAAAACATGGTTTACACAGTCCCATAAGTTATTGTTTTTTAGAGCTTACTTGCAAAACCCACTAAAATTCTATTTATGTACCAAGCTTACAACTGTCTGCAAGCTCCTAAAAAAAACACAATACACTACAAAAAACTCAAACTAAAAGCATTAACCTTCATCCCCTGCATTTTCATGAGATTACTGTTTTATCATGTAGCACTTACCTGCTTTTTGTAGTTTTTCAGCTGTTCTTCAAAGTGTGCACGAAAACAGGCCACAGTTTCATTTTCACCTGCAAGGCAGAGCAGTGTTAGACAGAAACAGCCTGTTCAGCAGGAAGTCCTGTTTAATGTATTAAATTGTGCCCAAATCTAGAAAGCCAAGACAGCTTCACTGAAGACACACTGTACAAAATTCCTCTCAAAGGCATTTCAATTTGCTCAACTTCAACCCTGCTGTTCCACCACAGTGTGCAGCAAACACCACTCCTACATTTTGCTTTTTGTGCACAGGAGATGGGACTAAAATTTAACTTTTAATAAGCCTGCTTAATCCTTTAACCTGTGCACAACATATCCACGTAAGCATCTCCTCCCAAGCAGAGCTCCAGGGGAACTCTGATCCTCTGGTGTCCCACCCAAACACTCACTCTTGTCCAGGCGGGGCCGTGGGTTGTATCTGTATCCAACCTGGCTCCAGAAAACAGGCACAGAGCCTCGGGTTTGGATGTAGGACAGGGTGTGATTGTGAACGTGAATCAGTTGCTCTGTCTCCACATAATTTGCCACGTTTCCATTTTTATCAACACCTCTTCTCTTATACCGCATTCCTAGGAGGAATGAAATGGTCAAGGCATGTTTATTAAGTACTTGTCTTAAACATCAGTAACTTCTGGTGCTGTTTTTGACAACACTAACACAGGACAGGCTCTGGCCAAAATCCATCATCAGTGGGAGAAGCCACTCCTGTCCCCGTTTATTTTTTATTATTTTGACTACATGGATAAAGTTTATTTACTGACATACAATGAGCAGCACTACAAAGTCAAAGATAATCTCTAGTCCACCCTAAATGATACATTTCTTCCTGTTCTGTCACATTTAGCACAAAGTTTTACTTCAGTGCTCAGTATTTCCATGAGCCTAAAAGGCCACTTTTACTGGCAGGTTCTCCACCTCTCAGAGATCCCACGAGCAGCCCAAGTTCCCCTCCTTGTTTTAACCTGTATAACTAATTCTGCACATTAACAAGAGTTAATGCTCTCCTGACTACCCAGGTTTTTTATGCCCTGACCTGCTCATTAAACAGAGAAGGGTTTGCATGTCCTTTACTCACTACCCCAGAAAGGAAGCAGGTGGTAGCAAAGGACAGGGAAGGAATAAGAGGGCTGGAAAAAGGGTTTAACAGCACTGTGTAGGACTATGGGAGGGAAGAGGTGAGGAATAGGGAAGGGAAAGGAGTGCAAAATACCTACATAGGACCTTTACAGGGAGGTTGTCAAAGCAGTATGACAGCCTTGAATCAGACAGGGGCTTTTAGACTAAAGCATCAGATACCCTTCACTTATGCCCTGCCACCAATGGTGCCTCTTACACCAAAACACAAACTTAATCATTCACAAATAAAATTAAAAAAATAAGTATATTTAACACAGAAGTATCTTCAGCTTTTATATCAGTGTTTCCCCTGTTTTGGGTTTTTTTTTGAGGGAAGTTAACTACATTATTTCAGAATTAAAGGCACATTGAACTCTTGGCTACAAGTATGCACTACACAATTAATCAAATACACAGTCCTATAACTATACTTCAAAATATTGCATCAATTTATCAAAACAATCTTTTTGTGTCAAGAGAGAAAGTTCTACACAGTTTGTGCTCTGGACTAGAAATCAAATGAGCACAGTGATATTAACAGTAAAGCAAATGAAAAATTTCCCCTCTGTATCTAACAATTCAATATTAAAAAGGCATACTGTAAACTAGATGCTACCCTGAAACTCTGAAGCATTTACTCCAAGTTGTTCTGACAAATAATGTCCCTGGGAACTGAATTAAATCAAAGTGAGCAGTAGTACAAAGGTCAGTCCCACACCAGGGTAACCTTACCATGGCTTTTTTTCTTGGTTTTTAGGCATGTTGAAAACCCGACTGTGTAGGAAAGCAGTTGGACACAATGGAGAATATCTCAATAAAAATCAGATAGACTGAAAAAACAGAGTTGAACAGGACCTTGTAAACTGTAGAGTGATTCAATCTTTCTTTCCAGAGCTTGGGAACAACCCCAGAGCCTGGAATTTTGTTTGCCTACCAGCTCTGTGCCGACTCCGGCGGGAAACGAGCGCCACCAGAAACGTGGGATGAACGTCGTCGACGCAGGTCGATTCCTGAGGAGGAGTTTCAGGACTGCTCTTATCATCATCAGAAGATTCACTGTAGTTTACTACAAGCTCTTCAATTTGCACAAATCCCTGAATGATGGGTATGATCCAGAAGTCCACTTCAGCATTCTGGAGGTTACAAAAAGCATTTACATTCCTGCAGGTTCTGCATCACCCACAATTATTTCTGCCATTTCTCATGTTTATAAAATGATTGCTTCACATGCTTTTCATGTTTTAAGAAATTTTTGCCATATCCTTGTCTTATTTCTGTAAGTGGTACCAGCATTTTTCCTCCATCAGAAGGAAGAAAGAAAACAACTTTAGGTTTCTCTGTGGAGATGGAGCAAGTTGAATCAAGGCAAGGCAAAAAGCCTTCCTGTGCTCTCAGCTATTTATGGACAGAAGAAAATCATACCATTTTTTAAAATTTCTTGTTTAAAATCAACTGGTTCAGGGCTCTGCCACCCTAAAACATCAGTTTCTTAAACAGAATTGAGATCCAAATTCCCCAATGGTCAGCTCTTTCCCCAAGGTTACCCATTTATATCTTAGACCATGAAAAATACAACTAGTAAAACTCTTGCATTACACACAACTTTTCAGAGGATCCAGGTTTACCCTGCAAATGGTTATGACTCCATAACCATTTGATTATGTTAAATTATTAATGAAAAAGATGCAGGGCATAAAGTAAGATGTCTGCTGTCATCTTTAAAGAACATAAGAGTTGGCCTGAACTGGCACACAGTAGTTAGTAACTTAATTCTTTATCTCCAAGTTTAGTTTAAGATGAAGGAAGATCATACACTGAAGACAGAATGGTGATTCTGTGTTTCTTTAAGTGTTTATTAGTCAGGAAATGTTTTCTTTACTCTGAATAGCTGTTCAGAACAACTTGTTCTACAGTGTTTTTACATTGATCAGCTCCTCTGTTTAAGGAGAAAACACTGCTCTCCACTATGGAAAACAGAAATCTTATCTCAAGAAAACTCTGGAATTCAGAGTTACTTCTTTTCTGGCTCCTCCTTCTTATCAAGCTCTGCTCTGTCCAGGGATCATCCATTC
Source organism: Platyrinchus mystaceus (assembly GCA_035041135.1). NCBI lineage: Eukaryota > Metazoa > Chordata > Aves > Passeriformes > Tyrannidae > Platyrinchus > Platyrinchus mystaceus. The sequence goes on along the minus strand of JAWWLV010000180.1, from coordinate 30,637,088 downwards.
CACAGACAAATACAACTTAAATTTACCTTCAGAAGTCAGCACAATCACACCAAGTTATTCTACACTGCTTTATAGTAATCAAATTTCAAATTCAGTTGAAGTTCATTCACTAGCAACAATCACAGGCTAACTAGAAGGCTGGGGGAAGAAGGTAATGCTGCTCAGCTTAAAGAAGGCACAGTCCCAACCCTGACCTGTCTGCCAAGCAGGTTCTTAAACAAACTTCTGAGGCCTTAAGTAACCATTTCAACTGAAACTAAAGAATGATTCTCATAACACAGGTTAGAAATAAAAAACTCACATCAATGCTGATGAGATCTTCAATCATGTGCTTGTTCCAAAAGAATCTGTCATCAACCTGTTTAAAACAAAAAAGGGCAGGTTTTGCAACATCAGGTTTGGCAGCATCTTTGGTAAGAACACCAGAGTTCACTTGTTTGTCCTCTACAGGTGGACACACAAGTCTCACCAGTGACCAGTTCAGTTCCAGTCACCCTGCTGGAGACTTTTGTTTCTCTTCCTTGCACTGAAGCTGATTTCAGCTGCTTTAGATTGCAGCAGAGTGAGCAGTCGAGTTTGGAGCACAGACATTATGGAACAGCACATCTCCCACATGGAAGGAACAAACAGAACACACTCACTTTTCTCCACAGGGCTAAGTTTGCTTTCTCACACGTGCTCTGTCTCTGCACAGAGTTTGTCAGGTCGTAGGTCAGGCTGTAGTAAAAGGAGTCTGAATCCATGAACATTTTGAACAACTCCTCCAATAATCTCTTCTCCAGCCTCTCTTTCTCTTTGCTTTCTTTAATCTGAAAGAAAAAAAAATGGCTTTTTTATTTCACTGTGAGTGAAAAAGACTCCAGGCCATATTTGCTAAACGCTATTTGTAACTCTGTAGGACAAACTCTTTCCATTGAGGAGCAGGCTCTTAAAATTCCCAGCACAGATAATAAACACCAGGGACAGCATCCTCAGAAATATCAGGTTATTGCTCTTACCATTCAAAGCTCAACATTTAAGCAGTGTGTTTCAATTTGAGGAGTTTAAGAAATATTGCATCCACACATTCTAATTTTAATAGATACTGTTTGGATTTCTTAATCCAAGCCATTATTGTGTTAAAAGCATTTTGATGACATTTTATTCTGTGGTGTTCTCTGAGGAACTGGGCACCAAATTTTGTCTCCAATTCTATGTTTTAGGAGAGATGCTTCTGCACAGCAATTGTAGGAGTTTAGAATCTCAGTAAAAGCCAATCCTGGTAAGAAGGAACTCTATCAGTAATTCTGCCAAAATTAGGTAATTGCAAAATGAAAACAAAATCATAGAATTGTCATAGTTAAATAAAATAAAACAAACTGAGCATTAAGACAGAAGTTCCACATTCTGCAGTTTTTCACCAGTTCTTTAAGGTCTTAGTACTCCATCTGATCATCCATCACAACCTTGGAATTACAAAGTAAACATTATGAAAAAAAGGAAGCAGTAGAAAACTTTACCTTCTTTTTATTTGGAGCAGACACATTTGATTTAATTTGAGTAAGAGTCTTCAGCAGAAATTTTGTGTCATCTGGGGACTGTGTTATCTTCTCTGGCTTGTTTATCCCAAAGTGGTGCTTTTTACAAAGCTAAATAAGGACATTGAATTAAAGCCAATAATTAGATACTCTTTACAAAGTTAAAAAAAAATTTTAGTTAAAAAGTGTAAAAATCAAGACTTGGACCTTCACAAACCTAAGGGACACACTCTGAAATACAGGGGAACACACAGTTTTCTATGTAGGGCTTAATTCTCTCTGTTTTTTATAAAAGGCACTTTCTCCCGTGGTTGTGAGGATGGCTGTCTCAGTTTGCCATGACCTGAGTATCCAGACCCACCTCAGCTTCCCACCCAAGTTACAGTGTAAATTGGTATAACTCACTTGGTTATTCTATAACCAAGTTCTAGAATTAATATTCCAAAACTTGATGAGAACAAGAGCATCTATTAAAAAAAAACACTTTCTCCTAGTTCAGTGTTGTATTCTCAATAAATAAGCTTTATGAAATCGAGGTACATTTTTATTGTAACTTCCCTCCATAGCAGAACTTGTGATTTCTGTTTAAAAAAACACTTTTAATCAAAAAATTTTATTTAAAAAAGCACAAAATGTTCAGTATGCCTGTTTATACCAGGAAAAAGAGAGAAGAGGCATTTAACTTTTATTTGACGTTCAGATTTCACTGAAGCAGAAGGGGGAAGGTCAGAATTCCTTGAGGACAGTCATACCTCCAACTCCAGGTCCTGAGGTTCTGTTTCAGAGAGTGGAATCACAGCAATCTTTGTTATTTTGCAAACCTCATGATCTCCTGGGAGTTTGCCAATCAAAGCTTTCTGACGAATTAAAAGAAGCCACCACGGTAAATCTGAAAAAAAAAAACCCATTAGTAGATGCTTTTATTTGTCTTGTCAGGCATTTACTTTGATACGTTTGCCAGAAGTTTCTCCCCAGAGTAAAACCCCTGCCAAGAACCATCTGACCAGAAGACCCCAGTGAATGATGATTCACTATTGCTATGATTTGTCATTATGCATTGCAAAAAAAAAAAAAAAAACCAAAACAACTAAAAATACTTATTCAGTTTGTAATGCAATAAGATTAACTATTTCATAGACTTAGTCATTAGAGGTAAAGCTACCCCTGCTTCACCTACAGCCACCAGCAGTCTCCAGGATGAAGCACATCCCCACCCACGCCACAATGGCAGGAAAATTTGAAAAGAACAGCTGGAGCTCAGAGAGAAATAAAAGATTTTCCCTTCACACCCTCTGTTGTGCAGCAAACAGCAAACAAGACAGACACAGGCAGAATCTGATCACAAGGCTCATGAGTTAGGAAATCTGGTAGGCAAACCTGGGCTGCAGCATGAAGCAGTTTATGTATGTTAAAAGCCTCGTGAATCATTCCTCAAGTGATATGCATGAAGTGGCAGAGAAACTAATGGGATAAAAATTACTGAAGATGTTGGTAACTGGTGCATTTCATACCCACATTTCATCTACAACACTTGCAGTTCCAGCATTAGCACTTCAATGAGACAGGGAAACAGAGCCACAAACGTTCCCACTGACTGCTGAGTAGTGCCTGGACACTGCTAGATTTTAAGCCCTTGGTTACAGCAGTAGCATGTTAGTTGTGTGCTGGGTTTTTAGGAGCCAAAAGTTCTGCTAAGAGAGATGGAAAAGGCACAGAAAGTCTTCAAGACAAACATACACACTCAGCATTTCTCCCAGCTGAGAAGAAACCAACTGAGTTTAAGTGAAAAGGTCATATAAAGACATAAAAAGCCTGCTATGGCAGACTTGAATATGCTTCCACACTTGTGGTGGCAGATTGTGTCATGTATCATGCCTTTGAATACAATACACAGCCTTGGAAAAGTCCATTTAGCAGCTTTAGAGCAAATACAAAGCCTGTTCTCCTTGCTCAGTAAATTCTAAACAGCATTTTATCCTCTGAATGCTTAAGAGAAACACAGAAAAACCCAGCAGTGCCTTTTATCTGAAGAAAGGAATAGTCACTGCAAACAGACAACTGTGTGCTGTGACACTCCACTCCTTGCTCTGATTCTACATTACTATCTTTAGAAAAAAAGACTTATGTTGGGCATTAAGAAGCCTTTAAAAATTCCAGATCCTCACAGTTACAAATGTGATGGAAATAAGAAAAAGGAAGCTGAGGAAACCAGGACAGGTTCTGTGCAAGTGAGCAGACCAGTGAATAGGAAAATCCTTTTAAAAAGGAGAAATTGAAATGCTGCCACAAACACCAGCAAGAGATGAAGATGCCCATCACTACATCTAAAAAGAAGACCTGCCCTTTCCTATATTGCTTTTTAGGAGGCAAAACCAACAATCTCTGGAAGCCCAGGGCAATCCAAGCTTAACAGAAGGGAAATACAATAGTGCATCCAGACAGATATTCCTGTTGGGGAGTCCTATAGTCTCATCTATTCCCACCTACAGAAGGTTGGCCACACAACTTCCTCCTGTGAGATCACCAGTGGATGTTAAAAAACAAAACAGATCCTCTTTTAAGCAAGGAGAGCATGTAGAGATCCAGTGAATTAACCAGTAGAGCTCTACTGGAAATAAGTATAAGGTAAAGGCATTTCTAAGCAGATATGTCACAGTAAAAAAAATGGCAAAGAAAAACCTCTGCTTACTCTTCACTTGACCTTATATTGACAAACCCTGGTTCTGCAAACAGGAACTTAAGAGCTTAATACAGCCAAGCAGTTCTGCACCCCTTTGTCATTTTTTAAAATGCACTCAAATGTCATCCTGGTGTGCATTTCAAAACTCTTTGTGTTATAGCCAGAGCCACAGAACATTCAAAGAAAACAAGAATTCCCCAGCAGATCAAAAGCAAACAGTCAGGAAGTAATTATGCAGATAAAGTATGCCCTGAAGTAAAAGCTTCAACAATAGCCATAAAAGCAGCACATTATAATCACCAGCAATATCTAAATAACTGAATCCCAGCACAGAGTACGAACTTCTGCAGTGCAGTAAAAACAGGCAGTTCCACAGAACTCAATTGCCCACTCAGTGTGTGAGGTATGGGGTGTACAGAACACCACAACTGTGCCATCCCAGGAGAGAGCATGTTTTAAATCATCTCTTAGAATCAAATGTTCATTTGTAGTGTTTTATGAACTATGGCAGAGCAGATGGCAACAACCACTTTAAAATACTGTATCTCAGGGAAGCTCTTACCTCCCATTCCACACTGAAATGGAAATTTAGTTCCTCTGTTGCTTCAACACTCTCAGCACAGCACTGCTGTTTTCCTCTAACACTTCCCAAACAATCCAGCATTTAGTTTCTCCCAAATGCCTTTGCAGCACCTTTTCTTAAACTGTACAGGAGTTTACTAAAAATGCTGCTTTTTACAAGTATTTTGATTTTAGCCACGAAATTCTGTGCTACCACCTTCATACTTCCCATTACTTGAGCAACTGAAAAACTGGCTGCATGCAAAAGGAATGCTTTAAGCTGCTGGGGCTGCATGAAGTTCAGTTACATCTCACTGGGGAGATTTCAGATGCTGAACAGTTGTTTCTGTCAAGATTCAGAGGCATGCTGACAAAAAAAGCTTTCCATTCCTGGGGATGGGGAAGGAAGAACTCCACTTCCCTCCTGTTTACAGAGCCTGGGGAACCTTGGCAGCAGCAGTTAACCTGGGTCTTAACTAACCAGCACTGGAAAAACTCACTGAAGGGATACAAGTAGACATTAAACTGCACAGGAGTGTCCTTTGATCAGCAAACAGGAAAATTGGGGCAGCAATGAAGGAGTTAAGTGGAAGTTGCTGGAATTGGCTAAGGAATCCAACTTTGGTTATAGTTCTTGCATGTTCTTGCACTGCAATGTTTGATCAACTTGCTGAGAAGTCTCTGATCAACACTGATTCCATTTCAGGCTGCCATCACCACTGTAGTGGCTCTACTTTTTATTCTAACAAAAACTCACACAACCTTCTTTCATCAAACTCCCAATCCAGAATTAGAAAGGAACTGAGCAGCTTCAGTTACATTGTGTATGCACTGCCTGGACCACAAAACAACATCAATATTCTGAAAAGCAGACACTTTCTGCAAGAGATGTGCTGGCCTCTATCTGGGAAGATCATGCAAAGATAGAATTAATTGTGCGTCTTCCCAAGGAAATGTGCAGTGATCTGTTTCAGTAACATCTCCACAATACATCCTAAAATCCTTTTCCTGCTATTCCCATTGTTACTCTGCATTTTCTTACAAGTTATCTTAGGAAGGGCAGAAAATGGTAAACAATCACATCCTTACATTCCAATATTTCAATAAAGGTTTTATTGTTTGGGTTTGAATTCCCCCCCATCCCAAAAAAAACAAACAAAAAAACCCCCAAGCATCTGCATGTTTAAGGAAATTCAGTTTGGGGAAGAACCAAGTGGTGCTTTCACTAGACTTTCCTCTCCAGTGTGAGTGTACAGTTATATTGGGTTGTGCAACTCACTCTCTCATGTCAAAAGCTCTTTAAAGAATTAAAAAAATAAGCCATGTAATATTGGGGCTTGCTGGTTCCTATGAGACTGCTCCCCTGGCAGAACCTGCCCTACAGATTCTTTTGTACAAGGCAAGCAATAAAACCTGCAAGATTAAGAGTCAATTAAATCCCACCCCAGTTACAGCATATTGGCAAGGGTGTTCCAATGCTAAATTACAGACAGCCCAAGATTGCTTACAGGGACATTTCAAGGTTGTGTTAGACCACTGCAGCATTTCTGCCAGGAGCAAATCTTCCAAGAGCATGTAAGGATCTGTGCCCAAGACACTGAAGTGCATACAGGCTCAGTGACAGCTTTGCTGGTAGCAACTTCAACACTTAAAAAGGCATTTAAATTTTCCAGCATTAGTCAGTATGTGCTAAGCATTTTTAAAACACATCAATATTCCTTTCCACTAATAGCTAATAACAGGGTTGTGAGCAGGACAGGCCCATACAGGATTTCTGCTCACCAAATGAACTTCAAATTAAGTTTTCTGATCTCAATAACCTGAGGGCAGGGGAGAAGAAATCAGAGCAGCAAGTCCTCCTGTTGCAGGTCAGGTCTGTGAAAAGAACATTTCACCCAGCTCCTGCAGCACAGTGTGCTCCAAGTCTGCAGATAATGGTCCAGCAAGGTTAAATATTTATACAACTCCTGCTGATAAAGTTTCCAGGTGACAAAGATTGATACAAGAATAAGTAATGAAGGCAGGTTACTGTTACAGACTGCTGGATGATTCAGCCAGAGGGAAACATCAAACTACACTTGAAGATGATCAAGTGGGAGTTCATTGACAATACCAGGCTTCAAGAGATCTCTGTAAGACACCTCAGCCTGCCACTGGTTGTGACTGCACCTCATGCAGAACACATATCAGCAAATGCCAGCAAGTTCAAGGCAGCTGAAGAGAAGGACAAAAAGCTGCAGGCTTTCTTCAGACATTGAGTGGTAGAAAATACACATGTTTACAGGGCAGTTGCACCACTAAATAGCAGAATATCTACAACAAGAAGGACAGGCAGTGAACAGTTTGTGATGATGTCACCTGAACAAGGCAGAGACCACACAAAACATTTCCACTGACCTCAGCAGCAGCTGAGTGGAATGCCTGGATGAGCATAAGTGATGCAACAGCTCCACAGGACACGTGGAAAGGAGAGCAGATATCAGGCTTATTACCTGATAATCTTAATTTGCATGACAACAGCAAACTGACACCTGTTAAGGTGTCACAGCTGGGGAAAGTTTCAACTCAGATCTCATAAGCAGAGGAAGCACCTCACAAGAAGCAAACATGCAAGGACATTCAGCTGCCATAACAAACTAAAACCTTCCAAAAAGCACTTGAGGTCTCCCCCTTCAAAGGCTTTTATACCAGACTCCCTGGAGAGAAAGGGGAGGAAGGCTTTTGTGCACCCAAGTGCTTGGTTTGAAAAACAAAACCACCACACCCCACACAAACAAAAAACACGTGCCAAAACCAATCACTGAGCATTTTCCCAGAGCAGGAAGAGGTCATTACTGGAGCTCAGCCATCATTCATCATGGACAGCACATGCTGAACAGCACAGAGAACCTGGGTGAGGAGAGGAGAAAGGGAGATGGCAGAGTCTGAACCACTTCATATCATCAGATCTGAAAAGGGGTGGGTGAACAGCTCTGTGGAACGAGCACAGACAAAAATATCAGGTGAAATTCAAAGGAGATGGAGAGATGCAACTGGAAAGAGGATGTGACTGTGAATTCGTGGAGAGAAGGGCTCTGAACTATCACTGAGACACAGGAGCTCTGCTCACTGTAACTATGGAGCTGTGTGATTCCCAGAACTGCTCTGACCAACGACTCTGCTGGTGTGTTCCAGTCCCTGCTTTCCATTCATGACTCTGCCACCCTGACTCACGTGCTTCTGTTCACCAGAACACAACCAGCTGATCCATTTCAGCACATCCTGCTCTCCTGGAACACACTTGAAACTCTACCTGTATTGATCAGATTGCCAGGCAGTACTTTAAATGCAGGGGCTGAGCATCACCCAAGAATGGCACACAGCAAGTGTTCGTGGCTACCTTTCCTACCTGCCAGGAAATAGATACCCAGAGCTCTACTGGCACAAGTGTCAGCTGGTATATATCAAAATAAATATTTACTGTGGCTATAGGAATTTGCAGCTGATAAAGCTGAAGGAGCACTGACCTTATTTTACAGGAAAATATTACTACTATCAGTTAGAAACAGTCTTATCATTAAAATAACAATGAATTCTACACCTGCTTTAATTTTATAGCTCTGTCATTTACCTACAGACAAGTTTAAGTGTTCCTTTTGCTTTCCAAAATTCATCTATCAATGTAGCAATTATGCTTCATTGAGAATTCAAGCCTTATACTTTTGTTAAAACTTCCATCATTAGTTTTTGTACCACAGTAGAACAACAAGAATCTCCTTGAAAGGATTATTCAGAAGGGCTTAAGAATTTTATAAATCTCACGTGGAGCCTCAGATAGGACCTCAAATACAAGTTTCTACTATTTTCAAATGCAGTTCTCTATTTTTACATGACAGTGTCAAACCAAAATACACACACTGGAGAACAGAGGGAATTTGCAACTATAATATAACCACTCTGACAAGTTCATATATTTGGGAGTGTTCCTCCAGTGTACAGAATACTACATCATTCCATTTGAGCTATGCACTATTATTTGTAATACCACACACTTTAAAACAAATTTAGCAGTAAAATAAATAAATAAATAACAGAAAAAAAATCAAAACAGAACTAACCACATACCTGTATGAAGCTGAACTTTACCAATGACTCCCTCTACCAGGCCCAGACAAATGGGATTCCAAGCCAAAAGAAGATCAGTGGCTGCAAAAAAGAACAGAGCTCCTGTTTTTAAAAAGCAAACTCAACAATTCATCCAGTGATGGTCACCCTCTCCACTCTGCCCACCTCAGAGGGCAGAAAACACACCACGATTCCCCCAACAAGATGATGCACAGGCTCTTCAATTTGTGCTTAGCTATGACCAAATTACTAAGTTTCCAACTTAAAGCCCTACCTCAGGTACTTCCCAGATGTTTGAGGGGGGGGGAAAAGTAGCTTAGAGCTACAGTAATTCACTTAATGGAGGTTTAACTCTTTTAATATCCATTTGAATTTGTAACTTTACATGGCTACAGTGAACTGGAACACAGGTCACCAACTAATCACAGAGCCCCAAAACCCCAGCAGATGTTGACTCTCAAGCCCAGCTCCCTCCCAGAGTATCCCAGCACTATTACTTTCACATCCTCTTTCTATAAACATGCACACACACTTCCTCTTCTGTTAAAAGACTCTCCACATTGCATGGAATATCCAAGTACAAAAAGTTAAGGTTTAGGTTTGTGGTTCTCCTGCTGTTAAATTCCAGTGAAACACATAGGAAGGAGAAGAGAAAGCAGAAGGCAACGAGAGTTTCTAATAGTGTAGTACCTGTTCAAGGATTCAAGAGTGGGGGAAAGAATAAAATTGCTAATTCATATCTTTAAAGTGAAAACAAATCCTTAAAAGCAAATAATATCTGTGTAGGAGAGAAAAAAACCAGAGGAAAAGAGGTTTTTCTGTACCACAAAGGACAAGTTTGTTCTAATCCACCAAAATGCACTTGTTCCAAGGTAAAAAGAGTTTCTCCAGTTTTAACATCCAGGCAAATTAAGTATCTTAGCTATTGGTGTAAGTAGGTGAATATTTGAAAGAAAAAACTCATACAATATAAGAGCATGAATCATCTACCTACATACACCTTATTTACAAGACCTTGGTTTCCTCTTGGAAGTCTGAGATCTGCAGGTGACAACTGATAGTCTGACTATTTTTACACACTTATTTTAAAGCATTGTACCCTCCTTGAAACTTTGTAATTGAGAATCTGATATTCCAAGAACACGCTTGTTTTTTCTGACTTTCAGCATAACCTTTAACAACACACCAGACCATCACTAAAGAGAAGCATCTACACGAGATCACCAGAAACCATTGAAGTCAGGGTAGCTCTGGAATGAACTGATTAAATGGGACAGATCACATGTGCCTGTGCACAGGCAAACAAGAGCTGAAAGCCCAGAGTGGCAGAATTGAAAGCAATGTTTGCAGGAGCAGGGCAGAGCTGCAGTGAATGTGGGGAACCAGCCTGAACCAAACTCCTGTTCTTCCTGTTTCACTGGAGCAGAGCTACCGAGTTCCTTGGGATGCACAGGATGCAGGAACCAAATGAACTTCTTCAGGAGA
>JAWWLV010000180.1:30614598-30626641 GCA_035041135.1 Platyrinchus mystaceus | reverse complement strand
TGACACACAACATCATCTGTGTGCTGAGGGGGAAATCTTCCCTATCAGATTTACAGCACAGAGGACCTCAGGCAGCTTCCCTCACTCCCAAGTCTTCCACCTTCTTTCCCAGTTCACCCACACAATCCCAGCTTACACTTTCAGGACTCTCCTGGAGCTGCAGACACTTCTCGCTGGTTTTGCAGCTGACTTTCACATTCAGGTGACAGTCAGACACCAGCCAGATACACCAGGCAGCCAAAAAAAGCCAGGCACAGGAGGAATTTAAAGAACCAAACCAGTGCAGGTCTATCACAGCTACCACAAACCCACTAACCCAGACCATCACCTTAAAACACTCACTTCGTGCTATGACAAGAGACATTAGTGGGAAAGCCCTGGGGAGCAAATGCTGTTTTCTGCTGGTAGCTTACAAGAAATTAAAAAAATGAGAAAATATTTTGGTCTTATTACAGGTATAAGGAAACAAGAGTGACTTGTCTAAGCAAAGGACATAAGACAGGTGGAATCAGGGACTGCACGGACAGCAGAGCAGACACAGCTGTTCTATTGCTCTGACAGAGCAGCCCTGGATATAACACACCATATCCCAGACTTCTACAGGAATGCAGCTACCCCAGTACAGTGAGAAATGGCTCTAAACTTTGACTTAAAGCACAGACAAGCTTTGGAAAAGAAGAGCATGTATTTGGAGTTAAATGCACATTCCACTTTGAGAGTTTAAAGACAGCAAATATGGATCCACCAGCTGGGCAGCACCAGCTCTTGAGACAAGTGTGATTATCAAACTACTACTGCTGAAGGCTGACTGTTTTAAGAAAATTTTCTATGGGGGAGGCAGGACATATGGAAAAAAACCCCACACATATTTAGCAACATTTGAGGAGATTAACATTTTTTTTCAGTGTCCAAGAAAACTTAGGTGCAAAGAGAAATGTCTGTTGGCTGTGAAAAAATACCAATTGTGGAATCACACTGACTTCCTCTGGTGAAAGAATCACAAGATTTATTTTTTTTCCTTACACTGTTTCTAGAGAGCTTTCTATAGGAAAGTATGTGTGACAGCATCAAAGCAAGCAAGCTGTTTTAACTAAATAAAAACATATCTGGTTCCAACCTTCTGATTAGAACTTTGTTACTGGTTATAGTTCAGCTTCCTGTGTGACAGACACATCTCAGAGCCAACACCCCCTCGTGCTGAAGAAATACCACGACAGTGAACACCCACAGGAACCTCTTGCTCTTGAAGAGTGCACTCTGGAAATGTGGGATGGATGAATTAAAAGGTTTAAATATCATTCCCCCACACCCCCCCAAAGAAGATGGGGTTTCATGTTGAGTGCAGTCCTATTTACTCTGGATAGGAAGAAGCTGTCTCTGACTTCTAACACTTTAAATTCTTCAAGACTGTTCCCTTGCAGCCATTGAGTCTGTCTGGCAAATCTGGCAGCAGCAACCTCCAGCCACTATCTTGCATCTTTGAAAATTATAACCCCTTAATCTTTGCTTAGGTAAATGATTTTAAATATACAGAGATCCAAGAAAGTTAACTGCAAGCCTGTAGGGGATCAGTCTCTGACTGTAAAATGCAGCAGAATTTAAGAGGCAGCATAAGTTAGTAGACAGTGATACGTGTTACAAAAGGCATCCACATCTTTTTAAAGCCAAGGGGGAAAGTAAGCATACAAAACAAAAATGAAAATCCTCAGTTGAAAGCTTTAGGATAACATATGTTTCTGACTGCTGAATGCTAAAGAAAAACACATTACAAGTTTGATTTTTATTTCTTTTTGACAGAAATGCCTATCAATAAGAATTAACTACCCCAAGGCCCTATCAAAGGAAACACCAGACCTTCCTCTACACCCAAAACAGACTGTTTTGAGAAATAACGTGAAATACAGTTTTTATCAGCACAGTTACCCTTGTTTCCCCACACAAACTTATCTTCCTAGAGATGTCATACTAGTTGTCTCTGGAACCTCAAATAGCCAGGAACAAAGACTTATCAACCTTAAACTGCAGCACAGTGTTGTTGAAACAGACTCTTTCCAGTATTGTGCTGGTGATAATGAGCAGTGTCAAAATAGTCACTGTCCTTCAACCCAGCTGTGTCTGGAAAGAGTCACCATGAGCAGTGAGCTGAGCTCCTTGGAACATTCTCCCCGACTCCAGGAGTTCTCTGCTGTCCTCAGGGTGTTCTAATTTGAGAGAACTGCCAGTCTGACAGGCCCAAACACAAGCCCATAATACTCTCAGGTATGTACTTGCTTACCAAGTCTCCATCCTGAAGCACAAAATTGTTCATTCCTTCCCTTACCCCACTAAACGGAATTCATGCTACTGAAATAAATGTTGCCTCTTTTTGCTGATTCCAGTCAGAGATTAAGGATCCCTGACAATACATTTACCACTCACAGTGATTGTATCAGCATTGTAGCTGCAGCACAATGGAGCTTCCCTCACAAATTCTGAACAAAACCGGCTTTGATGTGATTCCTTCCCCACCCCCCCTCGCAGCTCACCAGCAGCGACGCAAAGTTGCTTTAATTCTTCGTGGTTACACAAACATAACCCCGATAAAGGTGATACAAAAGCAACTTGGAAGTGTATCAAAAGCCAAAACTGCTTGCTGGCTCTCTCCCCAGTCTACCACCAGCTGAGCTGATCCAAGGCCAGGCACAAATTCTGATATAAGAAAACAAACTGCTGCTTTGGGGTAAACCACTTGCTCAGCACAGAAGGACTGTGTCTGGAGGGTTTAAGAAGGCAGCTGTCAGCTTCCTTTGGGAGGGAGCAGGAGGAAAAACCATTTCACTTGTTACCACTGGGACCCAGCCCGTATTCCTGAGCTGTGTCTGCTCAGTCCATCACGGAGCTGAGTTATCTTTCAATCTTGGTGTGGTTTGGAGGGGATACACCTCTTATCTCCCTCTGTTGGGCCTCAGGAATGGATCTCAGCTAGAAAGTGTTTCTTGTCATGTACTCAGTATAAAAACCACACAGCAGGTCCCTGAACTGGCAGCCCAGGTTATGTGTAAGTGTAAGAACACTCACATAAATACAAAGCACTGCTCTTCCCACAGTCTGACAGAGCAGCAACCCTCAATCATATTCACCACTCAGCACAAGCAATAGATATAAATACAAATATTCTGCAAAAGCAGAATAACTCACTGTATAAAGCCAAAATAAATCATTCTGCTTTGCTAATGTAACTTTCAACACCTGAAGGGTTAATTTTCAGGAAGAAAACTTCAATACTATTTTTAAATAGATTTGATTTTTTTTTCTTTACATTGTGTCTGCTTTAGATCAAAGACAATGGCAAGACTTTATTATTAGTGTTATTTGACCCTTAGGACCTTTTGTGGCTTTTCAAATTCAAGTCTGCTTCCAAGTTCCAGTTCATCTTTGAAAAGTCTTCTGAAATATTAGCCAGGATTAAGAGATTACAAGTTAACTGGGAAGACTTAAGAGTATAAAGTTGAACTTCTTTCTCTTGGAGGAAATAAAATGCTACTTATGCAAACGAAACTTAGGCTAATTGCCTTTTCCTTTCAACACAGATTTCTACATTTGTATTCAAGCTATTAGCAAAAAGATATTTAGTATTACAAGCTCTTAATTGTCTTGAAGTGTTAACTTTAAAGCAGTGGGGATGGGAGCAGAAAACACAAGTTTGCATTAGTGCTGCAAAAGCAGGATGCAAGTCCCAGAGAAAGCACCTAACAAAAAGGAATCCTTACCACTCTTTCTGAGAGAGAAACACTTCTTTGTACTCTGCTGCAGCCACAAAATCCCCCGAGTCACCAGGCACTGCTTGGGAAACTGAGAAACATGTGGAAAATGTTCAGTTGTCTGGAGAGTATCCAGTGTTAACATGGAACTGCACAAGGAACTCCTGTACTCCAAGTGGCAACAAACTGCTGTTCCCAGTTGTTTGCTCCAAACAGAACTTGACCCTGTGGATCAGTGGCCTCCCAACTTTATCAGTTTCCACAGCAGGAAAAGCAATATTTCAGCATGCACACCAAATATATGTATATTTATTTATAAATTATTTACATGCTCTACTGGACTAATATTAAACACATTATAAAATGTACAAAACCCAAAAGTTTTTGATGGGTGAAATAAAACAATTTTAAAATGCTGCTTCTCTTATCTTTTTTAATGGTACAAAATACTTTCTTCCCACAGCCCAATGGATTACCTGGTGCCCCACGGGGTGTGTGCACCCCCCTTTAGAAACCACTGATGCAGCTGTGAGATGCATTTCAACTGCTTGAAATTGGGATCAGCTCCTCACAGCCCTTCCACAAACCTGTAAATACTGCTCAGAAAACTGCCCAGCAGGGACTCTAAAATGCCAATGTGTGCCAGGCCACTGGAGCTGAGAGGGTTGGTTTTTTTGGTTGGTTGGTTTGGGGTTTTTCTGTACTTTAGAACTTCCCTTAATTCTTCACACTGCTGAACTGCACCAGTAAACACTCACGTTCTCAGAAACAATACAGGAAAGGAAATAATGTCTTTTACCCTTCTAAAAGTAACAACACTGCACTGATTAATATTATTCCACACCAACACACATTCCCCTTTTCAGCTGGTATTTCAGCCAAGCTCAAGTTGCTCGTGGGTATATCCTGAAAGCTAAGAAAGCAGGAGGTTGTCTGCATTTTTTTTTTAATCCTATTTACTCTGCAAGAAGGAAACTGTCAAACAGGAAGGAGAAAGATTTTATTCAAACCTACTTACCAAACTGACAGCTTAAACACTGTGTTCACTCATTCTGAAGATACTCTATTAAAAGTTTGCTCAGTTGCAGCTTCCTGAAGAAGACTGCAAGAAAGCTATCCTATCCTCCAAAAATTTAAATATAAGCATTAACTGAGCAGAAGGAGTTCACAACTATGGAAATTAGTTTGTTTTGCTAATCACTGAGCTGACTTATGTTAATGCTTCTTAAGAGCCATGAGAGAATTACTGGCATTGGTGTGGTGAGCCAAATCTACTAAGCAAGGTAAAGGTTTCCCTCACTGTCACCTGTTCTTCTGACACCACAATTAACTTCCCTCTTTGATTGCCCAACTAATCAAAGCACAAAAAGAATTATGGATTGGAAACAACCAGCACTAAATAAGGGACTTACACTCAAAAACTTGGTACATGTGTTTCAGGAACAGAGAGTGAAGGATTTATGTCACACACACCACAAATATTTATTTGTTTTTCTTTATTTCTTTATATATTTATATAAGAAATATATTTCTTTATTTTCTTTTTTAACTGTTAGGGACAATTTGACTAGTTAATCAAATCACAAGCAGCAACAAATCATTTCAACATTACTGGAAAGCACATCAATACAGGGAAAAACTTAACCATCAGTCATATGCAGAAAAGTTGCTCTTTTTCCTAAACTGAGCAACAGACAAGGGGAAAAACTGGAAGTTTTTAATGACAGACAAGCATATTTGCCATTTACATATTTACATTACAACTACCCCTTGGGCAAAGTCAAATACTTTTATATTTGGCTCTGAATTCTGTTGTGCACAACGTTGGCATCTTTTATGCCATTTGCTTCAGCATCTCAGCATGATTTTGCCTACTATCCCTAATATTTTATCAGAGATAAAGACTTGCTAAATTGCTCAAAATAGAACCTAAGTTTTCCAGCTCAAAGTATGTTCAAGTGCCTTGTTTTCAGTTTTTCAGAGACAGAGCAAACACTGTTTCAGGTAAGACTTCTTCCTTAAAAGGCAAACCTAAGTGTTCAACTTGTATTTCATTCATTTTGGTTCAGCTTTTCAGGAAAATAGTACTCTCCTAGTTTTACTGGGGAAGTAATTAGAGATGTTTAGAACAAGAAAATGCAACTGAGTATTAATTTTCCTGTTTACTGAAGCAGAGCTTTCATAAAAAACAGGTTTTGCACTATTTCCAAATTCCTCCTCTGGTTCCGATTTTTTGCACGTGATTCTTGCAAAAATAATTGCTGTGGGTAAATCCCAATTGAAAATCAATTAGGAAGAGTTTCTGTTGATATTCAGTTAAATAAAGAGAGGAGCTAAATCATCCTAGATCAAGTCAGAATTACCATACCAGGATAGTGGGGTTTCAAGAAGTACAGATTTAGTTGTGCATCTGAATTTCTCAATTAGAATAACAACATACATTTTCCTAACAAATCCAGAACGTTCATTGAACAGAGCTACTCTGAGTCACAAGTTCACAGCAAGTTTAACACTTAATGAAAAAGAAATTTGGCAACTCTAAATTTGCATCTTCTCTAAAAATCTCTATGCATATTAAAAATTCATGTTCTTTGCAACATTAAAGAAAACTCTAAATACCAATGCCTCTAAATACCAACACAAAAAAAGCTTTAATCAGAAGTCTCAAATCTTTGAGGCATGTGAGGGTAAAAAGCACATCCTGTCAAACTCTGGGCTATGAGTGTCAATACACAAACAAAAGGAATGAGTTTCTGAAACCCACTCGATGTGTAATTAAGCTGAATTTGAGTCATGTTTGCTACTGCACTGAGGAATTTACTTGTAAATAAAAATTCTGAACCACCATCTGAGAAGTGTCATAGGGAAGTATTTAGTGGAAGTTGCTCTGGAGTCCCTGGAATTCCAGGGCTCCTGTGGCAGCTGCAGCTCAGCCCTGGGGAAGAGAAGCAAAGGAAAATGTTCTCCTATTGTCAGTGCCTCTTTCACCCCAGCAAATGTCCCAGTGCCCAGCAAATTCCTTCCTCAGCTCACACCAAACCTTCAGGGAAGGGTCTTATAAAACTCTCACCTTAAGGAGCTACAGCTTTAACTTCCTCTCTGGAGCACAACTTCGAGGTCTCTCCTCTATGTTTAACAGTAGCAATTTAAGACCATTAAGAAAAAATCCCATTTCAAGTTACAATAATTGTTTTGGAAAACCACAGGGAGCATATCAAAAAAAAGGCTGCCTTTTCATGCAGTTCAGAGAGTTTAAAACTTAGAAACACTGAAGTTTTAATGTTTCCTAACACATCCAGCACTGAAATACCACTCACACTGTGAAAGAACCTAATAAGAATAACAGTATGGTCAGATGAGAAAAGACATAAGCCTTTGGTACAGATGCAGACCTTTCTTATTTGAAGTCAGTATCTTCTGTTTTAAATATTTCAGTTGCAGTTAGTCTGCAATTTCCCATTCAATATTTAGTTAATACTAACCCATGAGATCAAAGACGAGCCAATCTCTGCTAGCAAAATTCAAGGCACAAAAATCCACTTGAATTAGATTCATTTTAATTCTGGGGGAAAAAGAAGGAACCAGCAACACCAGAATATCAAGCCTGAGAAGTTTCTCATGTCCTTAAAACCTAAAGCCATTTCAGCAGGAATTCCAAGACATCTGTGCATCTGAGTTGGGACAGGCTTGGCATTTCCAGAACTCTTTACAGAAGGAAAAGAAGAAGAAAGACAACTTGTCATCTGCTAAGACTCAACAGGAAAGTAAAGAAACTCCTCACCTCAAGATTTATTTAACTCTCACCAGGTTAGGCTGTAGCATACTATTAACCCACATTAAGCCTCAGTTTCTGGTTTAGTATGCTCTGTAAAAAGAATCATGGATAAAATTACACAGTAGACCTTACTTATTAGAAGTAGAAAACAATTTATCTCTCATAAATACATTTGAAGATCTTGCCTCACAGTCAGAAGCTCCAACACTGACTAATGTATGTGGTATTTAATGTGACAAAGGGTAGAGAGCAGCCCAGCCCAGTCCCCTCTGTTCTCTGGTACAAGGAGAAAGCAGCCCCAGGGTCCCAGCTGCTCAGGATTGCAGCTCACATTCTTGCTGGGCTGCAGCTAATACAGATCAGCTCTGACATCTGGTTTGTCACAGACACCACAAGTCCGTGGTGCTGACAACTAAGGAAGAGTAAGGAAGAGAGGGAACAGAATGAGCAAGCAAGGGTGAGAAGCAGTGCAGTAACCATTGCAGCTAAAAAGGTGTCAAAAAACAGCTTGAGGTTCCTTATGAAGGAACTTGAAATATGGAGAGAATTTTTCTGAAGCTACAGCCTCCTGTGGAATTCGTTTCCCAGAATAGACAGGCAGTTTCCAAGACATACTGCTGAAATTCAGGAAGGCAATTTTACATGAAACCATTGAGCAGCATGAGTTAGCACTCAGGCCATCACCCCTCACAGCCATGCCCAGGACTACTCTGTAGCCTTAAATTTGCCAACACATGTATTGGGAGCAGTGGTTTCACTCCTTACACCATTCATTATTAGTTCAAGGTCTTCACTGGAGCATTTTCAGGCATTGGACTTCACACAAAGGAACTCCTCCAGTCCATAACCACGAAGGACAGCTCAGGAATCCTGACAAGTAATTTCTACACAACTCCTGTGATGCCTCTGAGGAGAAGGCAAGCACACAGTTAGAATATTAGATGGCCTTATGATTTGTGTCTCAGAAAAGACATCACACTATCAAACTGAGACATCTATCCTGAATCTGTCCCCTGATACTCTGAAAATACTGTCCCTCACTGAAGTATTTAAAAGGCATTGCTTTAGTTGCTGGTTCACAATCATTTTCAACAGATGAAAATGAATACTGTAAAAATAAATTCCTGAAGTGTTTATTAAAAACAGACAAATGCTCATTTGCCTCTGTCTACAGTTCCAAATTAAGACACACCTTAACACCACCTTATTCTTACAGACAGAGGAAACCGTGGAGTCTTTGAGCATGACACCCCTAAAAGCTGTGTTAGAGTAATTCCAGTCTGGGTACCATTCAATATCTGAGAGGGTTTTTTCTCCAGGGTGGTGGGAATCAGCAAAACTCCTAGAAATAGTTTTAGTAGCAGCTATTCCCAATCTTATGTATCATGACATTACTGCCTGGAGCATTACCAGGGCCAACACAATGATCATGGAAGTTTCCACAAGACAACATAGTCTCATTCCTTTTTCTACTGATAAGAAAACACTGAGAAGAACTGAATGCCTTCAATACTTTTGCTCCTTTGTATATGTATAAACAGGCAAATATAAATACATAAATTATACCAACACCATCAATAAAATTGTGTGTATAACCTGGGTAGAATTACCAGCCAGGAACAGAGTGAAATCCTGACCAAGACCTGATGGAAGGTATTTAAGACATGGCTGAACAACACATGTTTTTTCACTACACTGAAAAAAATACAGCTAAATTCCTTAAAAATCCATGATGCCCAAGTGATTAATGGATTTCCTGCAGGTGACTCAGTAGTGCTTTCATTTTAGAGAATAAAAAAGAAAAACAGAAACATCTTGTAAACACAGGCAGACATCCTTCAAACCTCACACTTTGCTTATGGCAAATATTGAACAAGATTTTTTGCTTTTTTTTTTTAATTCAAGCTGTAATCTCCACGATTCAAAGGGGTCCAAAATACAGCTTTTAAGATTAGCAAATTTCTGAACATGCCTTTATAGTTGAGGGAGGAGAGTATTCCAAAGCTTAGCACCAGCTCTTTAGATTCAGACCTACCACATAAAGAAATACTTTGCAAGGTTTACCAGTATTATCTATTTCAATCCATGAATGTACAAAGATTAATTCAGAGCAGCCTCCGTGGGACAGAACAAAACCAAGGCCTCCAACAACAAGCAGAGACACATAGTTAGATTACAGCCTTTTGACAGATTATTAAACATTTCAGTGAACACAAGGTATGACTTTGTTTGGTTTTTTTTTTAACATGGCAATGACTCATCACACAGAAATCCACTTGCTCATTTCCGGACAGTGGCCTCAATTATAAATGTAATAAAACTGTAAAATTGAGGATGTGCAGCTTTGCCTCAGTACAAGAAAGAGCTATTGATCCAAGAAATACTTCCTGTAAGAGAACTCTTTCTTTCTTGGTTTTACATTTAACATAGTAAGGTAGTTCATCTCCTAAAGTCTGCTTGTCAAGATGACCCACGGACAGGGCTGGAAAAACAAAACTACAAACATGTTGAAATGAGAAAGAGTGACTAACAATCAAGAGTTCCAAGCAGACCAAGAGACTCCAATATCACATTACCTTTGGTTAATCTGCAGGGCACACACAAGAGGGATCACATGTGAACTGGCTGAAAATGGAGAGGCAGGCTAAGGGCAAAATGCTGCTGAGCAGCACAGACAAACTGCTGGGCACTGGCAAAGCCTCTGGGAAGGGAATGGACACCAAGAAAAAACAAACACAGCAATGGCTGCATGAAAACAAGGGATTGATGCTGTTAAAGTATTGGAACACCAGCCTCCAGAACTACAGCTCATTAGTTTGTGCCGTTATTACTCTGGGTCAAGTAAGAGCTTTTATGCCTATACAGCTATCACAAATCTAAACCTGAGGGGTTGGGGTTTTTTCACCCTGTGAGAACATGTATTTCATTGACCAGCAGTGCTTTTTGCTAGCTTAACATCAAGTGTTTTGTAAGATCACTTACCAGTCAAAGTACTGCTGGGTTAGTGAAGCTGATGGACTAGAATTAGTCATGCTAACCTGACACACACTGTAATTTTGTCTAAGAGACACAAACAAACAAATTGCATTGACAAGACACAACTCAAGGATGAAAACATAACACGAGAAAGTGCAGTATGAAAAACAGTTCTTTGGAAAAACACAGATAACAATGGCATTTGATGTTTACCTATAAATTTGTCCAGCCTTTGTAAAAAAAGCTCACCAAGTACTGTACTCAGACAACCAACCTGGCCACATGAACACTCAGCCACCGCTTCTGGCATAGCATAGATCCCAATTTTAGAAAGCTGTGAGCAACATCTGTGCAACCTGCCACATGTTTGGTGAAACCCACAGCTATTTAGAGCATCTTTACCATATAAGCAGGGTCAGTATGATCCTTTATATCAAAGCTACAGAGAATCACAGAGTCACAGAATGGTTGGGGTTGGAAGGGACCTTAAAGATCACCTTGTTCCAGCCCCATGCCACGGGCAGGGAGCCCACATTACTCAAAGCAAGACGGTTTCTAAGGGTGGTATTTTGTTTTATAGACACCTTTACTGACCAAACTCCCAGGCAGGATGGGGTAATCGCGACTGTTTCAAAAGTCTCATTAACACAACTCCATCCCGATTGTTGTTCACGTTACCGTCTCTTCAGCCCGATATCAATACGGAGAGGGGGCAACACGCAGCATTGTAATAGTCACTAAAAAACTGAGAAGCACTTCAGAAATCACCGAATGGCAAAGGCTTGGAACGGACCTCAACGATCACCCAGTCCCAACCCAGCGCAGCCACCTGTCCGGTGTCTCCTGCTAGAGGCGACCACGGGGCACATCGGCTCCAGCCGCAATTCCATCCATCAGGAGCATCCCTTATGTAAGGCTGACACCACCCCGAGCACGGCCCTTCGGGGGGACCGGACACCTCCCACGGCACCGGGAGCCATCGGGGTCACACCCGCAGGGGCAGAAACCAATACACGGAGAGGTACGGGACCCGCACCGGGACCCGCAGCCCGGGGGCACCCGGGGCCGGTCCCGCGAGCTCCGGGGCGACGGGGAGCGGCGGCACCGCCGGGGACACCCCGCCCTCCGAGGGGGTCCCGGGCCGGCCCGGCCCGCTCCCCACACGGGCGGCCCCGCGGGGCTCTGCCCCTCTGCTCTCCTCTCACCGGCTCTCAGCTGCAGGCTGCCGTCCCTCCGGCTGCACCACAGCGCGCGCTCCCCGCTCTGCAGGATGTAGTGGTCCTTGGCTTGGAACAGCTCCATATCCTGGCGCGGATCCCGCCGGCGGGGCAGGGAAGGGAAAGGCAGGGAAGGGCAGGGCAGGGAATGAGGGAGTGAGGAAGGGGCGCGCGGGGCTCTCCCGCCGCTCGCGCCGCCGCCGCGCGCGCCCCCGGGGCGGAAGGGGGAATGGCCGCCGCGGGGCGCGGGCACGAGCGCGGGCGCGCGCGCGCTGCCGCGGCCGGCGCGGGCACGAGCGCGGGCTCCGGTCCGGGCCCGCCCGGGCCCCCCCCCG
>JAWWLV010000180.1:30590840-30603633 GCA_035041135.1 Platyrinchus mystaceus | reverse complement strand
GAAGCAGGACCGGGAATCGAACCTGCGACCTCGGCGCTGAGAGCGCAGCGTCTTAACCGCTAGACCACCAGGGGTCCACTAAACCATTAAACCACATCACCCTCCTCCTCTAGAACCACTCCAGAGGGTGCTGCACCACCTTCCTGAGCAACATATTCCAATGCCTGAGCACCCCAACAGTGAAACATTTTTCTAACATCTAATCTGAATCTCCTCTTCCTCAAAACCTGTGTGATTAATACTAAATTGCCATTCACTGGCACTGTGAGTTCTTCCACTAAGCGGATTTTCCTTTATTAGAGCATCATTTAGCAAATCAAGTTAGTTAGGAACAAGTTTCTTAGCTCAAGCCCAAGTAACTTAGATTTTAAATTTGACAGACCCTCAGAGCTTGGTTTTGCCAAGATGTGCCTTCTGCACATGACCTGCTTGAGTCACACTTGAAATGTTCATTTGAACTGACATAAAAATTGAGTCTTTTCTTCCTCTGCCATTTACATAAATGTCCTCAGGTTCTGTTCCAGCTTTGGCTGTCCCATCCTTGAGAGAGAAAATCCACCAGGGAGGACAGGGAAAATTGTAAGCATGAAAAGCTCCTTGAATTTTCCTCCCCTGTGTCAGAGAAGTGTTACAGGAAAGGATGCATCAGGAGTGGTTACACTGATGGATCAGGCAGCATGACATGGTAAAGAAATAAAGAAGTGGTTTTACAGAGGAGAGCTCAATACACACCCACAAATAATAAAGATGTGGCTTAATTCCACATTCCTCATCCAATAAAAGCACAAAGTCAAATGAATGAGTAAAATCTGTAAATTTTTTTATGGATTCGCATTTAAATAGAACCAGGTTTTTAGTGAGCTGATTATTTCTCTCCTGTTGGAAGGCCAAGCCCAGCACACTAACCTGTTCAATAATCTCAAAAGTGTCAGTGAGGATAAGGTGTTTGAACCTACACCTTCACTCAGTGGTTTTGCCTCTTTGATTTGCCATCCTTTCCCTCACTTAGGATGTGCTCAGATTCACGATGGCAGGAAATTAAGAGCTGCTTTGTGTTCTGTTCAGAAGTGCTGCTGGCAAAATTTTGGTCTGAAGTCTGCAGGCTTGTATTTCTTTTGAGGCAGGCAGAGATTGATGGATTAGGATTGTTGGTAAACTCTGGAATGAGGATTAGAGTTGTGTTTATGGAATAAAGAGGTGCAGGGATGAGCCAATGGCTCTCTTTGGGGTTTATAGACTGTAAAAGTGACTCTTATGCCTGTGCTGGGGGATTACTGTCTTCATGTAGGTGCTGGAGTGGAAATGCTCATTGCTTTTACATGAAGCTCAAGAGTGTTTTGTACACGTAGAGTTCTACAAAATGCAGTTTGGAAGCCAAATCTCAGTGTCCTGACTGTTAAAACACTGCATATGTTGATGTTTGTTATAACTAGAACATCAGGAGCCCAAGGCCTCCAAACCTGCATTAACCTGACACCTTTTACAAGCTTTGAAAAGAAATCCCAGGAATGCAGGCACATCCCAGAGCCTGCCACACAGCAGGAAAGCATCCTGCCCACGTGTTCCCTCACTGCTGTGCTGAGCACACCCACACGAGAAAGCTCTCAACCCTTACAGGGAGCCGTTCTCCATCGCTGCCCTGCCGGTGTTTCCTGCCTTGGGAACCGCGCAGAACACCGAGGGCACCCGATGGTGGTGCGGGGGGCAGCAGTGCCCGCTGTGCCCCCTCCTGCCAGGGCACTGGGTCACCGCGGGAGCCACACACGGGGGGATTCAGTGACAGGAGCAGCGGCAGGGGCTGAGACACCTCCTGCCCTGGTCCTCCTGTCCTCTAACGTGCCTCGCACTGCCTTTGCCTGGGCTGTGCCACAGCTGCCCTATCCCTGCAAGCACCACGGCAGGGACGTGTGAGCACACCAGGGAGCTGTTGGGGTCACCCTGGAAATCAGAGGCAGAGGAGGAACCCGAGCCAGTGATGCAGAGCCAGTTCCTCAGCTCTATCAAACACCCATCCTGTCATTTCACAGCCTTCTATTGTTTCCTAGTGGAGTCAAGCACAAACTATTTAAGGCAGGGATTCCCTATGCATGTAATTGTATGTTATATAAGAAGAGTTATGTGTCTAATTGTTACTGGGGGAGAAAAGAAGTATAAGAATAACAATTGCTCTGATTCCTGCCTTCCCTAGTAGTGCCTGTTTTCCTTGAAGTAATCAGGGACTTGTTGCTAGGTACTCGATATTAAAGGTACCTTAAATATTTTAATGTGTCTATGCCAGCTGTTTCTAGGCAGCAGTATTTGTTTATGATATTGTTATTCAACCCTACCTTATATCCTTTATTCAGTGTAATCTAATATATCCATACAGTTACTTTGCACTCCTGATACTTTTCTATTCACAGAGTAGCACATTGAAGTAACTACTGTTAAGAATTGTAAAATACCTCTAATGTACAAGATTTAATCTTTGTCAGGATGCACTGATAGCTACAACACTTGCAACTGAATTAAATACTTCAATAACACAATTTGAAATTTGGTAGTGCTTCTGTGCACTTTCAGCATCAGCAGACACAGAATTCCAAAGTTTTAATGTAAATTATGATTTCAGTTAAATGCCTAATTAAGGGTATGTGTCATCATTTCATCAGTCCTCTGGAAGTAAAAATTGCTGTATTTTTGGCCATTGGGCAACATTGCTTTAGGTTTTCCTTGGTTTAATCTCATTTTTATTGAAATAAAATAGAAATTATGGCTCTTACTAACAGATTGTGCACTCTGAGCTGTGCACTTGGAGAGGTGAGAGGCTGCTGCTGACTCCTGTTCTTTGCCACAGATCTATATGGGCTGTGGAAAACACATTATCTGCCTGCCAACCCCGTGGGAAATGCGTGAGGGAATTATTCCAGACACTGCTCATTTCTGCAAATGGAAGGAGCTGAGCTTTCCTGACAAGACAGGAGTGGATGGGAACTCAAAGTTCACCAGATGATGAAAAGCAATAAATCAGGGCTTCAAGTAGATGATTTTGCAACTCTTCTCTGTTCACTGTCAGGGGCTGCAGAAATACAGCAAAGCCAAGCTCAGATCCACTCCCCTTTGTTCCTAAATTCAGTGTATTTCTTTTAGTGTTTCCAAATTCAGACAACCCCCCATTTTTTAAAATAATTTTCTATTTGTGAAGGCAGCTGAACAGCCCTGCAGACAGATCATCTGTACACTGAGTGTCTAAAGCAGTAATACTTCAAAGTTTGTTACAGTTCTTGCTGCTCACCTCGTTCCAAGAATATGTTCCATATTTCATTAGGAGAAGCTCATTATTTACATCTCTATTCTATCTCCAGCCTTTTTATCAAGACTTCCAACAATGTTATCCAGTAGTGCAAACTCTACCAGGGATTTCTGTATTTGCTGTGAACACGTCAGAGAACATTGCACATTCCTTGAATAGATGTCAAAAGTAAAGAAGTGGAGACAAAGAGTCCCATATTCCATGTTTAATTCTGACACATGAAGTGTGTCTCCACAGCTCAGTGCCCTTTGGAATTGTTTCCTGAAACACATGTGGTGAATGCACTTCTCTCCTTATAATCTGAAATTCAACATTAAATCCTCCACTTCTGCTTGCCCTGCAGTGTGCTGGTGCAAGGACATATAGAAATTAAAGCTTCCTTTCATGTGGATTTCCAGCTTCTGGAGACAGCAGTGGAAATTCCAGTAGAAATTCCAGTAGGAAACAACTGACCTAGCCTCTTTATTTTTAAAAACTGCTTATTTATAAATTCTGGAAAGGTATTTGACTGAGAATTGGTATGTTCCCCTGCTTTGTAACCAGCTTCTTGCCCATCTTAAAATAACTCTTGCCTTGGGTGGCAGGGGCTGGCATACAATTACACTGCTCTCTAGTGTTACACAGCGTGGACTTCGTGGTTGCTGGTGTGGAGACTGACACCACACACAATACTGTGGATGTGCTCTTGGTGTAGAGCTTGGAACCCCAAATTATCCCTTGGGCAGCAAGGCTAATGTAGCTCAGTGTCACCCATTTATCTTGAAACAAATGCTTTACCCTAAGAGAAAAATAAACACACTTGTTCATTTGGCTCTCCTGTACCATTAGAGTGTTTCTAGCCACATAACTAGAAGGTGAAAGTGCCAATGAAATCATTGTAGCTATTGCTAAAATGATTGTGTTCATATGTCAACAATGACAATATTATATATATCCAGAGAAATTTGGGGGTTGAGTTTTAATATTTTATGGTAAGGCTTCAGGAAATGGTATTTCGTATGGTTGACTTGTGGCTTCAATCTGTACTTTGAGCAAGCACTGAGCTCAGATTAGTTATTCCTCAAGGCCTCCTTTACCCCTGTGACCCAAAAAGGCCACATTTGTTTCTGTCAGAAAAATTGTGGTACTGATAGCTTTTCTAACAAACCCAAGGATTTATATAGTATTAAACATTCACAGCATTTAAATTCCTTCGCTAATACACCTGCATTTTATTTCTTGGACATAACAGGACCAAAAGCATGGACATTACTGCCCACAACTTGTCCTTTACTCTAAGCCCATATTGCCCTCACATTTCTGTATGTCTTATTCAAGGCCATGAAGCAGGAGTGCCTTCTATATTTAAAAACATCAATACCTGCACATCTAAGGAGGGAGACTGAAAACCCAGCAAATTAAATCCTTCTCATAAGCATACCTTGATGGAGAATTGTCCTCTTCAGCAGCTGCTTTCCTGCTTTCTGGGTGGAGTTTGATTTATACTCCTTTCCTTCCCAAACTTGTCTGTAAACACAGCTGAGCTAACATAAAGCTGGAGGTAAAACACATCCCAGATAAAGAGCTTGTACCTCCCCCTGGAAAAAGGGAGGAATCAGAGTGCACAGTTGTCTCAGCATGCTCTGGGGGGCAATGTAACTTCTGCTGCCCCTTCCTCAGGGCAGGGCATGGTTTGGCTGCGTGTAAATAAATAGTCAAAATGCTATATTTATAGGAAACACAATGCCTTGCTGCTGTGAGAGTTTAAATATAGAGAACAGGCCACTGGTGGCATTTAAAATATCACAAGCTGGACAAGATAGTGCACTCAGAAAATAGCCTAAGCTTTCACTGTGCTTCCATGTACAGGCTTTTCATATCCCTCTTGCTCCTTGTAAATGAGCTAAAACAGTGCCTTTCACTGACTTGGGGATTGTTTGCCTCTTGAACAAATTAATTGCTTGACACCTATTTGATTTTTTCAAAATGGCTACTGCAAATGCCCCTTGTATTTGAGCATCTTGCACTCAGCAGCACATTTGCTTTTTGCTGTGCACGGCTGTGTGTGAAAAGTAACGTGATGGAACATAACTTAGTGTGAGTATTAAACCCTAAGTACTTTCTACCTGAGTTTCAAAGCCAAGTTACCCAGGCTCGGGCCACAGACCAGCCAGCACCACACTGCAGAAATGCAAGTTAATGAAGAACCTTCTTCCTCTCCTCTGCCAGCTCCCCCCAGCATCGGTACCAAGGCCAGGAAGCAAACAGGCTCTGCAAGGAATGGGGCAGGAGCTTACAGGGAATGGGTGGGAATCTTCAGCTGCTTCCTCCTTGGCTGCTCCCTCCTCCCAGCCCTCATGCAGAATTTGTAGCTATGCTGATGTGTCAAGACATATATGCTGGACTGGGCACAGCTCAGTCTTGAGCAAGAGAGGAAACAAAGAGAGCAGATGACTCAGAGCAGTCTCCCAGCCCTGCAGCTCCAGGGCAGCCAAATGTACTTTCCCTTATTAGGCCAGATCATGAAACCTCACTTCATTTCGAGTTGTACCTAATTCTGCAGGAGAATCACTGACTTTAACCACCAACTTTTAAAGTGCCACTTGGCAGAGTGTAGCTCTACCTCCAGCTTTGCTTCTTAAAAAGAACCCCATCAGTTGTAATCACATTTGACTCCACCTACTCTAACACAGAATAGTATAACATGAATCAGGCTCCATTAGCAGCAGATGACATGTTTAAAAAGCTAGCACCTGTTTAACTTCCTGTAAATAGGGCATTTTTAAGACTATAATCTTAATTTGTACAGGGCCACCTCAGCTAATGAGGTGGTTTTAATCTGGATTGTTTTAGTGGACTACTAAACAAAACCATAGACAGGGCTTCACACCTCCCAGACTTCACTTAGAGCTCAGTTCTAAAATCCCAGAGCTGATTTTCCTTGATTTAGGTATTTTTGTTACATGATGTCAGGGATGTGTGTCCTCAACTGAAATGTAATCCTGCAGGAGCAATATGTCACTCAAATGAGTTCATGCAAGAATCATGCAGGCAGATGAACTTTCACACCTCTTCACTAGAATGCCTACAATGCTGCTCCCAAAGCTGGGGGAGCCAAAAGGTTACAGGACATTGTGTATTCTTACAGGATGATGTTGACCATCAAAATGAAACTAAAAGAAGCATCACCCTTCTACCTACAACTAAGCAGACAGTTCACAGTCACACTGTTATTTCAAAAGCACACATTGCACTACAATTTACATGTTATTTTAAAATAGTGACAGTTCTCAATGATGACTCTCAAACTGCTAGATTTTCACATGGATTTAAACCCAATTTTCAATCCACTTTCATGATTCGGAGTGTAGTTCAGTAAGTAATCAATTGTCTTGAGCAACTGAAGTTTTCCTCCTGTGCTGTAAACCTGCTATCAGGTAAAAAAGATTCATTAATTTTACAAATGCAAATCAGGGTAACTTCTGGAGTTTGGTTAGGAGCCCTTCCTCCCCTGCACTGGTCTGACTGCTGCTTCCATCTGCCATGGATGTACCTAAGTATGCCTTATGGGCCTTGTTTAAGTTGCTAATCACTTAGAACAAGGTATTGCTTAAACTGTTCACAAAATGAGAGGGATCATACTGGGCCTAAGAACACAGGGTGTGTCTGGCTGCAAACTCAGAAGCAGTGCTAATAAACAACTCATGACTTGCAGAAGAAGTTAAGATACTGTAAATTGCTGTAAGACAACCACAGTAGATACAGATCTCAGTGTTATAAACATTTCTGACTCCTGGGGAGAGAGGGAAATGCTAAGCCAGATTTCTTCCTGGATCCATAGATGGGATGTAGCAACAACATCAAAAGGGAGGAAGTGAATAGAGAAAAACACATTTTGGTCTTGGTGAGAAAACAGTTGTCAGACTTCAATTACAATGCTGCTCTAACAAACCTCTGTCTTTAGAAAAGTGTTTTTAAATCCAACTACTGCCTTTACATTTCCACCTTATAAAATCACAAGACTAAATTAGGCTTCCATATTATTTTATTTCCCTCTTAAAATATAGCATTGAAGTCCTGCACACATATAAATATCCCTACAGTTTCTTACACGCTTTCTATCCGTCATTACTTAAAGTGCCCAACTGTGAACATTAAAAATAAAAACATTACTGTTAAGAGTGGCTATACTTATAAGAGGACTGGTATTCTGACAATGCAGGCCACTGATTTTACAAAAATCACCTGCAAAAGAATACACCCTAAACAACACGCATCAATATTAACCCTGAAGTAGTTTGGTTTTTTTCCCCACTCAGCTGATCTAAAAGCGATTAATGTACAGGGTTTATTTTTGAAACATGTCTTTTACATAGTGTAAGAATAAAGGATAAATGCATTACTTTCTTTCTAGCTCCCTCCTTTCCCCACAAAGTGTTTACTGTGTCCCAAGCTGCTACGTTGATTAAAACCAGTTGCAAAGAGCTCCGGAAATGCATGCAACTTAAAATTCACTTAAACACACTTTAAGTTATAAAGTCTGAGAGATTTGGATTTCAGCACATAGCTATGGTTCAGTTGGGTTATTAGATGTGTTTGTTGTAGTAGCCAGATTGGTAAACACTTCTTCCTTAGTTTCAGGCTGATGTCTTTCCATTTTGGTTTCCTCTTTGGCATTTTTATTACTGGTATCTCCCTTACTCTTGACTACCACAGGTTCAATCTCCATGATTTCCTGTGGTGCCTTAGGCTCTGGACAATTTGGCTGAAGTCCATCAACAGGTTCTGGGACATCTTCTGCTTTCTGTTCAAGTTTTTCCAAAATGGTCTGGACCTTCCTTACACCATCTCTCCTGGCCTGGCGCACATCCGCACGACCCTCAGGGTCCACTGAGTCTAGGGCTAGCAACTCTTTGGTCAAATACTCTTCAATCATCAAGTATTTTTTGTCAGTTTTCTTGCCTTCAAAGGAGTTGACTGCCTGCTCAAGCATTTGTACTTTCTCCAGAATCGCTTCCACTTTCAAAACACCAGGATGCTTTGGAGGTTCTCCCGTTTCCATCGTCTTCGGTGGCGGCGCTTCTTCAGGAGGAGGCCTTTCCTGGGGGGGAGCAACCTTAGCAGGGGGAGGAGCCTTTTTATCAGCTTTCTCTGCCATGGCTGGAGCCTTTTGGGGTGGTAGTTTAGGATCTGGTTCTTGGTGGGTGACCTGAATTGGGATATATGTTGACGGTGCCTCAGTTTCGGGTGGTGGGGCTGCCTTGTTCTCGGGCTTCATTTCAGGCGGAGGGGCTGCTCTTGGTGGCTCTTGAGGAGGGACTTGTTGCTGAGAAACCTGGTGAGCAAGGCAAGGTTTGTGTTGAGACACAAAGCTCCTCATTTCCTAACAAGTAACCTAACCCCCAGTTTTCTGTACTCCTAGCAGTACCATTTTCACACACAAGATGATTAATCGTTCTTGTGCATTCTGAATTTTACTGTTTTCAAAACCAGCACTGTGCTGAAAAGCATTTTCAAGCTATTGCAGACTACAGGCACAGATCAACCCTCACAAACATTAAACTTCAACACACCAAATCCTGCCTGTGCTCAATAAAATCAGCCCCATGAGCAGTTCTGTAAGACAGGCTGTTAGAGCAAAGCCTTCAACTCATGGAAGTCAGTAAGATCTTTTGCAGCTGACAGCAGCACAGTCAAGATTTCATCCTGTGGGTCAATAATTGAGAGCTCACCTTTCTTGAAAAACCAACTCCTTTGAGCTTTAGTCACATTTTGGGCTATTCTCATCCCGTTCCTGTTTTCAGGGCATTCCTTTTTTTTTGCTAGTGCTTATTTTTACTGATTTTATCTTTATCGTATTTACATGCAGAGGTTACTGTGTCAATCTTATTACACTGCAGCGATTAGGGACAATCCTTGGGATTACTCCAAATCTATGGCATCAAATCAGAAACCTGTTGAAACTGAGATTAGTTTGGAAATCTTAGCAGAAAACTGCATTTTGTGAGATCTGTGTTTTCCTTTCCCTGACACTTCCTTTACTTGTTTGTGCACATATACAGTGATTTGAAAGATACCAAATCCAGCTCTGGTGGACTTAGATAGCTGAATCAAATCATCTATATTTTATTTACACCAAATAAGTAAATGGCCTGCACAGACAACCTGATACTGCTTTACCCATTGAACACAAAAATTAAGTAGGGAGCACAAACTCTCACCCATGGAAATAAATTAGCAGTATGACCTAAAATATGCTATTTAACCTGAAGTCTTCCTTGTTTTGTCCTAGCACCAGGGCTTTCAAATATATTAACCTAATTCTGCTCCTCTCCTTTTTCTCTCCAGAGAGGAAATCAAGGCTTGTACACACCCACTTCCACACACTCACAGCTGTCTAATTCCCAGTAGTCTTTAACTGTAGTTTTAGTAAGAATTTTAACATGGAAACAGTGTTCAATGAGCAACAGGTTCTGCAACCAAGAGTATGCTTCAAGTTGGAAGAATGAAAAGCTCTGAGACCAGATTTTGCTGATCCTTTTTCTTCATAGCTAAAATGACTTTGTGCATCTGATGCTATCCCTGAGTGGCTCTGAGACATCTGTGAAGTGTATTTACATAGATGTCACAAATCCCATGGACCTGATTTTCTTCTCATAAACATAATGCAACGTCAGTGACCTCAGTGTAATTACACCAAATTATACTCTGACGAGAGAAGATCAGATCACGTCTTAAATCACATTTCAGTGATCCAAAGACTCCACAGTCCTGACAGGTGGAAAGGCAACTTGCTGCTAATGTTAATCTCAGTATCTCCCAGTCTGTTTAAACCTAGAAAAGGAGACTGCTTTACGTGCTTGTACAAGTTAGTACAAGCTCATTTTCCAGCTCCAGCCACACTGAAGTCCCTGGGAGGTGATTCCCTTCCCCACTCTACGTACCTGGGGTCTGTCTACAACTGTCTGCACTCTGATGGGAGCTGGGGGCTGCATCTGGCTGGTAACTCTGGCTGGTGAACTCTCCCGACTCGAAGAGCCTCTCTGAGCCACCCTGAACGGAGACTGCGCCCGCGGGGCCTTGGGCTCCCTCTCCTCGGGCTGAATCTTGTGGAACACCGGCTGGTGGGCTTGGAACTCGCTCTGCTGGGCAGGGTAGTGTGTCTTCTGGGCCTGATGGTAGGCTTGTGTCGGCTGGCGGGGCATGTTCTCGTGGATCACAGGAATCGGAATATAACCACGAGGAAGCTGATGGCTTCCTGCGTTGGGTCTGCCAGAGGACTGAGGGGAAACTGTTGGAGAATCAGATGCTCCGGGAGGTGGAGGCTGCCATGAAAACAAAATCCATTAGTAAATTTTAACCATTTTGTGCTCACAGTACTTTTCATTTCTAAAGAGAAACAGAGGCAGTCATCATAGAAACTGAACTTGTGTTTCCGGCGTGCAAGGGCTCCGTTTCCCTGGTTTTTTGGCCAAGGGCCTCACTAGACAAACCACAGAAGTTGTGAGAGCATCATTATAACAAGTAGAAACCTGAGCTACAGCATTCCCAGCCCTCAAACGAGCAGGGAGTGGATGCTCAGTCAGAACATTTGCTGCTTTTGCATGGCTGTTCCTGTCTAAACCTGTCAAATTTGAGATAAATTAGGCTAAGCAAACAAATTCTAAGCTGGAGACAGAAATCAAACCCTAACAGAGGCACATGACATTTAGACTTCTGATCCCAGTCACACTAACAGATTTTGTATGTTTTGTTGGGGTTTTTATAAAGCATGTCACTAATTTGGTATCATGGTATCAATATATGGCTAATGCCCCTTTTCCCCTCTCTCCTGGACCTTCCAGTGCCTCAACCCCTTGGCACCAGCAGCAAGAGCTGCACTGGCTTAGACCTGCTGTTAGAAACAAGCTCTGGGCTGAGCTGCTGCAGAATCCAGTTCTCAGCACGTTCCAGGTTGTGGGTCTGCAGTCTGGGGAAAGGCAGGTTGTTTGTTCCCAGCTGCTCCCATATCCTGCTCTGCCAGCCCAGCCCCTCACCCACTCTGCAGCAGCTCCAGCAGCTGATTCCCTGTTGGGTGTGTGACACAGCTCGGTGAAAGGCCAGGTCAGACTGGAGCTGGCAGAGGAGAGGGCAGGACAACACTGCCAGAAGGCAAGAGAAGGGCAGGCAAGGCAGGAGGGAAGGGGAACAAGACCCCTCTTTTGGTGCTGGTGAACACTCAGCTGCCCATGAAACAGCAACCCTAAATAAACCAATGCTGGTTTGCATTACAGCCCCCAGCACTGGCACTACAGGTGGCCCTGCTGATGCAGTTTACAGTCACCAACACAGGCTCTGCTCACTTGGTACCGTCACTGCACTCACATCAAGTTCTGAGTCCCCTCTGGGTATCTCTGAGGACTTCAGTAAGTGGCACAGAAGACACATTCCTGAAGCCACTCTGCAGACAAGACAAAGCTTGGAAGAAGGAAAAGCTGGGCCTTTTGCCCTGGTACTGCATGGACGAGGCATCGTTAGTCAAGACAGCTGAGAAACCTCCCAACAGGATTTTAATTACATTGTTCAGACTCCAAATAGGTTTCAGACAAGATGCCACTACTGCTGAATTACAGACCTGATATGTTTTCAGCTTGGTGAAGGCTGAATTTCCTGCTCATCTTACTTTGAATAAAAATGAGGTTGGTATTTCCATATATTACAAGAATACCAATTTGCTAGTTCTCCACAGAGAACAGGCCAACCAAAATCCTACCTTCTCAAACACAGAACAAGCAGGGTGGCTTTTTTCAAAGAAGTTCATTGTTTGGAAGTATTTTCACATGCCACTGAAGGACAAAACCACTTTACAATTCACTTTTAAATCTGCATTTATGTAAATCCACACTCTTTATACAACAGAATTATTAAATTAAGAAGCAAAGAACTTGTGAAGTGGCCTGGGTTGTTCGCTGACTGGACACTTTATTTTTGTCTCTCCCACTTTGTTCACTTCAGTTTGACTCATGGTGCAGAACACAAGAGACTTGTCTTTATCCTCCACTTGTGAGGGAACCTGTACAACACTCCTCCCCTGCTGCAGGACCTGCCTGGCTCAGGGGCCCCTTCTGCAGAAATCCTTCACATGCATTTATCTCTGCAGAGCCATCCCTGAACGGAAGCAGGTGACTCTAAGAAAACCCAGACACATTTATGCTGCTGTGACTGTGCAACTTTTGCATTTTAACACCGGGAAAGTATCGGGAAAATGCAATCCCGTGGCACGTCTGGCTTTGTGAAGGACCGACCGCCCGTGTGACATTGAGGTCACCGAGTGCGGGCGCAGAGCAGAGGCCACCCCTGGTTACCCGGGGGCTTGGTTACCCCGGGGGCTGGTTACCCAGGGGGTTGGTTACCCCAGGGGCTGGTTACCCCAGGGGGTTGGTTACCCCAGGGGCTGGTTACCCCAGGGGCTGGTTACCCCAGGGGCTGGTTACCTCGGGTCCGTGCGCGGCCGGTGCCGCAGCTGCCGTTGTCTGTCCGCAC
>JAWWLV010000180.1:30566261-30590740 GCA_035041135.1 Platyrinchus mystaceus | reverse complement strand
TCAGGGCTGTGCAGGGCAGCGACAGCAGGTGCTGACACTGCTGGCAGCAGAGGAGAGGAAGCTAAAAAACCTGCTGATGTATGGGGCCTTCAGCCCCACTTCTCACAAAAAGGCTTTAAAATACCTGCCTAACTACAACAAGATTTCTTATTTACCATGCATCACTAGCTTTTAGCCACCAGCCCACCCTCTTCAGGTGGAGCTCATTTCCTTAGCACCTCAGAACACATCCGTGCTACAGATTACATCTGAAAGGACACTTTTTAGGAAGACTAATCCCATCAGAAACACAATCTCGTTGGTATTGTTCTTCCCCCAGCTAACTGAAGAAATACTGAGGCTGCATACTGAAGAATATATTCACTTCCAGCAAAGGGAGGATTCGGTTCAGTAAACATTGAGGGAGAGGGGAGGGGAAGACAGGACAACCTAACAAAGAGGAAAAGGCTGAAAAGCAAGATGAAAAAATTGTCCCAGTAGGCTCCCTGGACAATGTCAAAGCCCTGGCAAGGGTGGAAGTGGTTTGTACTCAGAGCCTTCACAAGTCCTCTAGTAAGTTCTTCCTGCATCGGTCATTCTATTTTGAGACCCCGAGAGGGCCAAGTTCCAGATGTATCTCTAAGTCAGATCATATAACAAGCACCTCTGTCATTCAGAGGGTAATGTCATTATTCAGTAAGAGGAGAATTTAATAAGGGGACATATGGTGCAAGTGTTGGAAACCCTATTTTTAAAGAGTTGTTTAAGCTGTAAAAATATTTCATGTTGCTTCTGTACAAGTTAATATACCAATTCATTAGGAATTAACTATTTTACCAACCAGATTATCAGTGTTCTTTCTATACAACAATATCCCCTTAAAAAGCAATTTGTGAGAATTCCTGTAAGCAATGAAACTTCAGAGAATAAAGGCCATTATTTAGGAAAACTAATAAAGATAAAAAACACAGAAAGGAACAAGTTCAAAGCCTGAGCCTCAATGTTCCACTTCCTTTTACTCATTAAAAAAACCTCCACAAAGGATGAATTCTGGACGAGGCACAGAGGAGAGCCAGGCCTAGAAAGTTCGCAGGGAGCAGCAGTCTGAAGTTGGCTTTTCCAGCTGCAGAACAAGGATGATCTCATGCCAAGGTCTGCACCGGGATCCGCCGACAGATGAGTCATTTTAAATTCACCCTACCAGGAAACCACGTTCCTCTGCTCAACACAGGCTGGCCAGGGGCTTTCAGAACCCCACACACCAACAAACATGTGCTTGATCACCTCCCACCAGCACAACCCTGCACCCAGGGCAGCCTCCTCTGCCGGGATCCGCAGGGACCGCGGTTACATCAGCAAACCCAAACCACATCTGCGGGAAAATAAACCTGAGGTGTGCTCAGCTGACAACAATGTGAGGCTGAGGCACAGCCAAGCGTCCACAGGGCGAGCTGGGAAGGAAACTGATGATTCCAGAGTGGGAAGAAGCACCTTGGTGCTCTGAGCTGACTCCAGGCATTCTGTGCCCGGCCTGCACCAGCTGCTCTGCACAGTCTCCCTGACGGCGTAACCCGAGCATTCCCCGGCCACCCCACCTACAGCCACGGCTCCCACTGCTATAAAAAGGAGATTCCCTCACTTCCAGTGTCTCTGTGGGAAGGGTCGGTGCTGGGAAGGGTTTAGGAGCTGGGTGGGCCAGGAGCACCTGCAGATGCCCTGACATGAGAAGGCTGTCAGCCAAACCAGCTCCACTCCACCTGGGTGTAGTTGTCAGCTCCTCTCTTGGCATTTTTGGGGTCTGCAGTGTTTTGAACGGCTTCATTTGGGGATAAGACCTCCAATCATCTGGAGCAATCCACAATGATAAACCATTGCCAAGGATTCAACATGGACAGCATCCACCCCCATACCCTGCATGAACCACCCCCCCCAGGAGTCCAACCACAGGCTTCCCCTTCCATGTCTTCATGTTCAGACCTGTGAGGCTGCCCTTGTTTTGAACCTTCCTAACAATCTGAGAAATCTGCCACAGTAACTTAAGCCCTGGTAAGAAATACAAAAGCAGCAGCCCAGCACCAAAGCAAAATCAGGTTGGACTGCTTTTCCAAACCATTCATCTTGCAACTGAAGTAAAACTTCTGACAGTACTTTATTGGGTGGGTTTTGTTGTTGTTGTTGTCTTGGGGTTTGTTTTTTACTGGAAACACTGGCCCTTCTAAGAGCCACAGCATGAACTATACTCCCATAACTTCTCATGTATTCTTACAACCTCAGACAACCTGTGCTGCCTCTGTGGGAAGTTAGTATTGAGTTGGTCCTTTGTCCCAGGCTTTTTTCCCCTGTAGTCAGGTCCAACCCCAGAGGAATGCCTCTCGCCCTTGCAGTCATACTGGAGCAGCCCTCAGTCAAGGTACAGATGCAGTGTCCTTGTTTTCCCCACCATCAGTAGCTCTGAGGCAGAGATCAAGTTTAGAAAAGGTGCTTTCATCACAACTGCTCTTCCTGATCTACATTGTTCCCTTCAACACTTAATTAATAGTTAACTCTACAAACAGTTGCTTACATCAGCCAGTTTGTATCACCACATCTTAAACATTCCTGTTCCTTTTCCTTTCCTTCCCACTGTCATACAGTGACAACAGGGGTGATCCATGTACTCTGCACCACAGCCAAACACTGCCAAGGCCTTGGCTTCAGGGAGACACTGCCAGTGGTTTGGGTCCCTTTTTAGTGACAATCCTACACAAGAGCCAGTATGTGCAGATCCCAGTACCCCCATGGCCAGGCTTGCAGCTGGAGCAGTTCTGTTTTGAGTGAGGGAGTCTGTGTTTCCAGCCTGGACAAACAGGTTCTGAACACTGCAGGAGAAGCTCAGGTGTGCCTGGGGACAGTGTGCGAGGGGGAAGAATGGAATTGAGCTCTGGAAAACTCTCATCATTACTACAGGGAAAAAATTCATGGATTTGCTCTGAATGCTTTGATTTGTGTTTTAGAAATAGCCATTTTCTGGTTTTATTTGCCTTCTATCACATACAGTTCTTGTTTGTTATATTAACAAACACGTTATTTGGAAAAGTCCAGAGCTCATATTGAACACAAAATCTGCACAGAGAGAGAAATACCTAATAAATGAATGACTAGTCTTAGCCCATCATCCTTCCCAGTTTACACATAAAAACCAGGAACCCAATTCAGGTTTCTGCATTAAAACAAACTGAAGTAAAATTCCTCTGCCCTCATCTAAAGAAGCAATAAATTCCTTAATAACCAAGTTGAGAGTAGCTACAAGCAGCAGAGTATTAAATAATTTTCAGTAAGTAGCAGGACTGAGTACCAGCACTGCAGCAATCTCTGATCACACACTCAACTTACATTTAACAGTCTCCCCAAAAAGTGCGGAGCACAAAAACATGAAAAAACCCCCCTTGAGCTGCTCAGACATTTTGACAACAGTCCCAGCCTACATTTCAGGGAGCCTGCAATGACCCCAGGAACTCACACCCAGTGCACCATTTCAGGAGGTGCTGAGGGAAGGGTGTTGTGGCCCAGCTGTGAGGGGCATTTCTGCTCAGGGAAGGACGGTGCTCGCACCTCTCGGGACCAGGACCTGCTTTCTGTTGTCAGGCCATCACCACGATAAACAAAGGTGCAGCCAGCACGGGTTGTGCAACTGGAAAAAACACTTCATACCCCTACATCCTTCTCTTGGCTTCCCGTGGGAAGGGCACGGTCAGGACTGACACTAAAATCCTCCAACTTGCCCAGCTTTTCAGTGAGCTCTGAAACCACGAGCCCTTGGAAGGGAAAAAGCGACAGCAAGAGAAAAAACACAGCGTTGAACCAGAATTCCTAATGCAGCTGGACTGTCTGGGGTGGATAATGGCATAACTCCCAGTGTGCCCCAGCGACTGCTCAAGTGTTATTCCAGACTGAAAAACAGAAACCTGCAAATTCAGCCACTGCTTATGCCAGCAAATTGCCATTGGAGTTTTCCAGGTGGCTGTACCAATCAAATTAAATTTGTCGAAATATTCTGTGTGCATGCTAGATGACTGGAATAGTTGTAGTGAACTCAGAGTCTCCCTTTTTGAGACTCCTTACATAATACATTTGTCATTCCCCCTATACTCAAACAGTCTCCAAAATAAAGTTTAAAAGCAAGTTTTGCTGCCATCACACTCTTGCATTTTTCTTGACCTGTGCTGATGTTATTTGCTGTACAGCAGTCAGTTCCCTACAGCATCTGTGTATCACACACACATGTAGCACCTCTGTAGCTCTTGCAGAGCAGCAGTGCAAGTATTTAAATTGCACCTGTTTTGTAAATATTATCTAAAGCAAAGGGAAAACAAAATTTACCAATATTGCCAAGAGATTAAACATCTTTCTGTAAGCAAACAGAGGGTCTGCTGACTTCAGTGGTTCTGAACTTGTAGGCGACTGCTGTGGAGTACCATGCAAACAGAAATACTCTAGTTGCTCAAATGACTGAGAAAATGCTAGTACCTGATAAAAATCTAACTTCAGATCACATTTTCTGTGATATTAAGCCCAGACCCTAAACATTTAGGAAGAAGGGAATACCATGATTCTGTTCTTTCTCATCCAAATACAACAATATAACTGAGTGACTGAAATACAACCAAGTTTCCTTTGCACATCTGCTCAAATGTATTTATCAGAAATTAACATGAATAACCAAAAAAAGTCAGTAGTACCCCATATTAAAATCTAAGAATGATGTATTAATTCTCTTTATTAAAAAGAACAAAAAACAACATTTTGTCCCAGAAAGGCAAAACTAAGCACTACAATTGGATTCCAGATCCATTTGTATTTTACTTCTGGCCAGACCTTTTTTTCTTCTCTGTTGTGTTAACTAAGCAGAAGTTCTACACTAGCTTTGCCATCAATAGAAATCAGCATATCCAAGTATTTTTAGAGAAGTTTCTCACCAGTGCTTTGTATTTGAACATGTTAATAGCACAACATTAGCATGGAGTAGGTTTTATTAACAGTCCCCAGACAATACAAAGTGGAGGGTGCAGAGTGATCTGCTCTCAGTGCTGACTCCAAGCTTAAGGCCCTGCTTCAGCTGCTGCAGACTTTTGCATTCTCACCCTTTTACTCACAATTTGTGCTTAAATATATAGACTGAGCACCCAGGCATTTGAGCAAGATATCATTAGCTAATGACTGAAGGAAAGCATGAATCAGCTTAGTTGCATGAGCTGTCTCAGTAGGACTTCGTGTCAGTCGCATCGTGTAACCCAATTACAGGCCAAGCTGCTTTTGATGTTCCACTTGTTGAATGCTGAGCTTTTATTTCCTAACATACACATGTGTAGGCAAATAGGCCTTTTGTTCCCTCTTGTAATTACTGGGTTGTATTGTCCAAGTATTACATTAACATATGCTCTGACTGAGGAAGGCCGGTGATGCCAGCAGGAATAAATAAACACTATTAGAAACCGAAGGAGAAACCTAATCCTAAACTTTCCAGCACAGAGAGCCTGGAGCAAACACC
Organism: Platyrinchus mystaceus; assembly: GCA_035041135.1. NCBI lineage: Eukaryota > Metazoa > Chordata > Aves > Passeriformes > Tyrannidae > Platyrinchus > Platyrinchus mystaceus. The sequence goes on along the minus strand of JAWWLV010000180.1, from coordinate 30,585,234 downwards.
TTGGCCATCTTGGAGATCAATCTTATTGCAGGAATAAAAAAAAAAAAAAAGGTCCTCTTTTGATCATTAAGATGATTCTTAAGCTAAAGCACCTCGGTGCAGACATGACATCACCTGCCTTTTGTGCCCAGGAGTGGAAGTTGGCCCGAGCACAGAAAGCCCCGTGGGCCAAACTGAACATGTTTGAGAAAGAAGCCATGACTGCTCCAAGGAGCAGAGCACTCTGGGGAGAGCTGGAATCACCACCCACCCTGTCAGCTTTAATGGACAGGGTTAAAGAAAAGCCCCTTGGAGGGCTAACAGAAATATCCTTGTCAAGGGCCATGAGAATGACACACTTTTTTCAGTTATTTCTGCTCACTGCCTGCTTGCTTAAGAAGCAGGTAGTCAACCTGCTGCTTTCCTATTAGCTATGAACCAGAAATCTGGAATACAGGAGAAAATACAAGTCTCAAGGATTAGCAAAACAATGCCTCATAAAAAAATGAGAGTAAGTAAATAATGGTTGAAGAGAGGGCTGTGAATTTCAGAGATTATCGTCAGGCTCCACATTTTCATGTAAAATTTCATTTTGCAAGCAGCATTTCTGTGACTTCGCTTCCTTTAACAGCAATATCCAACACTAAAACCACTTGCTACACTGCACCTCATTAATTATAAGGCTTTGCCATCAGCCATAAAAATCCCACTTTCGTGCTACCTGACCTACTGGGTGATGACAGACAAGTTGCTTACCCAACACATGCCTGATTTTCCTGTCTGTGAAATCGAGAAGGAAAAATAAAAATAATCAAACCAACAGCTTCTGCAGCATATTTAAGATACAGCATTTTTCTTTCTTTCTGTAATTAAATAATATGATCTGTGTGAACAAGCCATTTCCTCTAATTTACATTTACTTTTAACTTGGCATGAAGAGAGACCTTAGATGCCCCAGAAAGCTCTGGAGACAGAGCTTACCTAGAGAGTGATAGTGTCTGTATACCCCACAGCATACTGGGCTGTTACCTGCCTTATCACAGTTCCAGTGGGAACAATTCTATTTTTGCCATGTGATTATGGAAAAATCCTGCCTGTGTGTACAAGTGTTAAAAATATGATTCCTAGGCAAGAATGCTGCCACCTGGCACAAGGATTCTTCCTTTGTCCTTTGGATAAGAGGCACACAGTGCCAGGAGTTACACAGAACTCTGCAATCCCTCCTTTGCTTTCCTCTCTCGTGATTGCCCAGACACTGCCACGATCTCCACCGTGACTTCTTCATGTTCCTGTCTCTGACTTCCAATTAGATCCACCTCTTGTTTTCAGATTAACCCATTTCCCCAGAAATTAACTCCCTGCTTTCCATGTAAAAGGGGGCTTGAAATAACTACACAGAGGAGCTGCAGGGAATCTGGACAGAGCCAGTCACAATCCTCCAAAAATCCCCTACTGATAATTTTGCTACTGCTACACATTATGCCTTTTATATGCAGTACCTTTTTAATCCAGTGACTAACTTGCTAACCTGACAGAATGCACATCAGCACTAGTGATGTAAAACACTGCAGGTAGGAGAAGCCCTAATTGCCAGCTCAGCCAGCCTCACATTCCCTTCCCCTGATGTGAACCACGAGAGATGCAGTTTCAGAGAGGCCGGACTGATCTCCCGGTGCAATTTCTAATTTGGGCCACCAAGAATTGTTCAGTCAACTTGAACGTGAGCAGTCAGTGCTCAAAAATAAATCCACTGCTAAAGAGATGAGAATTGAGTGACTTCAAGATTATTTGGGGAAGCAGAGAGAAAAGAGCTGCAGCAATCAGAAAGGGGGGGATGGAAACTTAGGTGTAGTTAGTTGTTCCCTGAACACCAGTGAAGCAGCAGCAGGAGGGTGAGATGGCTCCTTCTTCCTTTGCTCAGGCCTGTGCAATCCTCTTTGCAAGCAGTACATATATCCCAGGTCACTTTTATGGCTGTGTGCCTGCCTGCTACAGCTTTTATCTCAAACCCAAGGCACCAGCCAGCTATCGATCACTGCAACATCCATCCAGCAAAGCTCAGCACAGTCAATTCCTTTGCTCTATATTTAGCTGCATAATTTCCCATTGGCTTTACTGCATGGGGAAACAACACGTAGAAGGGGCATCAATAAATACCTTTACAAGCCTTGGTTTTGTTTTCTTCTTCAAATGCCATCAATTTTTTTGAACTTTCAACGTTAACAGTTGAACATTATTAAGACAATCTTGCAGGAAGTATGCACAGCTGTGATGCCCCATGTTAACACAGAAAATAACAATAAATAAGCATAGGAAATCAGTAGTTCTACCAAAGGAAAAAAGGAAGAGTGATATGGCTAGAAAACATGCTTTCATTAAAAGTATGTATATACCTGCTTCACAGTATTGATTGTACCTTACTCCTTGAGTGTCTTACTGTTAACTAATCAGACACTTGAAAGAAAATCATTAGTCTACCAAGAAGTTTCATTAATAAATGTTTTTTGGTCATTTGCAAAGTTGTGCCTTATTTCTCACTGGAGCAGTAAAAGATTTTTCTCCTCTTTCTCAGGAAAGTCTCCCTAATTCAGCCTTGCACTGCAATGATTTCTTACAAGTAAGAGGCAAACATGCAGAGGAAGAACACCCATCCTTCATGTGAGTAAAAAAAAGGCCAGACTGAATGAGAAAATAACAGAGTCATCTGAATTCACAAATGCATCTAAACTACAGAGTTAAATGCAAAATCAAGGTCTGGTTTCGTTGGTTTAAACTGGCTCTGTCATGGGTTAAAATTTCAAAGGAGCCACTTCAACTTTTACCTGATTATGTATCTGGCACAGATTCCTGCAGTCAGCATGGCTGCACTGATGTTAAGCCTGGAGTAAGTGAGAAGACCAAGATCAAGCACTTGGGAACACCAGGACTTCACTATGATTCTGCCTTAGCTAGAAAAAAAAGCTCAGTTAGCTCTAGATCTGTGCTCCATTCATTGCCCACAGACAGTGTAATACCTCATTTTGTTGCCAAAAGTCTCTTCAGAAAGGGAACAAATATTCACAGAGAGGATATTGGTAGATGCAGTGTAAGACCACCTTAAAGGTGGTAAAAAAACACAAGTTTCACTGTCTGATTTCAATGAAAGCCAAGCAGCAATGAAGTCAGCACAAGTTTGATCCTTGAAAAGATAAGTGAAGTCTGACACATGCAATCAGCTTTTGTGATTCTCAATCACTTCTAAAAGCCACAAGTTCTCATTTGAGCTACACTGAGACTGAAAGAAATCAGGAAACTCTTCCCATCTAATCTCTCTTCCTGCCTGCATCTCTGGTTTTGTCCTTGCTTAGGTATTAACAAAAGTCTAATTTTGAATTCATTGCCAGTGGGTAATTTTTCTTTTTTGGCATTGCCTAGGTAAAAAAACATTATTTAGGAAGAGACAGTTTCCTCAGGCTTCATTCTATGATTCTGTTGCTAAATGGTACCTGTCCTCATGAAATATACTGGAACTTAATCTAAATTCCAGGAATTGTCCATGAATTCCAGCAGATATACTTAACTCAGGGCCCTGACAAATGGCTGGGGGAGAGGAGCTACACACAGTTTCTATCTCCATAAACTGGAGGGTTTTTTCTTTGAACAACATGAGACAGGAACTCTCAAAAATGAGCACTTTTCCATATTCATCTCTGGAGGCATTTCTGTCTCTCTGACTGAACAAACCCAAAGCAAACACACGTTCCTGCCTACGGAAAGAAGTAACAAATATTCCTGTTCGGAAAAAGTGTATCCCACAAGAGCTGTTCAAAAGCAGGTGCAACTGTTTTTATCTGTGATAACCCTTCCAAGTTGGCAGAAGGGGCACTTTTCATTGCCACAGATTTCACATGAGATAGGGTGAAAATTTGCACCCACTCAAGCAGAGAACTGATCCACCAGAGAACTTCCAGTCACCTCACACAATTATCAAAAGCAGCTTAAATGGCACTGTTCTGCTAAATGGGTTAGTCTCAAGTGGTATTTCTGTAACAAAAGCCTTGAGTAAACAGCACGCTTTCCTTCTCAAGTATGTTTTATGGTTACAAAAACCCACATTATTTATTATTTTTATTGCCATAAGAGCCAGTGTTAACAGGTGCCCCATTAGAGCTGGAAGACGGTCCCTCCAAAGAGGAGATAAAGCACTTTTTCCTACAATAATATGAATATTGAGACTAGCAAAGTACATTTTCCTAAGACCTCTTTGCATTATTACTGGAATTGATAGACCAAACGAGCTAGCACTTAAAGAGCTGAAAAGTGGGTTAACTTGTGACAGAGAAGTCGGTCCCTTTCTTTCCAGTGCCAGCTGCTCTCACACCGAGCTTTCAGTCACGGCCCGCGCTCACAAACCGGGCAATTACTATTTTAAGAAACATTAAGTTCTTAAAATAATTAACACTTCTTGAGCGCCTCGCAAGGCTGCAAGAGAAAAAGTTGCGGCGGGTCTGTCGCATCCCGCAGCCGTCGGGCTCCGCACGGTCACTGAAGCCGCACCGGGGGCTCCGCAGCCCCCCGGGCCTTCCACAGCCCCTCCCCGGCGGACTCCGGGCCAGCGGCCGGGACGTGGCGGAGCCCCTTCCCGGGGGGAATTCCGGCAGGGCAGGGGAGCCGGGCAGGCTGCGTGCCCGGGGATAGGCGGTGCTTCCCGCGGAGAAGCGCACCGAGACCCCGGGGGAATCGCCTTCCCACCGGGCAACTCCTACTGCGCTCAAGTTTCCAGCACTTTCTGCCCGCAGCCGTCGCGCTCTTGGGTCAGAGGGCTGTAAACCCCAAAACCCGGAGAACTTGACCCGAAAGGGTCATTCCTCAGGGCCCCGGCAAAATCCCGGCCGCTCTCCCCTCCGCGTCTCTCCTTCCATGGACATATTTGGAGTGAGATGCGGCTTTTCCCTGAGCGTGCTTCGGAACGAAACCGGAGCGGGCAGCTGCCCGGAGACTTTGGGACCAGGGAAAAGAAAAAAGGGGGGGGGGGGAAATAATAAAAAAAGAAAAAGAAATAAATAGGGAAAAAAATTAAAACTTGACCAAAGCCCATGCTAGGTTTCTTTTCTTTTTCTTTTTCTTTTTTTTTTTAAGGCGTTCACCATTTGGGCTCTTTCACAGCTGCAAAATAAATCAGGTTCTCCTCTCCGCTGGCAGGCCGGGCGGACTTCACCAACTTTAAATAAACATCACAGGGCCGAGGTATCAAATGATTTAATGCACAAAAAAGGGACTGCAGTGCGTCAGAGACAAAAGGCAGCTCCTGCCCTCGCCGCATCGCCCCGCGCGGGGGGAGCGCGGCCCCCGGACCCCCCCGGACCCCCCCGATCCCCCCCAGCCCCGCCGGGACCCCCGGCCCGGGCTGCCCTCCCGCCGTACCTGCGGCGCTGCCCGCAGGCGCGGGTCGCTCCAGGTGGTGGTGCGGCTGTTGTGATCCACGAAGAAGGGCCATCCCGTCTGCGGGTCGATCTTGATCTCCCAGCCGGGGGGCAGCGGCTCGGCGCTGCCCTCCATCTGCGGCGGCGGCGGGGTCTGCGCGGCCGCGCTCATGGCCGGGCGGTGCGGGGCCGGTGCGGGGCGGGGGCCGGGCCGGCCGCTTTATCCGGCGGGGTTCGGGGGCGGGGGCGCGGGGCTGGAACTGTCTGGAAACGGCGGCGGCGGGGGAGGGACGAGAGGCGGGACGCGGAGGAGGAGAAGAAGAAGGAGGGCGGGGGACGGCGGAGGAGCCGCCGGCTGGAAACTTCTGGCTGTGTCCAGCACCGCCCGGAGGACCCCCGGGGTACCGGGAACGGCGCCCTGGGAACGCCCCGGGAGCTGCAGCCGCGTCCCGGCCCCGCAGGCGTCCCCGGGAGCGTCCCGGTTCTCCGGGCAGGGGAGGGAGTTCTCCGAGCACCGCGGGGGGAATGTACAGCCGGAGCTGCCGTCCTGCCCTGCCCCGGCCCGGCCGCCCCCCGAGCCCCGCACGGCACAGCCCATCCTTGGGGAACCCCTCCGGCACCGCTCGCACGGAAACCCCGAGCCCCGTGCGCAGCGAGAGAAAGCACAAAGCTCCTCCCAAAAACTCGCTGCCCCATGACTGGTAATTCCAGGTTATAGTTGACAACAAAAATAGTATTGCTTCCCAAATGAGGGTGTGGGCAGGCGTTGTTCTTCAGATTCGACTGGTTTGAACTTTCTCGGCTCTTTGTAAATCCGTGTCTCAGTCCTCAGTTTCACTCAGAAATACACCTGAAGGCAAAGAATGCGTCTGTGAGGTTTGAAACCATCCCTTTCTCATGGGTGCCCTGTCAGCATGTCATGCACTCAATGGGTTTAGCTTGAGGTAACTGTGCTTCACAACGACACCACTTGTAGTCATCTGACAGTCACAGGAGCACCCACAGATGTCTGTTGATAGTTACTTTAAGTAGCAGAGTGAATGCACAGTATCCTTCAAACGCAGAAGTTACCTTCTGAAAAGCTGGTTGTTTCAAGGAATTCAAAGCATGAATTCCTCGGAGATAGCTGCTCATTATCGACATTTCTCTTACTTCAAAAAACCCCTGTCTGTTCACACTCCTGAGGATGGGTAGGACCTCCTTCTGCTCGGGGCAGGATCAAAGATCCATCGATACTGCTTGGCACTGATAGTCATTCGTCTTTTGACAGAAGAGTTTTACTTATCACACTGACAAACCAAGTAATTGCTCAAACGTGCTCCTTCATTCCTGCAGCTCTTCCATCCTGCATGTCCTTTGCCATCAGAAGCACACTGGTCCATCCCAGACCTGTTTTCTGTCCTTGCTCTTGTGTGCCTTTGACTCGTAAGTTTTGTGAATGGATCATTTCTTCCCAGAGACTTTACTTTCAGATGTCTGTATTACCACCCCCATTTCTGACTCACCTTTTTTTCTGAGCAAGTCCCATACCTTGAGCATCTCACATCAGTCCTGGACTGTGGTGCCTCTCCCTGGGCATGTTTCCTACCTCTGCTGCCTCTCGTGGTCTCTCCATGGCATAAGAGCTCTGCTCAGCCTCCCCAGGGTCAGCAGTAGCCTCAAAAGGCATAATATCAGCGATTTATTCTGCTTCCAATCTGCAGAGGAATTTCACTCTCAGTTTCATAACAAAAGCACACGCTTGGACCATATGTTCCCTGTAGCATATGCCAGAGCCTCTGCCAAATCAACCAAAGCAGCTGATTCAGACATGGGGGACACAGATGTTAAAAAGGTCCTGCAGGAAAATTACTCTTGTAAGTTGAGGAAGTGATACAGATGGGGTTTGTAGCTGAAAGGGTGTAAACAGAGGCATGAAGAATGGGGGACCTTTGTTTTGCTGCAGCTGACAGCCAACCGTACACCCAGCAGAGGGAATGAATAAGGTCAGCAAGTAAATGAAAAATTATTGAAAGGAAAACTCAAAGGGATATCTAACAGGCTTAACTTAGACATTTTTTGGGGGGCATGCTCTGCTAAGAAACAGAGGGGACTGTATTTCACAGAAATTATAATGGGCTAATGGTTCAGGATTCACTTGAGCTGCTGCAGGGCTGACAAGCATCCAGCTGGAGAGAGAACAGTCTGGGCTGACAAGGAAAAGCATTTTAGTGATTGAATTTAGTTGGCAAGACATCATGTTTTTTCTGCTAATTGAATTGTCTTTCCTGACAGGTAGGTTTTAGCCTGGTTTCCTGTGCAGGTGAAAGGACTCCCAGCTGGGCAGGTTATTCGGGATAGCTGTACAAGGATTCAGTGTTTGTTCTCCTGTGCTGTGGTGTCTCTGGGCCATAGCTGTGACCCCGAGGCCATATGGCTTCTAATCTGTATTGTCATTAGCCATACTTCAGATCAGAATGATTCATAGAAATGTTCATGTGAAGGATGCTGCCAAGCAAAAATCTTGGCTTCAGGGAAACTTGTTATTAAGATAAGTGAGTCTCTGTGGTGTCTGGCTAATCTCAGATGGGACTCCAGGCTCAAGGTCTATATGTTCTATTTCAGAGGGGAAAACAATCAAGAAGCATTTGCTACTTTTTTTTTCTTCATGTGGGTGCACACACAGCACTCCTGACCTGTCCAGGAGTTCTCACACCCAGGAGTACCAGGCTAACCTTCTGCTCCAGGGTGTTCCACTGCAACCAGCAACCGTGTCATTGTGGTTACCCAGAGTTCATAAACTCTACAGGGTCCTCTGTGGGTTTTTGTCTTGAAAAATGAGCTGATTTCAGGTAAACCACCTAGAAAATTTTTAGGCTTTTATGCAGAACAGGATTTCCAAGGAATAACCCAGGACATCAAAGCAAAGCAAATCCATTCTTTTCTCAAGCCATCAGCTCCATCATTTCTCAGTTTTGACCTCAGAACCGTGTAGAGAATTGGCCTCGGTTTCTAAGTTATGTGATGGCCTGTGGTTACTTGAGTCTGTAGGTGGAGATACTTTCCAGAACCCTCAGGACAGCGAGAGAAGTACCAGAGAGAGTACAGACCACCCTGGGGAGCCACTGCCTGCTGCCACAGCTCCCTTGGTGCATGGATCAGTAAGTGCCTGCAGAGGTGATTGCTTCATCTACAGCTCATATACACGGTCTCTGGTCACAGATCTGTCCATCTGAGACGGCCCTGCATGTTTGTGTGGACTGTCCTGCTGCAGGAGATCCCTCCCCACTGCATGTCAGCTCTAGCCCAGGTTGTACAACACAGCACTGCTGTCATAGGATTGTTATTTGCTGTATTAATCAAGCAGATATCTCCAGGGTGTCAGGAGACAACACGTCTTGAGATAAGATCTAAACTGGCTTTTTCCCTCCTGAGTACCTGGGGCAATTTAACAGGTCACCTGCACAGAAAAGGCCCTGTTAGCCAGGACTGGGGGTTCAAAGGTTTGTTGTGCAGCAGGGATTGCAGCAAGCTGTTACTGATGAACCTTGTGGGTAAGTGATGTGTCTGGCACGTGTCAAGCACTGTATTTCTAAGCAGGCTCCAGTCCAAATTCTCTGCTGGATGTCTTTAAGATTGAGTCATGTGAACACTTTGTCAATAAATGCAGCAAACACACAGTTTCTCAGCCTTCAGATTCCAGAGACACGGTGAGTTTGACCAGCAGGATTTCTATCGCCTGGTGTTCCATCCAAATCCAGGGTGTCACTTCTGAATAGCCCAGACCTTCACTGGCTGCACTGTGAAGATCCTGCTCCAGGTGTACAACCATTTCAGCCAAAAGGAAAAAGGTCTCACCTACAGAATCTCTGTAACTGCAAGCAGAGAGGTGGAGATGTTTGGCTTCACTGCTTGTCCAGAGCTGTGGACTCATTTGTACCAACACTCCCAAAAAAAGGGCCACTGATTCAACTAGACCCTGTCTGTCAGAAAATTAAAGATGCAAACCCTAATCTTGTACTAATCTCCTGCTTACTGTACAGACAACTTTTAACTTGATTTTCAGTGTTTGGTACATAATTCACTGTAACTGCTGATGAAGGAGAGAGTAGAAGTATCTGGATGAAGCCACCCACAAAGATCTCACCCTGACTGCTCTGAGGTGCAGACATTGTAGGGCTCAGGGAGCTTGATTGTGCCATCTGTTATTGAAGTCACAGTATTAGGTAGATTATTTGGTGGATAAATACATTTCCTGTGAACATTAATAGAAAATTCAAAACATTAATGAGAAAATAGAGTGCTAAATGTACTAAGTGGAGAACAGCTTTTAAAATGTACCTGTTGCAGTCGCACTGCAACTATACTGGAGCTGGACATTCACAAGGCACATACTCAGATCTCCAAACTTCAGATCCTTTGAACCTGAAAAAGATTCCAGAAACTAATTCCAGTACCCTATTTTTTTTCCTTCTCCTTTTTATTTCCACCTGAAATGCAATTTGCCCCAAACCAGGGAGCAAATCTGGCTGTGAAGACAGCAAAAACAGCTTTAATTCCTGCGAATTCAAGCAAAGTTCAATCCTGAACACAGGCAGTAGAAGACAACTTGAATATTTAGAGCTCCTTACTCTCCTAATATGTTATGAATGGCACAGGTAAGGTAAATTAATGTTTCCAAAATAAGCATTTTGAGTTGACCATTCCCTGTTCTTCCTGAGTCGGTCGGGCAGAAGCCTGAGGCGTCGGGTCTTTGGTGTAAGAGGTGCCTGGGGCTGCCCAGGGAGCAGGATAACTTTATTTTCCCTGGAAATCCGGAGGGTTTTTAGAGCATTAGAGTCACTCCCGGCCGGCTGCTCTAATTGCCGCGGTGGCCACTGCTTATTAGCACTGAGAGGCTTCCACCTAGTGGATAATCTGCCCCGCTGTACTCGAGCCTGCCAGGACACAAACGTGCTGTGGAACATCTGGGTTACTTGTGCCGAGGTTTAATAGCAAATCTCGGCCCAAAGCAGAACCATTTCCAGAGCTGAGTGTGCCCAATAGCAGGCACAGCACAGAGTCTGGAAAAAACGACTGGAAAGGGAATTTGAAAACCCTCTTTCACGAGCAAATCGATCCTTTTATAAGCAGAATATGGCACATGTGTTGGCAGGAGTATTTCTCCAGTGTCTATGGGTACTGCAGCTGATTTAATTATATTGGGGCTCTGTCTCTAATCATCCCTTCAAAATATTTTTATTGCCTTGAATCGAAGAAGCAGATGCAGAGCTGATAGCATCTCTGGCTCTCTCCCTGGAGTCTCAGAGGAGGCAACAGACTGAAAGGGAAGAGAAACAAATGCATGTCCTTTGCTCTCTGCTCCTTCTGGCTCTCCTTGGAGCAGTGCCTGCCTGGGAATTCAGCTTTGGAAGCGCTAGCATTTCCTAGGCATACAAAGAGCTCTTTGGGTCTGTGCCAGGAATGCAACCCCTCCACTCAGGGTGCTCAGCTGGCTGCTCAAGGCTGGCTCACCGATAAGAGCGGTTGAGAGGAGCTGGAAGAAGCATCAGTGCCTCCCCCCACTGTCTCCTGAGAGCTCCTTCCTGCTGAGCTCTCGCTCCAGGCCCCCTCCAAAGCCACCCCAGGGCTGCCCTGACATCAGCACTATTTACCCACCCAGGAAATCCATCACTGGGGGCTGGACAGCTGGGCAGGATGGGCAGATGTGAGTTGGAGAGTGTCTGGACAGTGTTATGTGTCACATCAGCTGTCTGATCCACAGAGACATTTACACATCCACTCAATGCTGCCAGCAAGCAAGAAAGACTAAAAACTAAAACTAAAAGCTAACACTTGTGGGTGACACAGGACATACATGTTGTTTTAACAGAGGAATATCACTGTGTCTCTGCTGAGCTTTCACCCAGCCAAGAAATCAGGACAAATGTTCACTTGCACAGTGTGTAGTTATACACAAACCCACAACTATAGGTACACTCATGCAAAAGAGAGTTTTGCCATGGTGAATTTTAACACACAGTCTTCAGCAGTGAAGAAATCCAAGTGGAAAATCTTTGTCTGCACACTCCTGAAAAAAACAAAACACCAATAAAAAGCTCCTGATCAGAGGAGTGAATTCTACACACTATAATAATTTCCCTCTAATTTCCTTGCTGATGGGGTTGGGTGCACATCCCACCTCTGGCAGTGGCTCTGACTGGTGTTCAGGGATGGCTTTTGTTGGATAGGATGGCTCAGAGGTTCCTGCTCAGCCCCATCAGCTCCATGTCCTGCAGCACCCAGGGTGAAGCAGCTCTGCACCCTCCAGCCCACAGGTCAAACTGAGCTGTCACTGCCTTCCTGCTTAAACCACAACTGAGACTCTGATCTGCAGTTCTTCACCACATCTTTCCTTTTGCCATCCCTGCTCCAGAGTCAGCAATGCCTGATGGGGCAGAGGGGTGGGAAAACAGGGACTCCACTTCTGCTCACGTGGCTGAGTCAGAACTGCACCCCCAGAGCCCAAGAGGAAGATTGAAAATGCATCAAACCTGCAGTTCAGGGCAGCTGTAGGGTAAATGTAATCAATTTTCTGAAACAGAAGATTAGATGATGCTTATCTGAGTTTACAGAACTGCTGTTATTAAATGGTAACCATTCCCTCCCCCCCCCCCATTTTGATTTTATTTCCAATCTTTGGCTCGTTTTAACCAGCACAAAGCTGTTTTTCTTTCCCAGTGTTTATATTTCTAAATAGTTCAGGGCACTGGAAAACTAGTTTTTTGTTTCTAAGTACATATGGCAAATTTTCTCGTAACTTTCTCAAGTCTCATATTTTATTTTATTTTTGGCTGAACCTCATCTATTCTGTGGTTTAAACATCACCTCTATTATATAAAAAAAATTACAGACAGTGCAAAACACAAAACCAGTGGATCTGATTTCCAGAGGGTTATACTGGCATGGAAAGATCCTTGCTAGGCTTTGGGACAGCACAGCCCTCCTTGTGTTCCCTGGTGCTGGGAATGTGGCCTGGCAGTTAACTGGAGCAGATCACTCCCACTCTTCAGCAGATCCTGAGCTGCCAAAATAGTCTGCCTTGGCAAGGTGAGTGAGCCAGAGAAATGCTGCCCTGGTTCCTTATTCCATCACATAAAACTCTGTGAGATTTCTTAATTGTCAGTGATCTTCATTGAGAAGGAAATCTTGACTCTTTTTTTTTTTCTTTTTACTTTGTGCAGCAAAATTAAAATCCCATCCCAGAACAATCTCGTGCTTAGGGCAGTCCAGGGCTGTGGTTCAAGTCTCGTGGCTCTTACCCAAACCAGAGCCTAACCTTTATTTCTCACAGCCCAGCTGAGCTCCACACCACAAGATCACTGCATGTTGATTTTTTTTTTGTCTTTTGTCTGAAAATTTTACTATCAGAGCTTGTAGTCCTGAGGACAGTTTGGTTTCCAGGAGTCAGCACATTCTGTTGTGGTGGGGTTTTGCTTTAATTCCCTGGACCCTTTTGAATAAATTCTTTTTCTTTTTTAGCCTATTCCCAGTGAAAAGGTGCTCATGCAGTCCTGCCTGTCTATCCTAGCCTTGAATCCCTGGCCAGTTTGTCATTAATCTGAGCAGGAAGAACATTTCAAAGCCATTGAATCCCAACACACTCCATGGAAAGCAACAGCTGGGGAGAGGGAAGATCTCCTGCAACACAAAGATGAGTAGAAGCAGCTGCTCAGTGAAGATGTTACAGGAACTTGGGAGAGCAAAGCTGACTAGAAACAACCAAACAATCCTCTTCATGATAATCTCAATCCCAGCCATATTTTTAATGTCAATGCTAAGGTTGTCTCCTGTCAGGTCAGGGTGCTCCTTGTGGGTTTAATGAATTTCCTTTCGAGACATCAAAGATGGAAACATATGCAAAGAGCTGGCTCCATATCTGTGTTTGCTGAAGTCCACCCTGCATTAGGAACAAATTTTTGCTTTGAGGATGATGTATGAAGCCTTTACCCTCCACTGCTTTAATCCTCAGGAGCAGAGCCAAGTTCTGAGATTGCAGTTCTCTGTGTTTCACCAGGTTTTTTAGCTGCACATCTTCACTGGCAGCAGTGCCACGTCTGAACATCCAGGAGCAACTTGCAAGGGAGGGAAAGGAGCACGTGAAGTTTGCAGGGATGTCAAGCAGGCAGCAAGATAGCAGAGAAAGAAGCAGTTTAAAAGCTTGACTTGTATCACTGAGCCCTTGTACTGAACACAGTACAAGGATGCTGTGATCTGGGAGTGTCTAAACACCTATTTCCTATATAGTTTCCTTTCCTCTCTAACATGAATGCAGCCAGAAAATTTCCCAGAAGAAAATACATGGAGAGAATTTTGGGTTGCAGGTTTACTCATTCACCAGTCAAGGAATATGCAGGTGAATTTTGCACAGAATCCCTGTCCTGTTTTTATAACACACAGCTGTCCATGCACACCGTTCCTCTTTTTGTCTGTCCCAGGGTTAAGGTCTTGGAAACAAAATCTTTGTAAGAGTTTTTGGTGCAAGGTTGTGCATTTGCAGCGTGGTGACAGGAAATTATGCTGTAACTGTACAATCCAGGAGAATGTAAGGAAGACACAGGAAGCCAGTACAAGTATTCTTGTTCAGCATCATTTATCATAATTAAACAAAGATGTCGAGTGATTATGAAATACTCATAGTGGACAGAAATTAATATTGAAAAAATTAGGTCTTAGGTCAATAGTTTGGAATAACATCTCTTTTGGTTCTGAACAGGCAAATAAAGGCATATCTTACACAGTTCTGCTCCATGGCTTTGGCACAATAAGCTCTTGAACTGCAAGCATCAAAATTGGGGTAATTGTGATAAGCAGATTTGAGAAAATCGTCCTGTAGTGCAGATGGTAGGAAATTTTCAGCAGATTGAAGGTACAACAACTGTGTGTGTTTTTAGTTTGGTTATCAAAACAAAGTAACCCTTGTCAGTCCATCTGTCCAGAGCTTGTGGAAACTCAAGTCCTGCAACTTCATGTTCAACGAAGCCCTGAGTGAAAAAAGAGTGTTGGAATTGGCTCCTTGGGTTAAGATGAGCAGAGCTGAAGAGCAATAAACAGGAGAGATGTTGGGACCTGGTCCATCCTCCACTCTGCTGCTCAAGCAGATGCCTCCTCTGACTGCCAGGGAGTCACCTTATCTTGCCTTGTCTTTGTTTGGTTTAACAACAAAGATGCTGAGAAGTTTCCAGTGTCTGGAAGCAGCTGCAGTTAAGACAGAGATGTGATCTTCAGGGTTTATTTTCGTTCACCTCAGGAGATGAGGTGAAACACTGCAGCAGTTTATTTGTGTATTTAGCTGACTGACTTCACCAGAGCCCGTTTTGCTCCTGTTAGCCCTGTGGGATCACATCCAGTGCATCTCCAGAGTTCACACTGTGATCAAACAGGAACAGTGGGACATGACAGAAAGTTCTCTTGCATTTAATACATGAGTGTTTCCCTCCTGCAGACAAGAAAGTTGACAGATGACAAATTCTGGATGGCATTTGAACTAAACTTGCATTAGACTGGCAGCATTTTTATGTTTATTTTTGGTGGAATGACCTTTTGGTGTGTAAAGGCCCTGGATACTTCCTGATTAAGTTATTCTTCCATGTGAGAAGCACTTCCAGCTCAGAGGAATTATGTGGGAACAGCTGATGAAGACATTTTCTGTCTTCTCACAGCCTCCTGCTCAAATCTTGAGATAAATAGAGGGAAGGTGTTTACCTGATATGTAAAGCTGCAATGTAATCTGCTTTTTCTTGGTTTTCTTGGTTGCAATCTGTCATTAAAACCAGATGTTTTAGAAGAGTTGATGGGGTTGATGAGCTACATGAAAAAAGAGAACTGACTCTTCTGGTTTTGACCTACAGGTGAGATTTCTTCCTCTTAGTAAAAGGTAACTGATAGTAAAATAAAATAAAAAAAAAAATTGGTGCAACTGAAATAAAAGAGCATTTTAAAGCAGCAAACTGAGCTCTTCTTGTGTCTTGATATTCTTCATAAATCTGTGAAATGCAGGTTCTGTAGGATAAAACAAAGCAAAAAAAAAATTATTTAAAAGTGTTTTGATTTTGGAGCTGAGGTGAAGACAGGTTAGCAAACCACCTCTGCAAGATTTCACTGCCTCAGTACAGCTGCCAGGCTTGCAATTAAGAACAAGGTATGCAAAGCCAACAGTTTCTAGTAGATAAGATGCTCTGACAAAGAGAGAAATCAAGAGGCAGGTCCAAAACAATTCCTTTGCTAGAGAAGATCTAGTCGGTGCACGATTGCTCTATAAAGCCCTTCTCTCCCTGGATTTTGGTGTCATTAAATCTACACCCACTTTTTTGCAGGGACCTTGAACATCTCTGAAACTGAAACAAACCTTAGTTGCTTTTTAAACTCACCTCAAGAAGAAAAGTTTCATGTCAGCTCAAGTTCCATTTTCTGGTAAACTGTCCACCCATTTCTTTTACCTCATTCTCAGTTTTGGTGAAGGTTTTCTGCCCCAGCCTGGGCTGATGTAGGACCCAGTGCTTTGGGTCCTCCCAAAGGCCTCTTTGGTTCCAGGGGTGGAGAAACATGGTGTGGTTTAAGAAACTTCTCAGGCATTTTTTGCAGTCATTAATTTTGGAGTCGTTTGGCACAAATTCTCTCTGTTCTCAGCCCTTCATGCCATTCCTACACCTTCAGATGACCAACAGAATAAAACAGAAGCACCAGTGCCCTGAGTTTTAATTAATGCAATCTGGAAAGCTTGAACCCAGGAAACAATTTTTCCTGCTTTTAAAAAAAATAATGCTTTTTATTGCTGCATTAAACAAAGGTACCTGCATTGCCGGGGGGAAAAAAAGAGGCAGGAAACCCCAGGGTTTAAAGGGGATGAAATGAGGTTTGGGTGAAACTTTATGCAAGTTCTAGTGCAATTCTTTGTTATGGTCAGAGGAGAATAACATTTAGTGCCCTTCTGGTTGTTTTTTTGGAGGTAGCTGGTCATTTTGCATATGGCAAAATAGTTAAAGTATTTTGTTAAAATTACCTTTATATCACAGAACCACAGGATCAGAGAATCAAAGAATCATAGAATGGTTTGGGTTGGAATGGGGGCTCAAAGACCATCTGGTTCCAACCCTCAATATGGAATTAAATGAACTGTATATATATATTTAAAAATATATAAATATATATATAAATGATGCCCTCTGGTTTCAATCACTTTTTTAGCCCACAGGCTTTACCAGAAGGCATTGCTCATCCAAATATACTGCACCAAGGCTCCAGTTATGGATTACACAGATCCACCAGTGACTGTGGGACTCACAGAGCAGTGCAAACTCCTGCAGTGCTGTGGGTTCATTTGCAGCTCCCCAAATCAACATGGACGGTTTGCATGTGGATCTTTGGCTGTTCAAAACTCTGTGATCAGAGTATCCCAGTAAGTCCTTATATATTCAACTTTTTGTGGTTTTGATGCATCTTAAAAAGTGACTTAAACCACCTCTATCTGCATCCATGTGCTGGAATAATTTCTTCCAGAAATCTGTGCCTGGCAACAGTCTTGCCTGTTTAAATTAAAGAGGGGAAAACATTACTGTGTGAGCAGCAGGCATGAAAACATCTACTTTGATAAGTACATAAGCAGTTTTCTCTATGATGTTACTATTTTGGGAGAGGGGGAGTATTTAAGAGTGCTTGAATATTCAATATGTATACAAACTGAATTTCTTCCAGAATAAGAGTGCTGTGATTAATCTGCAGCAACTGCATGTGAGGATGCTCCTACTCTGCCTGTGCTATTCTGATCCATTTCCTCACTGACAGTTCCTAACTTAGCTCCTCACCAGCTAAAGAAAAAGAGAAGTTGCCATAAAAATTCTTCCATTTAGCTTTATTTATTTATTTATTTGTTTATTATTTTGGTAGCAAGAGCAGTTCAATGATGTCAGCAAGGATTCTTATGCTTAATATAAAAAGGAGAGCGCTTCCAGAGGAGTTTCCAGAAACCATCGCTCGATGGTTCTGCTGCAAGTGCTGAGGAAGGATGATGACACACAAGGCTTCTTTTCTCCCCTTGAATTTACCCTGAGGCTTCTCCACCGCTCTGTTGTCATTTGTCCCGAGTCTCTGTGGCTGACACTGAGCATGGGCTCCTGAGCCACAGGATAGTGGAATGGTTTGGGAACCTTAGAGCTCATCCAGTCCCAATCCCCTGCCATGGGCAGGGACACCTTTCACCGGCCCAGGTTGCTCAGAGTCCATCCAAGGGGCTCTGGGATTAGGGATGGCATCGGGATAGGGGCTCGGCTGGGGTCGGGGCTGGGATTAGGGCTGGAATTCGGGTCGGGGTCGGGGCTGGGGTTGAGGCTGAGCTGGGCTGGGCTCGGGATCAGGGCTGGGCTGGGATCAGGGCTGGGATCGGAATCAGTATCAGGGCTGGGCTCGGGATCAGTGCTGGGATCAGGACCGGGATCTGGGCTCGGGATGAGTGCTGGGCTGGGGATCAGGATCAGGGTTTGGGCTGGGCTCGGGGCTGGGCTCGGGACCAGGATCAGGGCTCGGACCAGGACCAGGATCGGGGCTCAGGACCAAGACCGGGGCTCAGGACCAAGACCGGGGCTCAGGATCAGGATCGGGGCTCAGGATCAGGATCGGGGCTCAGGACCAGGATCGGGGCTCAGGACCTGGATCAGGGCTCAGGACCAGGATCAGGGCTCTGACCAGGATCGGGGCTCAGGACCAGGATCAGGACCAGGACCAGGATCAGGGCTCAGGATCAGGATCAGGACCAGGACCAGGATCAGGGCTCAGGACCAGGATCAAGACCAGGACCAGGATCAGGGCTCAGGACCAGGATCAGGACCAGGACCAGGATCAGGGCTCAGGACCAGGATCAGGACCAGGACCAGGATCAGGGCTCAGGACCAGGACCAGGATCAGGATCAGGATCAGGATCAGGACCAGGACCAGGATCAGGACCAGGACCGGGTCTGCCCACGGCGGCCGGAGCGAAGCGAACGTTCCCGGGCTGCCCGCGGCCAATCGCGGCCGCCAGGGCGCGCCCCCCGCCGCGGGGCCTGCCGGGAGCTGTAGTTCTCACCCCCCGGCCCCGCCGCTCCCCTCCCTGTGACCAGAACTCCAACTCCCGTCGGCCCCCGCTCCGCTCCCGGCCGGGCCTACGAGCCCCATCGCGCCCCGCGGCGCCGCCGAAGGGGGAAGCGGCTCCGGGAGCGCGCGCGGGGGGCGCGTGCGCGGCGCGCGGCTTCCTGAGCGTCTGGTGGCGGCCGCCATTTTGTGCCGCCGCTCCCCGTCCCGCTCGGGCTCCGCGGCCGCCGCGGGTCCCGGCGCGGGGCACACGCCGAGCGGGCCGAGCCCGCCCCTCCTCGCCTGCCCGGCCCTTCGCCTCCCCGCGCCGCCCGCACCGGCCCCCCCCACCCCCGGCGCTGCCCCAGGGGCGCGGCCGCGGAGAGCGGCGCTCGCCCACCATCATGGAAGACGACGGGCAGCCCCGGACGCTGTGAGTGCGGAGCGGGCGGGCTGAGGGAGGGGAGGCGCTCCCGGCAGGCCCCGCTGGGCCCCGGGGCGGCGGAGCGGGGCTGAGCGCGCTGGGAGGG
>JAWWLV010000180.1:30540327-30556207 GCA_035041135.1 Platyrinchus mystaceus | reverse complement strand
CACCCTTGAATGAACTTAATGATGCAATAATTTTGTGAATTCATACTAAATCTTATACTTGTTTTCAGGAGGTCAAAGTAAACTGGGCAACAACACCAAGTAGCCAGAAAAAAGATACATCCAGTAAGTAATGTAATGCCACAGTATCACTTCTACACAAATACTTCACAGCCTGGTAATAATTTGTCATAGATGCATTTAAACATAACTTCTCTCCTTCCCATCTTGTGTTTAATGGAATTTTGCAAACTAATTCTTCTGTTTGTGCTTTACAACTGGGGAAACAGGAGTGGACAGATTAAATTGCTGCTGCTCATCAAATGGAATCCTGAACGTTCCTGCTTCCCAGTCCCGTGTGCAGAACATCACCTTCTCAGGAGCTGCAGCTTTAGATAGCAGTTAAATACTTGATTAGTAAATTATTTATTTGCAGATCACTTCCATGTGTTCGTTGGGGATTTAAGTCCAGAAATAACAACAGAAGACATCAAGTCAGCATTTGCTCCTTTCGGTAAAATATCGTAAGTATCATCATAAACATTTCCAATATCAGTCAGAAAATGTGATGGAATTTGTGTCTGAGATGAAATGTTATTTCTTACCTAATGAGAGAATTTTTCTGCTGTTAATTTTGCTGTGGTGGGTGGGTTATAAAGAGGGGTTGTATCTCGTGGTTGTAAATACAGCAATGTAATTGTGCTCTGGTTTGCTGAAAGCAATGTGCTTTTAACCTAATTTATATGCTGATGTCCTCCAACTTTTTATTGACATTTAATTACTGTTCCTAAGTGTGACTTTTTGGTGTTGAGAATTTGGGGTACAGAGTAGTGACTTAAAAAGTGGTATCTGTTTTATCCTGGGTGTGTTTCTTATGGGTCTGTACTGCATTGCATAGGCAGTGTGGCAAAGTGGGCAATTGGAATATAATTCTGTGAAGCAGCCAGTTAATAACTTGTGAATGTTTTGAAAAAAGCTGATACTTATGAGAATGAAATCTACTTTTTTTGGCTAATAATGGGATGCATTAAGATGATAAAATCTTAAACAATGGTGGCTTTACAATATGTGCACATTTCTGCCAGTTAAGAGAACGTTTCTTTAAACTTCTCATAGACAGTGCAGGTGATGCTGAATCACCTGCTGTCCTAATTGAACATATTGACCATTACAAGAATCCTTGTGAGTGCTAAAATATATATATATGTGCTTAAGAGTTAATCTTCTATCACTTTATCTTGATAAAAACCTTTAAAAGTTGCACATGAAGGTTTTTGTACTACTTTACAGGAATATATTTCTAAGAACGAAATTCTTATTTTTCTCTTGTTCTGTACGCATTATTTTTAAATGAATCATAAATCTTATTTCTTACCTCTGCTGTTTTGTTTACTTTGCTTTTTGTCTCTTAATGTGGTAAGTAGTACTGTTTTAAAAATCAATTTAAAGAGAATAATTCAGGTTTCTGTTTCTCAATCTATTATTTATACCTGAGACCTGCAGTTTTTCTAAAGTCCAAGTCACAATTAAAAGTAATAGCATTCTGGTTATTTTGCAGAATTGCTCATAAGAATGGACAGGATCTTGAAGGCTAACTGCAAGGAACTGTGCACACTGGAACTCAGTTGTAGATTTTTTCTCATTTCTATTTATTCTTATTATACATTATTTATATATACATATTTTAGTATTTACATTTTAACATTCTATATTCAGTGCAGTTCTATATTTCCAATCATTTTAACTTACTCACTAAAATTTCTGTGTAAATTTGTTGTTTTCGTACTGGTGTGCTTAGCATTGTTGTTAGTTTTATTCTCCTTTCTTAAATTTCTGAAAATGTCAATTTTTCAAAATTTACAGCTACCCAAACTCCAAAATGATGGTAGAGAATTGACCAAGAAAAATAAAGAAATCTGTTAACAGGCCATGTATGCCTTTTAATTCCTATTTTTTCCTCTTTTTCGATTTTTTTAATATTTCATATATTTTGTATCACTAGGCAGAAGACATTTAACTATTTAGAAAATGCATGGTAAATTAGATAGAATTGTTACAGTAATTTATAGAACAGTAAACCTTAGAGGACCCTAGCCAATAGAATATTAGAAAAGGAAACTTTATTTCTCTTATACTTCAAATTTGAACATTCTAGTTATAGCCAGTATAGGTTATGTGCATAGGTTGCATGTTTATTACATGTTATTTTTTTTGTCCTACTGCTTTTTTCTAACAGGTAAAGAAGCAATAGGGGAGAGTTCAGGAATGACTGTAGTTTTAGGGCTAACTGAATTTATAAGAAAAAAATTATGCTCACAATACAGTGTGTGTGGTTCCTTTTAGTTTTTATTTTGCAGGTTATTAATATTACCCTCATATAGCTGTGCTTCTTTTCCCAGGGATGCACGGGTAGTTAAAGATATGGCAACTGGAAAGTCAAAAGGCTATGGTTTTGTATCTTTTTATAACAAACTGGTGAGTAATCACAGTGCAGATTTCAAATAGTTCCTGCTTTCCTCTTGTAGTTTGCTTGTTTATGTATTTGCTATTTATTAACTGCCCCAAGGGAAATCAGTTTACGTGGAGGGGGAGCTGGATGGGGAAACCTGAATCATCTTCCTTAAATGTTCCATGTAGGAAAAGCACCCACAGCTCAGGATTTTAGCATATAAAGCCTGTTTGTGTGGTCAGCAGTGTCACCTGCCAGGAATCTCTCTGGATCTTCTGTAACAGGAGCTGTTGTAATCAGAAGTAAAAGTTGGAATTCCTTTTCTTCAGGTTTGCAGATGCCATAAGATACTGCAATTGGATGCCTTGATTTAGTGTATTTTTCCACTTATGTTTTGTTTACTCTGTTACAGCTGAAATAGATAAGGAAAAGCTCTTTTATTTCCTTGTACCCTCTTACCTTACAGTTTCTGTGACTGGAGGCCAAATGTTACAACAGTCATGGAAGGAAAGTTAGTGGATACTTTTCAGACCGAGCCATAAAAACTCCAAGTTAAAATTTGTGTTTATTCTACAGAATTACTGCATAAATTCTAAATGTAGCACTAAAAAGCACTTCTAAATTTTATGTCCTGGTTGCTCTTCTGTAACACAGCAGCTGTACCTGGAGGGTGATGGTACAACCATCCTGAGCTCGTAGTTTAAGGCCTGTTTTTCAGAATTTACTGTCATTCTGCTACATTTGGGGAATTGGGTGTGTTCCCAGATCTCAGCTACTCCAGCCTGAGGTCTTAATGCATTCCACACTTAGAGCAAATTAAACTCCTGCATTGAACAGGATCAGTTGTGACTTGAACTCTGTTCCATCCTCAGAACTAGCAGCAGGATTCATTAGAGGTAGTTGCCTTTCCTACTCAGCTTGTAACTTATTCACTAGGTTTTGGGAGATGAGGGTGCTTAAATAAATAGTTGGGGTTTATTGTCTGGTGATTTGGTTTTATCTTTTAGGTTGTTATTATTATTATTATTAGTCATCATCTTCCATAGTTTCACTTCTGTATTGTTTTGAAAATGAAAACAATATTTAATATTTAGAGAACTTACAAAGCTGTCTATGCAGATATCTGCATGTCTCCTCAGAGCAGAGACAGAGTGTGTGCAAAGAGTAAATAAAAGCAGATTTAAACACTCAGTCATTTGTATGTCAGCATTACAGCTGCTTTGTAACTACCATTCAGCCCTCCCAGAACTTAAAATTTTTCTACCTGTTATGTTGAGTGCACAGTAAGATTCTGAAAAAACCCACATTCAAGGTCTTTGCAAACACCTACTGCATGGTGTAAATTTTAATGGGGTTATATATAAAATACTTCCCAGTGAGTGATTTCAGTGATTCAAGTATTTTGATTTTTCATCTGTTCCTATTAAATATACTTCTGTATTTTTAATATGGTCAATTGGCCATTTTTATTCTTTTAATGATAGTTGTTTTATTTCAGTAATTGCTTCTGGCATCTGGATGACTTGTGCACTTTTTTTGGGCAGCTTTTGAATATTCTAATAGAGGTGCATGTGTAGTATGCATATATATAGTATAGATCTGTGTGTATATATACATGGCATAGATACAGGTAGTGTGTGATTGCAGTTGGATTTCAACCTGTATGTAGAAAATGGGTGGGAGGAAGGTTTTATCAGGTGACTTCTGAGGGCCAGCTGCCTTCATGTTAGTTAATTTTGGCTGCTTGCTGTGACTGTTCTGGATGTCATCCACTTAGAATTAACAGACAACCAGCTTTCTTGGAAGAAGCTTCTGGTTTGGAATTGCTGTAACCTTTGTTTTCTCTCCCCAGGACGCAGAGAATGCCATTGTGCACATGGGAGGGCAGTGGTTGGGCGGCCGCCAGATCAGAACTAACTGGGCAACGCGGAAACCGCCGGCCCCCAAAAGCACACAAGAAAGTAAGAGCCTCAAGGGATGTGTGTTGTGTTTGCCTGCATGTCACTGCTCAGGGGGGGATAAAACACAAGCCAAAGGTGTGTCACTTAAATATCATGTCTAGCTTGCCTTGCAGATCTTAAAGAGTAGGTTTTTTGGTGTGTTATGTCAGCATAGTGGTGGCACTGCAGGTCTGTCCTAAAATATTGAATGGTTTTGTTAAATGTGATATTCATACTGGTGTACAGGGTGAGTGTCTGGGACTCTTGGGTTACTGTTGTCCCACTGCTGAAAACCAGCCTCTTCTCTTTATAGATAACACAAAACAATTGAGATTTGAAGATGTAGTAAATCAGTCAAGTCCAAAAAATTGTACTGTGTACTGTGGAGGAATTGCCTCTGGGCTAACAGGTATGAATGGGTTTAGTGCTGTTTTATTATTGAAGCTTCTTGGACACCCAGACAGTTACTAATTTGAAAACATTTTATGTTGTAGATCAACTTATGAGACAGACTTTTTCCCCATTTGGACAGATTATGGAAATAAGGGTGTTTCCAGAAAAAGGTTACTCATTTGTCAGGTATGGACAAAGAAAGGTCAGACCTGTGGGTCTGTGCGTGTGGTAATGCTTCATCTCCTGTAATTTCACTTGGTTGAATTTCTCCTGATACATTAAAAGCTTTCACCATATGTTCATGGAATAATTTGGAACTTTTGAAAGTGGTCACCAGTCTTTTTACCTGAGAAGGTGATGTTTGTGAAAGCAGATGTTCTTACTGGATTTCCTGTGTGTATGGAGTCCCTGTGTTTTAGCAGTAAGGTGGAAGTACTGTAAAGCATAACATTATTTTGTTTTTCCATTCTTCAGATTTTCAACCCATGAAAGTGCAGCACATGCTATTGTTTCAGTTAATGGAACCACAATTGAAGGACATGTTGTTAAATGTTATTGGGGTAAAGAATCCCCTGATATGACTAAAAACTTCCAACAGGTAACTGCAGTTTACCCTTTTCTCTGCATTACAAAAGCGATCATGTATATACTGTAATGCCTTCCGAGTTGTAATGGGTCAATTTATGGAGTTCTTATGAAATTCCATGTTCTGTCTCAGTTATGTTCCAGTTGCTCATCAAATTGGGCTAGTGATTTTGATGGAATGTCTGTTACTGTCTTCTGGATATGATTCAAGATAGGGAGAAACTTTGAGGTAATTCTGATTCTTGCTGTTTCTCTATCTGCAGACCAGGGTTCTGTCCAACCAAATAGCCTTTGGTATTTCCAGCACACACAAATACACTGTTCAGTACAGGCACCTCACTAAGTCAGAGCGATGTCTTATTTTTCTGATCTCACTGCTGCCTGTTTCAGCCCCTTGACTGATACAGCCCAAACTTTGCCTTCAGCAGCACAAATGCATCCTAAGCCATGCCTGGCAGCTGAAGTGGGATGTGTTGTTGTCTCTGCAGGTGGATTACAGCCAGTGGGGGCAGTGGAGCCAGGTGTACGGCAATCCCCAGCAGTACGGGCAGTACATGGCCAACGGCTGGCAAGTACCGTCCTACGGCATGTACG
Organism: Platyrinchus mystaceus; assembly: GCA_035041135.1. Taxonomy (NCBI): domain Eukaryota; kingdom Metazoa; phylum Chordata; class Aves; order Passeriformes; family Tyrannidae; genus Platyrinchus; species Platyrinchus mystaceus. The sequence continues at coordinate 30,550,249 of JAWWLV010000180.1, read as the reverse complement.
GCCAGGCCTGGAACCAGCAGGGCTTTGGAGTAGAGTAAGTAACCTTAGTTCATGCTGTAGAGAATTCCAAGAGTGCAGTAGGTGAGCTTCAGGCTCACTCAGGATTGCACAAGGTGAGGTTTGACACCCTGTGGGCTCCCGTGTGCTTCAGGCTTATGTTCGGTGAGTTCCACGGGCAGACACGCGGGTGAGTCGCCCTGACTTGGACCTGGTGGCACATTCCATGGGTGAAGGCACAGCCACCACCCCCTGGGCTGGAGTTTGGGATGGTCTTGTCTGATACCTGAACACCCTGTGGGTTCTGACTGGATGTGTGAGCCAGGGTGTTTGCCTGAGGGGAAGAAGAAGCTGCATGCAGACACTTTACCTTGTGCAGTTTGGGAATTTCAGTGGGTTTTTAATCCTTGATCTCTTGAAGACTGAAATCTTCCTAAGAACTTGTGTTTTAACATACTTCTAAATAACTTGTTCACTCGGTTCTTCATTACCTGGTGCCAGTTAAGCATCTTAAGCCCTGATAAACCTTTCACTGCTGTTCATGCTGATGAGGCACTGGGTATTTCTTGCATTTCTGGATCACTGGTGTTGACTTCCAGCCCCTTGTGTGTGTACATGCCTTTGGAGGTGGGTGCCCTGTGCAGCCAGTGCCCCAGGTTTGTGGGGCTTTTATCCTTTGTTCTTAAAAAGTTCACGATATTTTCAAGTGCTTAACCTGAACTACTCATTGAAGAGAAGAAATTGTTCTATTTTGGTACAAAGAATGTGTGGGGAAAGATGTTTTTAAGTTTTGTGGGTGGGAGTTTTTTTGGTTGTTTTTGGTTGGTTGGTTTGGTTTTGTGTTTGTTTGCGTTTGTTTGTTTGGGTTTTGGTTTTTTTTTTTTTTGGTATGTTGTCTAGTAAATAATTTTCCCCCTTTTTTTAACTATCCTGTTTCTTTTTAAGCCAATCTCCATCTGCTGCCTGGATGGGTGGATTTGGTGCTCAGCCTGCCCAGGGACAAGGTGCTCCTGTAATACCTAACCAAGCTGGATATGGTATGGCAAGTTACCAAACACAGTGAGCTGGGACTCTGTTTAAAAGTGTGTATTTCATGATAGGCTGCAGTTTCCAGTGACATTCTGAAGACTGGAATGTAGACAATGAAAAAAAGAAAATATTTATTTTAAAAATGGAAATGTTTGGAACCTTTAGCACAGCTTTGCTTTGGTGAAGGACACAAATGTCTTCTAGTTCTGCCTTTTTAAGTTTTTGTTCATGATGGATATGAACATGTTTTTCTTTGTGTACAAAAATTAAAAATAAAGTCAATAAAGACAATTCTGACTACAAATTTTGATATAGTAGGAGAAATGGCTAATGAATTTGATCCTTAGGTTACCATTCCATTTTTTTTGTTTTATTTTGTCTTCAGTGTTTTATATCATTGTGCTTTTAAGAGAAATGACGTTGGAAAACAGCAAGTTGCTTTTAGCTGAACACACCCCCTGAAATAAACTGTGGACCAATCCCTACGACCTGGGAGACAGTATTGAGCTTTCAAGAAACCTCTGGGCACAGCTAAAAGTGTATGTAGGTCTTGGAGTAATTTTTAAAAACTTAATTTTTCTACATGCTTAAAGAAAACAGTCTGATACAACAAATAGTTCAGTCTGAAATGAAAAGCAGTACTGTCTGAGAAGTTTCACATCACTTCTGCTGTCCACGTTCAGGCACATGTTACAACTTTTCAGAGCTGGTTTGCTTGTTAAAACTGTAGTGATTTCCTTTTAATTTTGAGAAGTAAAAACGTTTTTACAAGTATGTTTGTTTGTATTCAGATCAGACAGTCATACTTGGGCTTTTACATAAAGTTTGAAGGCTACACATTGTAAATATTTCATAATTGCAGTGTTTCAAAAGCATGCTCAAACATAGAAGTAGCAATGTAATTATTCAAAGTAATACTTAATATACTCTGCTGCTTTAAATGCAGTAGATTGACAAGAATGTGCAAGACTGACATTTCCAAAGTTGGCTAATATGTAAAGTTACATAAAGAACTATAACAAAGAGCCTTAATTTTAATTTCATAAATCTTTAATGCATCACCTTTTTGTCATTAGAAATACAAATTTTTTGCTTTACATTATTTGGTATGTAAATACCTTGGTTAACAACCTTGTAAACCTCTTTCAAGGTTATTATAAGTTGTATAGTATCTTGAGTGTTTTGAAAAATCTTGATGTTTTTTAAGTCTAGAAATATTTTGCCCAAGAATTTTTTAACAAGATTGTTAAAAACATCTTATTTTAGAGAATATTCAATGTGCCATTTGGTAAACGGAGATGCAGTTGAAACAGTACACTGAGTTGTGACTTATTTTTAATTCCAGTTTTTGTCTTTATGGGTGGTTTGCATGTGATGAACCTGTACAGAGGGCTGGGTTGTTTGTGTACCGAGTGTGTAAATGGATAAATCATGAAGATGTTTCAATGGTATACTTGGGTGATTTCTGAATTATTTTATGGATACATTGATATAAACTGCCTCAATAAATTTGAAGTTGAAAATGAATGTAAGTTAGATACAAGTACTGTGTCCTCCCCATGACAGCTAGAGGGTGCAAATGTCCCAGCTGTGCTCTGGGATACACTGAGGCAGCACCCTTGGAACAGGAGGAGTAGGATTTGCAGTGATAGTTCAGTGAAGCAGAGTTGCATTGTAAAAGAAACAAAGTTGGATTAATTTAGGGATGATAGTCCTAAGTGAGTGTCTGAGGAGCTGTACATTTTACCTTTTCTGTTTCTTACCATGCAGGTGTTGTGAGTTAGAATAGTCTGGTTTGAAATGGAGACTTGCAGTGATGTCAAACCCAGCCAGGTTGTGCAAATAACCACACTGACTGCTGTAGCAAATCACACGAGGGGGCTTTTCCTCCTCTTCTGTTGACATGTGAAGTAGTTCCTTGACTGTGAGATCAGGTGGAAGGTGAGATAACATTGGAAGAGCAGTCAGGTCAGTGGGCTCAGCCGTGCCCAGAGCTCCCTGTGACTCTGGCACCTGATGCATGCAATAATGACTGCAGGTGCTGTGGAACCACCAGTGCTGGTGGGGACACAGCTGGCCCTTTCTCTCTGTTTCTCCTTTCTGCTGTACCCAGTGTTTCTCCACTCAAGAGAGGGAGTTGTCTGCAGGCCTCTTGTTTTTTCTATAAATTTTGTATATATGTGAATATCTACGCGAGGATCGGCCTATACATTGTAGTTTGGAAAAAAACCTCACAAGTGAGTTGTGTTTTTGTTACACTCAGCTGTTCTGAAGAAGCACCAGTCAGTAGAGGTGTGAATTGCGAGTTCCTTTAGGGTTTCTGAGACTTCACTTGAAATCTGGGCTTTCTACATGACTGTAGGTGTTTGCCATAGACTGTGCTCTGGATGCATGCTGGTATAGAAGCAGTATGTTCTTACTGAAGATTTAGATGATGCAAGTACATTGCCACATAAATGCCCATATAACTGGGTGTGAGATTAAGGCAGTGATCTTTCAGGTCTCAATGTGTAGATCACTTTAAATGCGATTATTTAATATGCCTGCTGTCGAGCTGGGCCGTACCTGACCTGTATTTCAGGATGAAAGATAGGATATACCTTCTGATTTCAGTCTTTTGTCATTGATTTTTATACAGCTTTTCTGTAATGGTGATATTTCTTCGCAGATGTTCAAAGCAGGGCAGTCTGCAGAGTCCTTTAATGTTTCTCTAGCACTGCGAGGAAGAGTTGTAAATTAGATTGCTTTCTACTCAGTAGCATTCATAAATGCATCACTGACGAGTTTTTTGGCACCAAAGAGCCTCTTGCACCATACTGCTTTTATGAGTGACACTTACACTGTTGTAACCAACCACTACCTAACCCTCACCACTAGGATTTGGAGTTCAAAAAGTGTTGATTTCTTATGGCTTGAGTTGATGCGTGCAGCCTAAACCAGGGTTGTAATCTGCGTTTGCAGGACATGTTCAATAAAAGTGAAACGTGATAAAGGGCTTATCCTGTATTGTCATCTGTCAAAGCATTGTCCCTCTTTGCTGTAAAACTCACAACAGGCAGACAAGGCTGAACTTGTAAACTATGCACTTGCAATCGTGTAAAAGATGTTTTATTTAAAACTTTTCGTACGGAATCATTTTGTATTTTGCAGAGTTGGGGTAGTAAGGCTGTGAATCTAAGGTTACATGTAGCTGCTCATCAGTCCTGCCTCCTTGTGTATATTTTTTGACAGTGTCCAGGCTTACTCTTTCCTGCAGAACCTTCTCCCTTGCTAAGATGACTTCATGAGAAGCTATTCACTGTACCAGAACCATTGCCTTCATTTCACTCAAAAGAGTCTCACAGTGAATATAAGGCTTAGTTTTGCAGAAAAAATAGTGATTTGTTTTTCTTGTGTTTGTACACAAGGAAGCAGACTTAAACTGTATGGACATGATTAGTGTCTGATACTTCTTAATTATCTGACTGTTTTTGAACAAGGGCACAAGTGTTTGTTTTAATCACGTGAAACTGTTTTCCTGGTCAGCAATAAAAGATTTTGTTGCACTGTTCTTACTTTGCAAGATACAGGCAATCTTTTGTTCAGTATCCTTCCAAAAAATTGATGGGGTTTGTGAAGAACTGCCTTGTTCCAGCGTGAATCTTCATATGCAGATGCAGTCTGGGGTCTGGATTGCTGCTGTAGTAGCAAAAAGAAGTTGTTCTTTTGAAAATGAGTGAGAATTCATTCGTTCTGATCATATGTGGTGCCTGTCCAACACTGATTTAAGGATTTCACTGTGTTTTGAAGTTTCTGTTCATAAAAGGCAACTGCAAGGCAGTAGTTGCTGGGAAGGTCTTGTGTTTCAGCAATTTTTGTGAATCCAGTTGATGGTTTAAAAAAAAAATTAAAAATTGTTGTGCTTTTCAGTATCACCTGGATAATGTCCCTCCCTCCCCCTTTACTGTAACTTCAAGTCAAGGAAAATGCTGAGGTGTTTACTGGATATTTTACTTGAAAAAGAAACAGGACCTCATGTTGATGAGTGAACACTGGTTCTGTCACCTTTCTGAGGCTGTGTGCTCATCTAGACCATGGATGTGAATGACATGCTCTGCTCACTGACATTTAAAGGGTAATGACTCAGAACTTTAATTTGACATCAGTAATGATTATTTGAATACAACTTATTCTTGCTTAAATACACAGCTCCTCATGCTTTGATTAAAGCTGATCTGAATCTTACTGGTTATTAAGTGTTCCTGAAATGCAGTGGGAAGAAACATGGCTTTGCCTTCTCTTTTATTGTTGGAGCTGTCAGTGAGACATCGCAGTTGCACAGACAGGATTGTTTTGTTCAGATGAAAAACAAGGGGGTTGTGTTGGGGGATTCCAGGTAAGCTGACTTCCCTGTGCTGATGGCTGATAGCATTTGAATATTTGCCTGCTAACCCAGGGGCTCAGTCACCATTCCTTGTGTGAGCCCAGCTTCCCACTGATCCCACATACTCAGCAACTGTCTGTCCCAGCTGCTGGCAGGGAAAGGAGGAGGGAAGGGGAAGCTGATGAGGGAAGGGGGAGTTGTGCCAACCCCCTGTGTGGTGCAGCAGCACCAGTGCCAGGTCAGATGGTCAGACACATTTCAGATCATGCCAGGCTTACACAGATACCACAGCAGGACCCAAAGGGCTGTGGCCATTCACACACAAACTTGATTTATCTGCTTGCTTAAGATAGTGTGGCTTTGGAATTACAGAAGTAGAAACCACACACCCTCTGAGAAAATAGATGCACATTAAACAGCCCAGCTGGAACACCAAAGGTGACTAAACAAAGAAACTTTAAGGAGCAAATTGAGTCGAGCATTTGAATTTATAGACCCTTACTTAATGTAGACCTCTTAGCTTGGCATTCTGTTGTGTCTGTATTGACCCTTCTGCTTGGATAATTGAAGTAGTTTCAGGTATGCACAGCTGCTTGTTGAACATCTTCCCATTCTTTACAACTTCTGGAACAGGGGTGGGAAGGATTTGGATAAGAATCCTGGGTCTACCACATGAAACTGGATAATGCTCATTTCCTGGATGGAAAATGACTTCCTAGAGCCAACTCTGTAGAAGAATAAATGTTACAGGGGATGATGAAAAGCTGCCATCCTCATTTGAGTTGCTGGTTCTTTGACCTTAGTAAATGGGGAATTATTACTGGGCTGCTGTTCCATGAAAAAATCCTCTTTGTGGGTTTTTTGGTCTTCTCAGTGAGGCAGATCTTTCTCACTCCGTTAATGATTTGTTTTAATGCCGGGTTGTCCAGCGTGATGGGAAAGACCAATTGGTACAATTTATTGCTCAGTTCAAATCTTCCAGCTCAGGTACTGACTGGGGGGTAAATCACCCTCTTAGTTGTTAAAAGGACTGTTTAATTTTGCAGTATGTGTTTGTGGAAACATTTCTAACTTGAGTTTTACTCTCACCTGAAAGCACAAGGAATCTACACAAATACAGCTTGGAATCAACAGCTTGGAGCTGTTGTACAGTCAAATACTGGAAATGGTTCTGCCTTGCTCCTCTTGTGTTCTGTAGAGAATAAATCTGTATATTTGCAAATAGAGGAAGCTGAGGTGCAATATTTTCTGAATTGCTGTGAATTGGGGCTTCTTTCATTTACAGGTACATGGTGTGGTTTTGTAGGAGAAAAATTCTGGTTTTGTGACAATTATTTAAAAACATGGCTGATTTCAGACTAAGAAAAATAAAAGTGTGGCTGTTTCTAGGATACTATTCCTGGGTGAATCTTTCCTCCTACTTGGGTTTATGTGTTCTGTGGAACAAGGATATGAAGGTCCAAAACCATCTCATATCACTTTTAATGGACATTTTCAGAAGGGAAGGGATCACTGTGAACTTGCAGTGTGGATGCAGCAGGACCTTGTTCTGGAAGTGCAGCAGCTCTTCACATGTATTGCTGATGTGTTTTGAAATGGTCAGTACCTGAGGTCAGAGGACCAGCAGATATTGCTGAGTGTATTTTGCCTTTTGGAGAGGATTTGAGGTGAGTAGACAAGGTGGTGCTGTGTTCACACTGAATTCTGAGAGCGTTCCTTCCATCATCCCTTTCTTTTGAGGGCTTTCCAGAAGCAATCCAGAACCTGTCCTGCCTGATGTGTACACGGGAATTTGGCAAGGTATGTGATACTCTGCTTTAAATTCCTTTTACAAGGTCACAGTGTCTAGTGACAAGGGTCTGACAAGCTGCATGACTTGGAAAAGTGACATTTCAGTGAAATGTTTCTGCAGCACCACCTTACTGGGAGGTATTTCTGCATCTCAGAAGGAAGGCACGATGCTGTCTCCTTACAAGTGTCCAGGTGTGTGCAGATCTTATTTACTGAGGCTGCAGAAACGGCCATTCCCTCATAATGACTTTCTTTGTAGAAAAAGCACGTGGATACTTGAACTGTGAGTTGTTCTGACCATGTATCTCTCATTTTCCATACCCTGTTTTGCTGTGTTTCTCACTTTAATTATGTGTTTCTACTCAACAGAGTTGTACTTGCTTTTCATGTACAGTCTGTTACATTTGCCTCTGGTTCTGAGCAGAAACACACTGACTTCGTATAATTTTTAATATTCCCCTGTACTGCAAAAGTCTTGATTTCTGTTGTCTCTGATGGGTGTTGAAAGCATGTGTTAAATAGGTTTTTTTTTGTATCTTCAGGTTCATCCCAGGCTGAACATAATTCCCAAAAGCTGGGTTTTCTTCACTGTACCCCCTAGTCAGTCCTACTGTGTGTAGTCCAGAAGGGCTTAGAATGCTTTTAAGGTTTTGATAACAATTTCATAATTCATGTCTAGTTGAATATTTATCATCAAGTTTTTTATTGCTGTAAAATTGGCAATTGAAAACTGTATTTCTGCATCTCAGGATTTAATTCATGGTACTGCTTTATCTTCTGAAACCTGGTTTTAAATCTTGTGGGTAAAAAAAAAATACATTTGCAATATAAAAGGATAATAAAATTCCTTCACCATAATTCTTCTTTATAGAACAAAGTTGAAGGAACTCCAGAAGACTGATTCAGCAGTAAGGTTTTTATCAAGCTCAAATATACATTTCATACTAAACTAATGAAACAGTTTTTTCACTGACAGATGCAAAGAGCATAAAAGTGTTTTTGATAAAAATCACACACTTAAATTGCAAGCTTTGGAACACTTGGTTTTTTCTGAGTGCAGTTTGTGTAGATGGGTGTAACTAATGTAAAGTGGGAGCACTACTGGAGTTATTTAGCCTGTAATTCGGTTTCTGCATGTTTAAATGTCAGAGTTGTGCAGTCTGTATTCTGGCACGCAAAAAGCCGTGGAGTTGGAGGTACTGAGGAATGTTCCACAAGATTAGGGATAAAAGTTGACCCTGTGAACCTCCTTGTACTAGAAAGTATTACAAAGGAGTGAGTCAGAGCTCTCTCTGAGTTCAAAGTGAGGAGTGCTGGACAAATTCCTCTGATTTATTTGGCCAAGCCTGAAATAGAACGCAATTTTCTACCAGAATTCTCTTCAAGGCTGTTTTATGCTCTGTACCTTCCAGGAAGGTTATGTTTCAGTTTGCTCTGTGTGTATCTCGTTAAAAGATTAAAAGCTTGTTTTATTATCTGCTCTTTTACTCTGCTATCTGTGAATCTTCAGCCAGGAACTGCATTTAGCTAAGGCTTGCAAAACTTGGTTTGAAGCTAAAGATGGCTTGTTTAAGGTTAATAAAACTAAAAAGTGATTCTTGGCTTTGAACTGACAAAACTACCCTGGATCTTACCAACATAAAGGCACGTTGCTTTCTCCAGCACCAGGAGGTTTAACCACACTGGTGTGTTGTAGCAGAACGTCACTCATTCCTCTGTGGTTAAACTGTCAAAAACGTGTGTGCTGAAATATGTAGGTTAAAAAGCATCAGTGCAGGACCCTAAAGGTCACACAACACTGGGTGTTCCAGCATTGGCTCATCTGGAAGGAGGAACTTGGAAGCCGCGTTTGCCCCCCCATCAGGAGCACCAAGGTGATAAAGATGAGCGTTGGTGGAGTGTGAAACCTGATTTTGTTGAACCTAATGATCCTATGGACAGTCTATGATATTTATGCACACATGGATCGAAATGCCTCGTTCTCTGGCCAGAATGCAATTTGCAGGGTAGCATCTAGTCTTATTTTCTGCTGTTTCTGTTAACACCTGCAGTGTAATAGGAAAATAAACTTTGCAAGTCTAAAATCAGATTTTGAAGGGCTGCTTGTTTGTTTGTTTTGTTTTGTTTGTTTCAGTTTTGGTTTTGTTTGGTTTTGGTTTTTTGTTTTTGTTTTTTTTCCAGAGAAATGAGAGTTTTCCTGCTTTGGAGGCCTCTCCTCATTGTTAACATTTCCAATTTCAAGTTCTCATGATCACATAAGTAAGTACCACCTCTGCTGAAATCAGTTGCGTTATGTTGGTGTAAATGAAACCAGAGCTTTAAACCATGAGTTGTGTTTTTCCTAAGTCTGTTGATTAGTTTGGAGTTTTCAGTTGCAATTAGGCATTGAAATGAGCTGTGCATTTTATGAATTTTCTGTGGTGTTATTCATAGCTCAGTATGTTCCAGAATAGATTTCTTTTTGCAGTGGCAACAGCTAAGTACAACTCCTTCCATTTCTTTTCAGATCCAGCTATTTAAATTTAAGCTAAATTATTCTTCAGAATACAAGTCAAATTTTAAAATAGAATCTTTGTCTGAAATCACATTGTCAAGCGTGTTTCTGCCTTTTTGAGTGTCTTGCACATTCTCATTCCCACACACACACCTGTTCTGCCACTGTCAGTGGGAAATCTGCTGAACTTTATCCCAGTTGCCAAACCTTCCAGTATTTGGAATGGTGAACAGTCCCAAACTTGCTGC
>JAWWLV010000180.1:30521506-30540227 GCA_035041135.1 Platyrinchus mystaceus | reverse complement strand
TTTTTTTAAGGGAAGCTTTGCCCTGTGAAATTAAGGAAAAGATGGTAAAAATTCCTGCAAGGTGTAAAAACATGTAGATGTGGCATGTGGACACTGGCATGGAGTGAATTAAGCCATAAATTGCACGTGGTTTTATGTGGGTGTCGCAGGTGATTTGTGGAAGAAGGTGGAAAAATCCCCAGCAAAGGAACTGTGTTTGAATATCTCCACCAAATTCCTCAGGAAGGAAAATTCCCTCGTGTTCCATGTCTGATGAAGCACCGAACCCTGAACATGAGAGCAGAGCACACGGCACAGCATCAGGACGGTGACCCTGTCAGAGCAAGCCCTGCTGTGCCCACCTGGCAGTGCTGTCTGCAGGAATAACCCCAGTGTGCTCCTTTTCAAGGAAAAGGGGTGGAAAGGAGTCCTGGAAACAAAGTTTTGTGTGCAGAGGAGAACAAGAACAGAAACTGTTAATTGGTTAATAGGTTAATTCGTGGCAAACCTGTCAGGTTTCCCAGTGGATGAATGGACAGAGAGATGGGCTCTGTGTGGCTCGGAGACACCAGCACAGGCACGTGGTTGCATTCATGCTCCTTAAGTACTCTCACCTCCACATCCATGATGTTAAGTTTTAAAACTGCTCCAGTTACCTGTTGTCAGTACACTGGCTTGAAGGTGAGGTGGTTGTCCTAGGAGTGCTAGTTCTTAACCCTTAAAATAGAAACTTTGGGATCTGTGACCTGCTTCTTAAGAAAGAAAAAATATAAATCTGGTGGTGCCTGTACTGCTTCGGTGTAAATATACTGCCTGAAGTACCTGGCAGTGGTAGGTCTGACTAAAAAACCTTTGGGTGTTGGGCTGTTTTCTCCCACAACTGCCACCCTGTAGGTTCCTTTCACGTGTTCCTCACCTGGCCCTGCTGCTGCCACGGTGTTACCCCTGCTCTTCTGGTGCTTGCACGGAATTTCCAGCTGCATTCCCAGTATTGTGCCTGCCCCACACATCTGCTTGGAAATGCCATGTGCAGCTGCTGTGCTGTTCCCTCGGCAAAGCAGCAGATTTTTTTACTTAATTTTTTTTTTTTTTTTTTAATCCATTCTAAAAGCCAAGAAATCTTTACCAGCTAACGCAGCTTTTGGCCCCGGTGCTGAAGGCAGAAGTCCAGGGATGCTCAGGCCAAATCCCTGCAGCTGGAAGGTATTGTGCTGCTGTTTGTTTTGGAAGCACAGATGCAACTGGTTCTTGTGTTGAGTCTTGTGGTGTCACCATTTCCCAGGAATGAGATCTTGGCCTTGTGCATGTAAGTGGAAAATATCCATACATTTCAGTGGGATGGGGAGCCCATCCAAGTTCCCTCTGCGAATGGAGCCAGTTAGCAAAGCATTACTGTGTGTTCAGGATGGGACTTGGCTTAGGTGGAAATAAAACAAGTGTTGACTTGTCTGCTAACAGTGGTTTCTGTGGCTTTCTGTGTATTGGTGATGCTTCCAGTGGGATTTAAACACTCCCATTGCCTCCTACTACTGTTGTCTTGTGCTTCCCGAGTTAATTGTCTGTTTGATGGCTTACAGCTTTGTCAGAATCGCGCAAACTTCTCACATGCTGGATTTTTGATCAAATATTTTGGTAAAAAAAGATCTTTCTAAAAGTGAAAACACCTTTGTTAAAATTGTAAACGCGCTTTTCTGTTAGGAAAGAATTATTCTTCCAAGTCTTGGAAGAGCAAATGAGTCACCCCAGCACAAAAAGCTCGGCACGTCTATTTTGGTAAGAAAGCGCACGATTTCGTGAAGGTGACCGCACTGGGGGAGGTTTTTGTTTCTCACACCTGCTCGGCAAAGACACGAGGGGGGCTGATGGGCATCGCTGTTCAAGGGGTGCACGGAGGAGCAGGAGGCTTGAGCAGGGAGGGATGAGATGGATCCGGGCGTTGTTTGGAAGAGGGGTGAAAGTGGGGACGGCTGGAGCAGCGGGGGCCCCGCAGCGAAGGGACCGGGGGAGGTGCCGCTCTCCCCTGGCCAGGGGGTGAACCCCCATCTCGCCGCGCTGCATTCGGCGGTGTCTGTGGTCCGGAGAGCCGCCGATCCCAGCCGGGATAACGCGGGAAGCGCCGCTCCCGGCCGGGATAACGCGGGAAGCGCCGCTCCCGGCCGGGATAACGCGGGGCAGGTGCGGGCCCGGCGGGGGCGGGCGCGGAGCGGGGCGGGCGGGGCGCGGGAGGCGCGGCCGCCCCGGGGCTCGGGCAGCGCGGCCCGAGCGGCGCCCGGGATGTTCAACCGGGCCGTGAGCCGGCTCAGCAGGAAGCGGCCGCCCTCAGGTAACGGGGCCGGGGGCAGCGGGACCCCCGGGCCGGGAGGGGTGCGGGGCTCCAGCCGGGCAGCGAGGGGTTCCCGGGCCGCGCCGGAGCCGGAGCTGCCCCGCGGCCCCTCGGCGGGTCCCGCTGGTGGGATGCGCGATTGGACCGTGCCCGGAGCGGAGCGGCGCTTCCCGCGGAACGGGGAACGGGAACGGGGCTCCGCTCGGGCTTCTGCCTCGTCAGCCGCGTTTCGGTGCCGAACTGCCGCGGGCTGCTCCTTCTGGGGGCGAGACAACAGCCCAGGGCACCAGAGCGGGGGTAGTCAGGCTGGGAATCGGCTTTGAAGAGTTTGCCTTTGGAGGGAGCGTTTTAAGCTGGAATGGAAGTTACCGAGCAGTGGTAATGTGGGACTTCCCAATTCCCTCTGCAAACAGGCGCTGTACCGTGTTTGTGTGCTGTGTGTCCGCGATGCTGAGTCTGTCGATTCCAAGGCGGTAGTGTCTGGTATCTGTCAGCGCTGAAACAACTGCGGTAAAAGTAGCAATGTCTCCGAGTCCTAGAAAATAAAACTACCGTTTATTATGTGCAGGAAGAAGTTGCAATCTTTCTAAGAAAAGCCAGATGCGGTGTTTGTCTAGACTTGATTCGGATTGGGGTTTTTTTGGGTTCTTGGGGTGTTTTTTTTAAGGATATCTGTCTGGTGAACACTTCCAGAGATGCTACAAAAGCGGAACGTCCCTTTAGCTTCCTTCCTTATAGTTAAAAGTGGAATCCAGGAGCCATCTGTTGCTAGAGACAGTCAAAAGAGGATGTTGAGGCTCATGCTCCGAACAACCAACGCGTGCGAAGGGCAGCTCTGCTGTAAGGAAAAGGTCTAAAACTCAGCTGCTGCTTGGAAAAAATTGTTGTTGCGAGGATTCATCTGGTGATGCTTGGATGCATGGAAAGTAAGGGAATTTCCCCCTGTCAGCTGCTTACTTGTGAAGTTTCCTGCTGTTTCATACCTTGCATTTATTAATTCTGGACTGGTGGCTGTTGCTGGATAGGTGTTCTGATGAGCACAGGAAAAGACCAGGTATTCAGAGGACTTTTAAAGTAATAATAAAGGTTCATGGCTTGCAGCTCTGTGATCCAGGTGAATAAGGGCAGGTGCGGTCGGCAGTTCTTCAAGAAGGAATTGAGGTGGCTTTTCTTGTTTTATATTAATGCTTGAATATAGGATAAGGAACGTGCTGTTGACGTGGTGCTTTTGCCATTTTGGCTGTTTGTGTGACCTTTATTGGTCGGGGAGTTCGCAACAGGCGTGTGCGGGAAGGAGGCGGGTGGAACCGGCGTTTGGGAAGGGATGAGCTCCGGGGGATTCTGTGAGGGCTGTGAGTCTGTGCTGCTTGATATGGGCCACGATATCAGCAGCTGGAGGGTGGCAGCAGCTCGGGAAGCCGTTGTGGTGCCTCTGGAAGGCAGAGTGATCAGCATGTCTAACTCAATTAGCCGTGTCTGAATCACTCGCAGTTTGACCGGTTTCCACGTTTTACTGTTTTTGGTCACAAACAAGGCCCAGAACTGCGAGTTTTGACCTGCAAAGCTGTATATGTTGTTGTTATTGGCACTTTCTGTGGTTTCAGTCCAAGTTCCTGATTGGAGAATGCAAACATTTGCCATTTTTGATAGCGCTCTTCAGCTGATAATTACAGCATTATTAGTGCTGCACTTACCCTTCTCACACAAAGAGCCTTTATCCGCAGTCTGGTGCTGCAGGGCTATTGTGTGATGGGAAGGCAGCTTCTGTAAGAGCCTCCCCTGAAATAATGCTCCAGCTAATGGAACTGCCTGTTTGTTGTCTTAGTACGGAGTCCTCTGAAGTTTGGTGATGCTAAAACGAGCACTTAATCATTTGCTGGGCTGGTGGAAGCAGCCGGCTGCTCCCTGCACATCATGAGAGCCGTTGTGTCCCTGAAGCGCATTTTCAACTCGGTGGAAAGTTTGTTTCAGCAGAAACTCTTACAACTGTGCCCTGCTGTGTGTGCTCTGCTGGCTCTCTCTGCCTCTTGGTTTCTAACCCCAGCAAAGGGCAGCAAGCTCTGCTGTGAACTGTAATGAGCACGTTGCAATGTAAGAAATGTAGGTAGTGTATTTACCATCTGTTGTGCATCCTGTGTGTTATTTTTACAGGAATGCTGGTGGCAGGACTGCCATTTTGTAGTGGCCTTTTAGATGCACAGAATTATCTCCCACTTTTCAGTATCAGCAAATGTCTGCCTTCCTCATTTAAATGATCATACAAATGTATATATATTATTAAACGTCGGAATTAAGCTTGTTATTTCCAAGGACATTTTACCTAACTTTGTCACTAGAGGATTTTAACAGGAGAAAGTTGTCTTTATAGATATCAAGCAGAGCTGAATAGGTTTCAGGAGAATCATTCATGTAACTACACTTATTGCTGTTTTGCCTTTTCAAATAAATCATTTCAGGCTCATTATTTGTACTTCAGTGGAAGTATAATTTTTAAGGTAATTTTGTAATGTGTTATGGGAGATGGATTTGGGGATCAGCTTCTGGAGTCATTTGTGGGGAAAACCTCTTTCCTGTCTTTTGAACTCTTAAAAAAGTTCCAGAAATCGCCCTCCAAATCTGCTGAATGAAACCAGCACGTGGAGTTATTAGTTATGATCCTAATTGGGGGTGGGGCTGGGTCACTTTGGTTTTAGGATGTCTGTTGGTGATGGTGCATTTAATGGGGTGTAATAAAAATACCCAGCAGTTTTAATATCCTCATAAAATGTCAGGGTGCTTCCTACTGTCATGTATCACGTGCAGCCCATTTCTGTCTGTGCTGAAGGGGAATGTTAATGTTCCATGGTTGCAGAGGAACACTGAACATGGAGGTTGATGGTGCTCAACCCAGTGAAAGCAGCTGAAGAGAAGGAGATCAGTGTATCCTGATCTTGTTCTGGCCTTTGCTCACCAGAATTTATGTTTTTTAGGTTCTCAAGGCCCTGCCTTGTGGTGCACTGGCTCACTGAAACACATGCTTTTCAAAGGAATCATTAATGTCCACTGAAGATTTGGCTGGAACAGAAACACTAGAAATGAAATTATCTCATTTCCATGTGTTCTGTGCTAAATCATGTATTAAATAAGGGAAAGGCCTGGTTCTTCAGGCCATGAGCAGCTGCACACACAGAGCTGCCCTCCTGCTTGCAGGTGACGTGACTGTAACAAGAGGTTCAAGCTGCTCAGAGGTTTTTGTGTTCTGGTCCAGTGTACTTGGCTATTCCCACTTAAATCTCACACATTTGACTGAGATTAGAAGCCCAGATACTTCGAGTCAGGCTCCTAAAATAAATTTTGCAAGTGATAATCAAGAACCACATCCTTTTGCATGAAGGGGGGGACAAACTGAGGCAGTGTTAACTGGCTGGACTCGTGTCACATATGAAGTCTGCAGGAGTGGCTTGGAGAAAACCCTCTGGCTGTGACTGCTGGCCTTTAGCTCACAGACTGTGTTTGTCATGCAAAAACCCCACTCCCATCAAGGGAGAAGGGCTGTTCATTATTTAGAGCAGTGGTCCATCTCACTTTTAGGAGAACAGAGAGACTTCACAGGTCCCTACCAGCTCAAACTCAAGGCTTTGCTGGTGTGCCAGTATTGTGCAGGGCTTTAACCTGAGCATTTATTCCAGTTACCAGCTGAAAAGGGCATCTGATAGTTCAGCTCTGCAGAGATAGTTTTTTGAGATACCTGCTGAGGTTTAGTTTCATGGTGGAAGAAGGGTTTTTTAACAGAGCTTAAGCAGAAGTTACTATGATCCATATTTCCAGAGAGTTGGTAGAGTGGGCTGAAGGAGTTATTAAAATAAATAGAGGCTGTTTTGGTTACAGGAAGAATTTTGTGCACCTCTCCAGTGTGTAGTGACCTGAAATGGAGCTCTTATCCTGCCTTCCCATGGCCTGCACTCCTGTCTTCCCAGGCCAAGCACTTTATGTGTGTTTTAGAGTTTTTCAGATGAGCAAATCCTTGGAGTCCCTCCAAGCAATAGGTTTTTCAAAGGGTAGACAGCAAAAAAACTTTTTTTTTTCATCAGCAGCCTTGAATGCAATGCACTTGTCCCTGGGACAGGGAAGATACAGCCTGTGTGCCATCTCTCCTACCTGGGAGGAGGCTGCTGGCAGAGCAGAGGTTGGCACAGCCCAGTGCACCTTGTAAAAGGAGAATTTCAGTGGACTTGGAAACAAACAAAGAGAAAAACCACCCCCCTGCCCCAAAGCAGGCTGACTCAGCTGCAGTGAGGCTCTTCTGCCAGCTCTCTGTCCTCCCAGTTAGGCTGGGTTAACATCTTGGACTGGTTCTCCTGCTAAACAAAGCATTGTGTTTCTTTCTCTCTTTGCTTTTACCCAATCTCCAGTGATGATTCTTTTGTTAAAAATAAATTTCACGTGGGTGACTGACCAGGAATTGCTTTATAGGAGCCCAGGCTGCAGACAGTGCCAGAGAAAAAGCAAATGATCCTTTTACGACCCAGACTGTGGTCATTGCGTTCCACAGGCAAAAGGTGCTTGACCTGCTATAAAACAGTGACAGTGCCTCCTTACCTGCTTATGAGTTATCTGACTGTAAGGAATCTTTGCCTCCTTACAGGCAAAGCAGAATTCAAGTATGTGTTTGTGTGTTTTTCCTCAGTTTTATGGTGTTTCCTTCAAAGACAGCAGCCGTGATGCAGGGGTGCAGGGGGGACGTGGGAGACACCTGTGTGGCTGCCATTTGTCATTTCTAACGAAGATGATGTTTCTTTCCATTTGTTTTTTTTTCCCCCAGAGATAAATGACAGCGAGGGTCACCCAAGCAGCAGCCACCAAACCTTGAGAGGAACCTCCAAATGGGCCACGTCGCTGGAGAACCTCCTCGAGGACCCGGAGGGAGTGAAACGCTTTAGGGTTGTTGTACCAACTGTGGATGTTTCTATAAAGCACAGTTAGGATTTAAAGCTGCATGAGGCTCAGCACTAAAGGGTGCAGCTGTGCCAGGCTGTAAGCACAGAGACCTGGCTCCTCCTGGGTCTGTGCCCCGAGCAGAGGTGGCAGATGTGGGGCTGGCTGAGCTTTGGGGCAGCACCTTTTGCCACCACAGCTCCCTCCTGCAAGGCACGTGCAGGAACTCTGGCTGCATCTTTCTAATCGGGTCTGTCTGCCCCTGACAAGTCCCTGTTGGATAAACTGCAGTCCTTGAGCCACTGTTGGCTCCTGCCAGGTGTTATTTGTCACTGAGGACGGGCTCTTTATCCTCATACGTTCGGCAAAGAGTTGCCACTGACAGTCTCTGAGCCTGATGACTCTTATTCTGTGTTCAGCAGCTGTACTGAAAATATTCCCTTTCACTTTACTACCAAGTGTGGGCTTGTGCAGCTCGAAATGGCTTGAGGTTTAATTAGGTGAGGGTGGTGAGTTGGTTTTTCAGGGTTTCTTGCTATATTGGATGTAGGAATAGGAGCTACCTACTTGAAAGTGCTTTTGCCGTACCATACTGATAAAATGCTCTGGGATAAAATGGTGTCCTGGCAGACTGGTTTAACAAGTGGTGTAAACTAGAATTACAAACCACTGATTTTGAATTCTTTAAAAAAAAAAAAAAGTAATCTTGGTGCTATTTAATTTCTGGCATTACTTGATCTCTATTTTCTAACACTCGAGAGAGAAAACTGATGATCCTGAAACTATAAATGTTTCAGCCATCATGTTTCATAAATTAATTTAATGCACATTTTTCCCCCTTTAAAGCATGCCTCACTTTTGGAGCAATGTGCTGTGTTTAAACACTGTGGAGAATGCAGATACATCCTCTGCTCTGGTTTACTGAAGTGAATTTATTGCCACTGATGATCATGTTTAGAAACACTTTCATTTGTAGAGATTTTACTCCTTAGAAAAATCAGAAAGATACTAAATGAGAATTGTGACTCTCATTAAAACAGTTCATTATACTCACCAGCTAATGAGTTCACATATTTCTGGATTTCCCTTTGAGTAGTGGCTGTAAAAGTGCTCGAGTTATTTAAGGGAGGCTGAAGAAACCATTCCTGTTGGTTACTGATGTGCTCTGAGATGAAATGCAGCCCATCATCCTCCTGGAATGTGCTTCCAAAGGGCAGGATCTGTGATGCTCCTCTGTGTGTTGGGATGTGCAGATGCACCAGGGCAGTGGTTCTGTTACTCTGGGTTCTGTAAACTCGTGCTGAAGTTCCCTCTGGGCAGCTTCTGGTTTTAACAGCTACAGTGGGAAGAGAGAAAAACAAAGGAGAAACTGAATTCTAACATTTGTGTGTTCGTTCTTCTCTTTCCTAGGAATTTTTAAAGAAGGAATTTAGTGAAGAAAATGTTCTGTTCTGGCTAGCATGTGAAGAATTTAAGAAAACACAGGGAAAAAAACAGGTATGTGTCCTGAATGAATTTGAGTTGTCAACAAAGTTTACTCAGCAGAGCTGGAGCTCAGCCATTCCTGTTGTATAACCTGCCCTGTGCAAATGCAAACAAATGTATTTGAAGAAACTGCACTAAAATCATCGAGGTGGAATTGTTTGGAAACAAAGCTGCTTCTATTTCAAATCAAAACAAGATGCTGAAGTTTCCCATGTTTTGAAACCTCTGAACTTCTTGTAATTGTTTGGGAATAGCCAAAAGTTTATTAATTCAATGATGTTGCATCATCTTGCAAATATAAAGACATTTCATTCAGGACTTTTTTAAAGCACAGCAGCTGTTACATGACAATAAACACCCCTGTAATTCTTTAGTGAAACATAAAAATAATGCACAGCACAAGCAAAACTATTTTCCAGTGCTGAACTGCAACATTTTCCTTATCAAATTACAAGTTACAAAACAAATAGAAGTGAGGGTCTGTTTAAACTTTTTTAATTTAAATATATTATCCAAATTAGTATATACCTGCAGACAATTCTCATTTTCATGAAAGCTGCATCTTTCTAGCAGCAAATACTCTACTGGAAATTTTTTAAGCAGCCACCTCCAGTAAGTTTTTTTTTCCACTGCTTAGATCTTGATTTACATGTAGATCCACCAGAAATGCAGGGGGTTTTGTTTGTTATTTTTGTTATTTTCTTGAGAAATTTCAAATTTGTTTGGTCTTTGAGAGGGTTCTGAGAGCATGTAAGGAAGTATTTCCACCACTCCAACTGAGCATCACTGTCCTTGAGAGTCAGACTCCTAAAGCCCCTTTGTTTTGCACTGAAAAAACCATTCCCCTCAAAACAGTTTGCTTGGTTTAGTTGTGAGTATTTTTTTGGTATTGATAAATCCACAACACCCCCCAAAAATAATATATTTTGCAAGGAGAGGGAAATGTTCAGTCTGACTGAGCACTTTGTAACGTTCAGTACTGTTTCAGCTTGGTGGATTCAGCTGCTTCCCTCCCTCATTAAAGGCCCACAAATGCAGATAATCTTCAGAAAAGAATGACTGGCCAGGCTACTTCTCTGTAAGGTCCCATGCCTTGCAGTGGGATAATAATTGTATTTTCCCCTGCTAAATAATTTCCATATTTTTAGCTATCTCAGGATTGCACATCCCAGTACAGGAAATGGTGAAGTGATGTACAGAGATAAGAGCTTAGTGAATAAATCCTGGAATGAATTGCCAAATGAATGGACAGAGACTGAACCAGGTTCTGTTTGGATTAATTATTCAGTACCAATCATCCACAGTACTGCTCAAACTATTATAAATGTGCTTTAGAATGACACAGACTTACAGTAAGTTTTTATAGCTACTGCTTAGGGTTGCCTTTGTTTAGATAATTTACAAAGCTGGGAAAAGCACTAAAAATAGAAATATTTCCAGTGTTTATGATAGCATGAAGCATGAATTTGCCTTCTGAGAGTAACTCTTCTAGAAATCAGTTTGTGTCTATCTACTGTGAGCAAAGTATTCTGAACCCAAATTTTTACCTGTTTTATAACTTGTTTCTCCTTAAAACTGGTTTACCACAGAAATTAAGTCATAGACACTTGGACTTCTGGTCAGGTGAAGGTGGTGTCAGTTTAACCCAGACTGGAGTGGGTCCAGAAGAGGCCACAAAGATGCTCAGAGGGCTGGAGCACCTTTGCTGTGGAATCAGACAGACAGTTGGGGTTGTTCAGCCTGGAACAAGCTCCAGGGAGACCTTAGAGCCCCTTCTAGTAACTAAAGAGGCTCCAAGAGAGCTGGAGAGGGACTTTGGACAAGGGCCTGGAGGGACAGGACAAGGGGCAATGGCTTTAAAGTGAAAGAGGGCAGGTTAGGTTGGATACAAGGGAGAAATTCTTTACTGTCTGGGATGGTGAGACACTGGAATGTGTTGCCCAGAGAGGTGGTTGATGCCCTGTCCTTGGAAACATTCAATTGCTGGGTGGAACTCTGAGCAGCCTCATGGAGTGAAAGGTGTCCCCTGTCCCTGCAGGGGTGGAAACTAAATGACCTTTAATGTCCTTTCAATCCTAAACCATTCCATGATTCCATGAATGGGGCTTTTTGCCTCCTATTTTAAAGTACAAGATAAACTTTTCATTACTTGACATGAGAGTTCTGGGGTAGGGTTTCTCTTGGTCAGTTTAAGCTTGCACAAATGTCACCACCTGGCCAGGGGTTAAGTGCCCACTGTGCCAGGGACACTCACTGTGACCCTTTCTGTGCTGAGTCAGCCTGGAGCAGTGTTTGGTTTTGTACAGGCTGGTATTCCAGTAGGATTGGTGGCTCAATGGCTGTTCTGTCCTTCCCTCATGTCCTTTCTGGTCCTGGCAGGCAGATGTAAGCTCACTCTGCTCCTGCTTTCTTTTGGTTGCAAACTATAACAGCTTTAGTGCCATTCTCAGAAAGTATCCTGAGCCTTTCCTCATGGCTTAACAAGTTTGGCTCTGTTTTCACTCTCACAGTCACATGGGTTCTGCCAGGAGCTGATTTAGATCAGGCCAACACAGGCAGATCTTGCAGGATTCTGTGCAGATGCATCTTCTCTGTCCCCTTCCTCTTGAATGAGAGCTCTGTGCATCCAGGAGTGCTGGATCACGGGGCCAGAGGGAGAGCTGGCAGGAATTAGCAGTGAGCTCTTCTGCCACCCATATGGTCCTCATCTTAGGGCACATATTTAATTATTGAGATGGGAGTGGTGGGGATCAGTGAATAACATTGAACTTTAAATATTTTATTGGAGTTAGTCATAGGTTGTTGCATTTGGGACTGTTAATGAAACAAACAACTTGTCATTCGTGCTGCTTCCCGGGGTTTCAGTGTTTCTGCTCTTGCAGCTGAGCTTTTAAAATAAATTACAGACTGTAATAAATGCTTCCAGCAACAGGGAATATTTTCAGCTATTGCTAAAACCCACCACAATATCCACGTGGAAGTTTTGTAGAGAATGATTTCAGAACCAAGTTACATATTCAGGAGTTCCTCCTGTCTCTTCCCACGTGGAATGCAGCGAGGGTTTGGCAGGACTGGGTAATGCTGCACAGCTGCTGACTGCTGGAGCCTGCTCTGATGAGTGTCTGGGGCTTCCAGTCACCTCATCTGAGAACCACACATGCTTGAGAGCTGTTTGACCTTAGGAAAGGAAGTGGGAAAGAATATTGCATCCACTTGAAACAGCGAGGGGATTGCTGCAGACAGGACTCTGTACTCCAAATGGGAATTTGGCATGGATGCTGGGGAGAGCACACAGATGGGAGTCAAAAGTGCCAAAAATCCTTTAACAACCACCTGTGAACAAGATCCTAATTTCAGTGTTGCTTCAGTTCCAGAGCAGAGCCCCCTGTGCTGGGGCATCAGCTTCAGGCTGATGCAGGACAAGGAATGCCACTGACTGAAGGGGGACCATCCCTGTCTCCTCCACCTGAACCTGACTCCCCCTGAATCACATTTGGGGTGTGTTTAAACACACTGGCAGCTTTAACTGTGCTTTCTCTTTAAAACAAATTATAAATTGTAGTTACACTGATGCTCTGCTCCTGAAGCCCAGACGTGGCACAACACTGATGTTTGCAGGTTTAGCTGTGCATTTCCAGATTTTCCCATTGCTATAAAATCGGGTCCCCCGTGTCTCTCCAATGGCCCCCTGTCCCCACCACAGCTCTTTCACTTCCTTTCTTTGTTATTCTCCCTCACAGAAATCCAGAGAGCCTCCCTGTTTCACCAACCTCCCACGCAGTCCTCTTGTTCCCCTACTCGCTCTTTAAACTTCCTCACAGTTACTTCTAGTTTTGTGTTTCCTCCCCAGCCTTTCTCTGCTCTTTCTCTGCAGTGCCCAGCTTGCTCCTGAGTCCTTGGGCAAGCAGCACCTTGTGCTGTGGCTGCTGTGCAGCTACATCTGCCTTGATTAGCCAGCAGCTAAGGAGACCCTGGCAGTTGGAGCAGAGCAGATAACTTTAGAGCACACACTGCAGCCTTTCCCTGGGTGTGTGTGCTGCTTTTCCTCTCCCTTTATTTCCTCTTTTCCATTGACTCAGTAGGAGGGCAAGTTTTTTCTCAGTCCCTTACCATTCTCTCAGATATTGTTGGAATTGGACAGCAGGTTCAAACTTACTTAGGTAGGACAGGCAGTGCAATCACTTGCTCATGCAATAATAGCTCAGGCAGCTTTACTGTGTCTGCATTAGGGCATTAACTTGTTAAAGCAGTCACATCTCTGATCAATGGGACTAATTGCTCATTTAGAACAGATGGAACAAACTGGAATGGTTAAACACAGTTCATTGTGACCTAATGCACCTGACATGTAATGTTCTACCTGTCAGATGAATAATCTGTTTTAAAAATACTGGAAAATATGTGTCCCCTTCAGCAGTGAGAGAGTTAACTCTTTAGGCCTCCTCAATTCTCAAACACATGCAGCTTTTCTTCTAATTATCCCCAAATGTAAATGTATCTCAGCTGTAAAACATGAAAGAAATTCTGTGGTTCCTTCATGGGCAAGGGCTTAAATGCTTCCTTCTTTGAGCCCCCTTCCCATCCCAGACACAGCCCTTCAGCTGGTGCTGCTGTGGAGCTGTGGTTGCTCATCAGAGGTGCAGTGGGGAACACTGGGGAGCACCCAGGGCTTGGGATCACACAGCTCCTGTTGTCAGTGTGCACAGTTTGGACTGTAGCAGGCTCTTGCCTGGCTTGGCTCTTTTCTACCCCTGTGGCTTTCTCTTATCCAACCTCCTGGTCAAGGAGGAGTTTGCATTCAGAGGATTGAGACCACTCACTTACTGCTTTGAAGTTTAAAGATGCTGGTTAGGTCAAGATTATGTTTTAGTTTTAGGATGTGAACCTCAAGAAGTGACCTGGGTCTGTCTCCAACAAAACATTAACCAATGCAGAGATTATCTACACAGCAAGTAATGCTTTAAATAAATATGTCCTTTTGCAGATGCAAGAAAAAGCTAAAGAGATTTACATGACTTTCCTGTCCAGTAAAGCCTCCTCCCAAGTCAATGTTGAAGGGCAGTCCCGTCTGAGTGAGACCATCTTGGAGACACCTCACCCTCTCATGTTCCAGAAGCTCCAGGACCAGGTACAGTTATTTTGTTCAATAACACAGTTTCATTAGTTTCTGTCTGTTTTTTAATGCACTCTGCTTTCTGAGCACAAGTTGTTGTAGGAAAGTTGGGACTCTGCCTGCTGCTACCTGTGCCCATGGTTGGCACAGAGCCGGGTTGCTTCCACGGTGGGGATGTTAAATGCAGCTGCTCTGAGGTACCACAGGTTCTGGGCCCCATCTAAAGCCAGTTAATCAGGACACTCCATGCAACCATTCTAATTCCAGCTCAGGACATCCCTGGAAAACTGGGTGAAGTTTTTCCCGGGTTCCTGTGCGGGTGGTTTGAATTCCCCCCGCTGAGTGCTTTGGTTTTCCTGTGTATTCACTCGTGCTGAGTCATTGCTGATGTTTGTTTCCATAGTTGCCACTGGTTTCCTTGAGAGCTCCAGATTCTTCATTTTGCTTTGTTTTGGTATTTCTATCGATATGAACATAGCACAGTTTTCTGAAAAGCCTCCTCTTCTGTAACTTGGAGAAGTTGGAGTCTGCTTTGCCTTTTCCCAAAGAACTTGGGAGGTCTGGTAGAAATGAGGTGACATTTTGCAGGCATGTCTTTGGGTGGTAAATTTTCCTGATATTTAGCTGATTTTAAAGCTGAAGTTATGAAGTGAGTCACTCTTATCTGCAGCTTTCCAGCACTTGCAGTACTATTTTTAATTCCTGTACCATCCTCAGGACTACCTGCCTTTTCCATTTGGCTCGTTCCTTTTGTGGAGAAACAGCACACTGACTTAAATAGTGTTTTCAACCCATTTCAGTCAGGTACTGAATACATCAGCTGGGACTGGCTGGATCAGTTGAAGGAGTTTGAGGAGCAAAGGCTCTGCTGTCTTTCAAGCAGGTTCCAAGTCATTAGCACTGGAAATGTCTGAAACTCAATTTCCATGTGAGGAAGAAGAAGAAGAGTTTTTCATGGAAAATCTTCTGACTGGGGGAGGGGAAGGGAAAGAAATGTTCTGGTACATCTAAGCACTGCAGTTCAGGGTGGGTGATTATGAGAGTGAAGCTGGAGAGATTAGTGGAGATAAAATATTCTGCAGTTTTACAAATGACATGGACAGCCAAGGATTAGTAATATGTGAACTGGAAACATGCTAGTCCAGTGGTAGAGGAATCCCACTAGTGTGGGAAGAAGGTCTGTGAATTTTACAAACAAATGCAGAACATTTATGGGTCATTGCAGGATTCCACTGCTTGAAGCTACTGTTTATTGCTGTTAGATAATAGTTCAGAAGAGTTATGGTCTTCTCTGGTTTTCAATCCTTATAAAGTTATGAAGAGTGGCTTAATTTGTTCTCTAAAGAACATATTGTTAACTACTGCTGGTGCTGTGTGTCTGAAGTGTAAAAAGGCAGAGCTTTGAAAGCCACAGTCTGGTCTCCAGCATTGCTGGTAACCAGCACTTTGGCTCTCCAGAGACCTACTGGTTTAACTGGTGCCACTGGTGGGCTGTTTGTGCCCACAGGGTGGCCTTAAACCAGCGGCTTGGGGGCAGCTGTTGGTGCTGACTGAAGTGGGGATAGAGTGGTTCATAGAAATCTGTGTGCTTAAAAATACTTCAAGGGTCAATGTTGCTGCTCCACAAAGGCAATGAGAGGAGGGGAGGGGGGAAAAGAGGGTTCTGCTTTTGCACATGGTCACAAAATCTGTCTGTTCTCTTGGCTGGCCAGGCTGCTGAAGATACTGATCTCACAGTGCTCTTTATCTCTGGGAGATGCTTGAAGTGATACCAGGAACAAGAGGGGTCTAAGTTCTTAAAACTCACATGATGCTTTAACAGGCAACGTTTTCCTTCCTATTTTTTTCCCTTGAGCTGCTTAGATAAAGTTAATTACACTGTAGTTAGTTAATGCCAGGAGGTGTAATTTGGCTTGGCTTTGCTTAACTGCATTGATTAGGGTCTGCACTGATTAGGGTCTATATGGAATGGGTGCTTTGGGATTTTTCATACCCCAATATGTAGCTCATAAAACAGTATTTCCACAGTTCTAAACACGAACTTAAATATTCAAATATGCAAATGAACAGTGGTTGGTAAAATCCACCATGTAATT
This sequence comes from Platyrinchus mystaceus, assembly GCA_035041135.1. Taxonomy (NCBI): domain Eukaryota; kingdom Metazoa; phylum Chordata; class Aves; order Passeriformes; family Tyrannidae; genus Platyrinchus; species Platyrinchus mystaceus. Next base: position 30,524,317 of record JAWWLV010000180.1, on the reverse strand, counting down.
TACTTGTAAGGGAGCTATTTCAGCAAACACACAGACAAGAACAGTCAGGTTTTGGGTGTTTGCCTTTATCTGTCCAGGTTCCTCGAGGATGTGAAATGAAAAAGCAGTTTAAGGTTGTTTTCTTCCTCCTAGCAAACAGTTGTGTTACCTATCAATTAGAAGGGAGACTGTGAAGGTAAAGCTGCAGTTATCCAGACATGGATTAGCCACACATGCAGGTCAGAATCCAGAAATTTGTCTTGGAAATTGAGTTACTCTGAGTGCCATAAAATGTAATCAGTCCTGAAACATGACTCAGAGAGGCTCCAGTGAAATAATAGGCTGAGGGTGATGTTGGCTTTGGTTTTGCCTCAGTTATAGTTCTGAGGTTTACTTTTTTTTCTTCCCCTCTGTTGCAAGAGCAGCTTAAATATATATCCTGACTTTGACACCTGAACAGTTTCCAGACTCCTCTCCCAAGCCTTTCTGTTTTCAGAAAACTCCACAAGAGTTGTAGCTTTGTTGTCTGTGGTGGATATAAATAGCAGAGCAGAAGTAGAGTTGAGGGATGAGCCTGAACTCAAACCCTGGGAGAGAAAAGCTCTACCTGGTGCTGACTTTGTGCTTCCATGCTGGCTGAATGCTGGCCATGGGAAGAAGGGCAGCTCCTGTGTAAAGCATAATGGCACTACTTTAGTCCATCACCAGTTTAAAACCTTGTTTTATCTGGTAAACTACACCTGCACCAGATCAGCTCTTTGTGGCATGTACCTCCAACATTTCTGATCTGGCCTGAGACCAGTCTTGTTGTAGTTGTCTAAAAAGAATAGGAATATTGGCATAAGTTTAAGAAACCTCAGTTAAACCAGTTGTTTCAGTCTAGACTCAGTTTGAAGTTTCAGTATTTGTGTAAATTATTTAGAGTCTTTCCTCAATTATCCAGTGCTCTGCAGCCCCTTTGAGACTTGGAAATGTCTGTTTTCAGTGTCTTGCTTTTTCAGTGATGCTTTAGTACTGGCAGAACAAAAGTCCACTGGAATTCCTGCTGTCCTTCTCATTTAAAATCCCATTTGCCTGAGGTCATTGGTTCTGTGTTCTTTTTCCCTCTCTTACCAGATATTCAACCTCATGAAATACGACAGCTACAGCCGCTTCCTAAAGTCAGACATATTCCTAAACCATAAGAGGTGTGAGGAGCAAGAGGAGAATTCCCCAGAGGCTCAGACTGCAGCTAAAAGAGCATCGAGAATTTACAACACATGATACGATGGATCTCTTCAGGAGAGGCAACACAGTCATCACATTACACTCAGGAACAATCCAGGTTTAGAGCAGTTGCATTTAGGGCTTGGAGAGCTCCAAACCTTTTTAGGAGATACTTACCTTCTTAATTGCTTGAATGACTAATTGTTTTTTGCATGATGATAGCTATTAGCTAAGCACCCATGGAAAGACTGTTTCCTTGATAAGAGGCTGAGGTATTCCTCCACAGCATGAATTCTCTTCTATATTTCATAGGTTAAAATGCTTTCAATTCTTGTCTTTTCTTTTGTCCCCATGATGATGAGAAATGGGAGACAGGGTGGCTGTTGTTTTATTTTTTTGCCTTGCAGTTTTTATTTGTGACTGGTTTTTGCATCCTGAAGTGCTGGGAGAAGCTACTGAGGAGCACATTTCACATTGCTTTGTGGATGAGTCATTCAGAGCAAATCTAATCAGGAAGGGGCAGCATCTTTCAGGTTTAAGCTCAGTAGAATCCAATCCCTTCCTGTGTAACTTTGTTCTTTCACAGTGATACCTCTCTTGCTTTGCCTTCATTGTTCAATCAAAATACTCCTCTACTCATGATATTAATTTCTGTATTTCCTAAATTTCTCCCCCCCCCTTTTTTTTTTTTTTTTTTTGCAGTAGACAATCAGTTTTTTCAGAAGGTGGAATAATCTTTATTCCCTTGGGAACAGAAGCCCTAAAATAGACAGAATCCCTGAAGAGCTTCTGACTGGCATTAGGAAACACGACAGTGAATATCCCAGTAGTGCCCACTGATTTCAGCAAAGCTGGGCTGGGGCAAGTCCTGCCTGTCAGTGTAACATCAGTGTCAGGTGCTGCTGTTGGGAAGTATCTGGTCTCTCCCAGGTCTCCAGGACAATCCTGCTCTTTGCAGCAAGAGCACTTTGGCAAAGGACCAACAAACTACATCTTGGTTTGGTTTTACTAAAATCTCTCCACTGAAGTCACCCTGGCTTATTTTGTTTGCTCCAGAAAAGGATTTCAGGTGGTTTGTTTTTTTTTTCCTAATTGTGACTTTGGGGAGCTGCAGTGGAACAGGGGGTTGGCATTGTGGTTCAGCCATTCTCACACCAAGCCTGATCAGGAGGAAGGGGAATTTATTTCTGCCCAGTGCCATGAAAGATGGAATGTCAGGGAGGGTAAAGGGAGACACTCTCAGTGAGCTCCCATGACCTGGGAATGTGTCAGAGCTGCAGAGCACATCTTGGCACACAGTTTTTCATGTGTTCAAATATTTTTTTAATTAATTCACTGCCAGTGTTACTGAGTTGCAGTTTAAGCTGGGAAAATGTATTAACTACTCACTCTATTTACAATCCTCTCAGTTTGTAGTTCAGCTGTTTCACATTCTCTCATTATTTACTTGTTTATTTTCTGCACTGTTGAACTTTTGTTTATGTGCTGGCTAATCTCAATGCACAGTTGGCTTTTGAACATTTTAAACTCCTTTTTTGTCAGAAAGACCAGATATGTTTGACATGTTACTGTCACCATCCATGTTCTAAACTAAATCTAGGCTGCCATGACTGAGAATGCAAATTC
>JAWWLV010000180.1:30464967-30490315 GCA_035041135.1 Platyrinchus mystaceus | reverse complement strand
ATGCCTCTACTTTTAAACCATATGGATAGGATCAAGTAGGCTAAGAGATCATAATTAACAGTTGAAGAGAGGCAGAGCTTATTGTGCCAATGACTGGTTCAAAAAGACCATCATTTGGGATAGGGATCTGTCTAAATGTACCTCTCACTGGAAAGGCAATCTGCTGAAAAGTGAAGGTTCACAATTTTGTTTCCCTGTTTTCCCTTCCATTCCTCTTCAAGGAAGCCTGCATTATGCTGAGATAAAGATGGGAAAATATAACTCCAAAATCACCATTATCTGCCCAGAGATTTCAGCTGCCTGCTCAAGAGATGTGCAACTCCTGCCTTAGCTCAACAGCAAACTAAACATGCACTGCCAACAGACAAGGCTGGCTTGGCTGGAGCATCCATGTCAGTGGAAAACGCTCTGCACTGACCCTGCAATATCCCAAAAGCTCCAGGGAGACCCTAAAGCCCCTTCCAGTACCCAAAGGGACTGCAAGAGAACACACTGCCCAGAGAAGCCGTGGCTGCTCCATCCCTGGAAGTGCCCAAGGCCAGGTTGGACGGGGCTCAGAGCAACCTGGGCTGGTGGGAGGTGTCCCTGCCCGCGGCAGGGGAGGTTGCACTAGGTGGGTTTTCACATCCCTTCATCACAGAGCTCTCTGTGGTTCCGTCGGTGCCGCCGGGAGGCAGCAGAGGAGCGGCCGGGGCATCCCCGGGACATCCCGGGGGAAGGTTCCTCTCCCTCCCCCGGCAAAAGCACTTTTGATCGTCTATTCTCACGCTGATAGCGCTTTCATGACAAGTGGAAAGAAGAATCTGAAGGCAGAAAGACCATTTTTATGGGCCTTGGCTCTGATATACTTTTGGAAATGATACTTGGAAGCTTTCAGGACCAGCGCAGCTGAGGAGCAAGCGGTAGTAGGAAGGGGTTGATTTGGAATTGCCTGTAGATGATAAAGGAGATCTTTGCAGTTTCTGCTCTCAAGTCAGCTGTGAAGGGATGAAAGGGGGTTACATCCAGTCTATGCAGTCTGGACTCTGGATTAAGTGGGAAGACCAAACTAATCTGTGAATTTACCCTTGTCAGGCTGTAAGTTGTTAGGAGTGTGTGGTCAGAGGATAGGGTAGCTGAGGATAGAAAAAGGCTGCCTGGGGATTCCTGGGCTCCTCTGTGATAAACAAGGGAGTATTCAGTAATTTCAGATGCAAGAAGGAAGTCTGTGGAGCACAAATGCAGTTGGTTGTGGATGGTTGGACACTGCAGGCTGAAAGACACAAGAGGGAACAGACACTGGGAATAGGCTGGGACTGAAAGACCACGGAAAGGAGAGGATTCTCCTGCAAATCCCTGCCTGCCTCTTGAGGAGAGTTCCAGGAGAGCCCCAATAGAGAAAAACATAAGAAATTCATGAAATTTGATAAGCTGTAGATGCAACCAGCTCTAGAGATAGCAACAGGTGAAACCAGACAATTTTTCTGGCTTCTGTTGTGGGTATCAAGAGATAGCATGGACTATAACATTTTCCAGAAGGGAAGATCTTTCCTTTGTCCAAGGAATAGTGAGTCTTTTACCATTTCCTGCAGCCCCAGAAGCTTTCTGCAATAGTAAACCTGTGCAAGAGCCTGAAATATGCATCCCATTTGGGAATATGACCTGGAAAAGAAAATGGAGATAAAAACTGTATGTTTTGAGCCATCTCTACACTTTTGTTTAATTCAGCTTCAAAGGGTTTATTTAATATGAATAGAGAGCAGAACAAAATCAACTACATCAGGCTGATGACAAGCCCTCCTGGGACAGCAGTGCAAGTGACCCCATTAAACATAAGTTCAATGTAATTTTACAGCCAAAGCCTGCAGATAATTCACAGAGTTTCAAATCTGAAGATGTCTTAGGCCACCCAACCACAAAGTTGATACCAAGCAGCAGAGCTTTATGTGCTGGTAGCAAATGCTCCAGATGACACTGGACATTTAGGGTTTATTCTACAGAGTTATGGGCAAAGCATGACTAGAACAGGACTTTCAAAGAGAGTCTTGAGAAGCAGCAGTGAAGTTACATCAAGATCTTGATATAAAGAGCTTTCTGATACTTTCATGTCACTCATTTGATCCCCACTGGGGATTCAAACTCTGCAATGCCCGAGACTTTTTCCCAAACTTTGTTTTGCTTCCTTTACAAAAAGAAACAACTGTTGTGAGGATTGCTAAAAAAAGCCAACAGTCCCCAAAGCACTGCTTTATCTTCATGTGATCAATCAGTTCACATCCAGATCGTACCATGTAATAAATAAGTCCAATTATAGGAGTAAGGGGAAATTACAGGAGTAAGAGGAAACTAAAAATTGCTGCTCATGAAAAGGGACAAGGGCAATGGCAAAACTGTTTCCATTGACCCAGCTGATCAAACAGTTTCAGGAATCACCTGCACAAATTTCAACCCTGACAGAGGTAAACCCAGCAATTTTTGGAGAATAGAAAAACAATACTATGGTCACCTCTCAGTTACCAAATGAGAGAAGAGAGTGGAGTGGGAACTGAAGATGCCAGAATGACATGAATGGCTACATATCATCCTGCTTATGAAATCACAGCCTAATCTGGCCAAGTGAAGAGTCAAAACCCTCTCAGGCGTGGGTGACAATTAAGGTTTTAGGAAAAAAGAACCCATTACCTTTTAGTTGGTTGGGGAGGCACCTTGGGAAGGGAATGGAGATGAAAACTGTGGAACAGCTCAAGCTGGAAGGCACGTCTGGAGATTGCCCAGTCCAATCCCTCTGCTCAAAGCAGAGTCACTTAGAGCAAGTTGTTCCAGACCTTGTCCAGCTGGGATTTGGATAACTCCAGGTTTGGAGACTACACAGCCTGTCTGGGAAACCTGTTCCAGTATTTGACTACACTCACTATGGAAAAGGGATTCCCAGTGTTCAGAGGGACCCTCCTGTGTTTCAGTTTGTGCCCATTGCCTCCTGTCCCGTTACTGGGCAGCAAACCAAGAGTTTGGCTCTGTCTTCTTTACACCCTCCAAACAGAGATCCCTTTTGTGGAGTAAAATGGGAGCTGCAGGAACAAAAGGCATGAGGGAAGACACTTTGTGGGAAACATAGAGAAGCAGGACACAGTGTCAGAAGAACAGAGAAATATGGGCCCATCCAATTCTGCTGACTTGAATGCACTTCAAGTCACATCTCTGGATGCATGACTGCACTTGTCAGGGAAAACATGCATGTACATCAATGAAATACAAGTCATAACAACAACAAACAGGGAGCATTTCCTAGAAAGACTGGATTTTTTTCACAGAAAAAACACACCATGAAGCAGTTATGTTATATGGGAACTATGGGTTGGGGAGCTTCCCAGAAAGCCAGCTGCCCCCTGTTCCTAATTATTTATTATTCATCTCTGTTTCAGTCCAAAATGAGGTCTGATTTATGGGAAATTACTTACAAAATGAAACATGGAAACATGGGATGGATGATGATTAATGGGAGCTATGATATGTGCCTGCAAAAATGCAAAAGGGCACAAACATCCTGGAGGGGAAGGTTGACGTGGGGTGACACCACAGGGCTTTCATATGAGCCAATGAATAAAGACAATATATTTCCTGATGGTGATGCTGTGAGCTCATGGAGCAAGCTTTGAAGAGAAGGTTAGGAGACATGGTGAGAAACATGATGTTCCCCACTCCTGCCCTGAAGAGTCCACTATGGGAAAGCCTTTTTTGTGTCAGATCTTTGTGAAGGCTCAAGTTAGACTCATGTACTGAAACTTTATGTTTCATTTCGCAGATATGACGGGTAATTAATGATTACTTTTTTGTTTCCTTGTTAAGATGCTGATACAGACCAAGAAAGTCCTGCTTTTCAACATGAAGAGCAAAAAGAACTTGAGAAAATACATTTGAATAATGGATTTTTTAAAATGTCACTGGATAAAATAAATTACTTTTGGATGGAAAACCACAAATGTCATCACACTCGGTACCAGAACTAAGGAACTTCCTGCCTTAAGGCATTAGTGCTCAAAAAGGGAAGGGTTATCTTTGGATCCATTAATAGTTTGCAGAAACCAGCTAAATAAACATGCCACGTGATTGGACAGTGAAGCAGTTAATGATCAAGGTTTCAGGATGATTTATATATAGTCCACGCTTCCCTGAGGCAAGGGAATGAACTAGATGACCTCCTGAGGTCCCACCTCTGTCAAACCAAAGTCTCCATGGCTTGAAGATGAAAATGCCCACTACAGTGTAATCACTGTCTGCTCCCCTGGGAGTGGTGGGTCATCTACAGCACTATCCCATCAATGCTACATTTAATTCTTCTCCACTTTAAGTTCCTGTGGGCTTGCTTATTTTCAAAGTATACTTTCATTCTGTTATGCAAGAGACATAAAGAGTAACAAGAAGGGCTGCTACAGGTATGTCAGCCAGAAAAGGGGTTTTTTTCCCACTATATTTCCATTCCATACTAACAGCAGGATATGCACAAACCCTCTGCCACTCCAGCAGACTCTACTCCTCACCTGGTGACAGTTAAGATGCTACCTGAGAAGAGAAGGCTGTTTGAGCACATGAGGTGGTTTGTAAGAGCCTGTGACTGTCCTGAAGTTTCCCATGTCGACTTCACTGGGGGCTCTGAATCTCCAATTAAGGGCAGTGAATGGCCTAGAGTATCTATCAAGAGTGATGTCAGTTAATTACTACCCAGGGATTCAGCAGTGAGTTGGTGCACTGTGAGTTAATAACTTCCAGCCACGATACTTGGCAATGTTACCATTATTATTTGCAAGGAGATTTCAGTGTCCCTTCATGGAGCCAGCCAACCAGAATGTCCTTGATCTGCTGTTTGCTTGCCTGTTGCACAAGACACTGGTGAAACTCTCACTACCTATTTGTTGACCTTTCTTTCCCTTCATTCTCCCTCCACCAGTATACACAGATATGTCATTGTCTCCAAAGGAGACTTCACTCCTTAGCAAACAACATCAAGGGAAAGGCCACATCCCTTTCCAAATTACAATTCCGCCTTCTAAAGATGGATGTCAACAAGACATTGATGAATTCAGACACAGCTTTGAGATTTCTCAGAGGGTTTGAGGATTTCCATTGTCAGACATGGCTATTGTGCTACAAAAATGACTCCCAGCTGAAACAGTGAGAAAACATTTTGAAGAACAGCTCAACAGTATTAAGAAAAGCTGGATACCCTGGCACCCCGGGGGAAAAGCTGCTAACAAAGTCAGTGAGATGGGCTGGGACAACATTTGAGTGTCACAATAATTTCGTTGCATAATCCTTGTCCTGCTTACCCCCAGCTCTCACCAAAGACAATGGAAGCCTGGGGTTTTCAGTTCCTTGCAGGAGACAACCAGAGTCTTGCATCATCAAGTCCTTTTTAATTTTTTCTACAATGTTATAAAAGACAGAAGTGCATTCCTGACTGCAAACTAACATTCAAAGTCTCACGAGAACAGATACCGCTCCCTTGGCCTTAAAACTCTGGAAAGGGCTCAAGATGACCACGATGAAACTCATGGAGAAGCAAGCCCAAATAAACACAATTAGAATGAACAGAGAATGCAGTCACCCCATCAGCAGATGAGCTTGGTTAGTCCTTGTTTCTGCAGCCCCTCTGTGGTGCTGTGTTACTGCTCAGACCATGTCACACACAGCTTGTAAATGAAGCTGCCACACCGGGCCCTCCAGCCCCTTACCATTTTACAGATGGACTTGGCCTCCTCAGAAAACTTATGGGAGTACACCTCTTCTGTCTCCAGCACCCTCCTGTCCACTTCTTCCCTCTTCACCTTCTCTTTCCTTCCACGAAATGGTGATTGCCCAGCAATCATTTCATAAATGAGACAGCCCAGCCCCCAATAGTCAGGGCTGAGTGTGTATCTCTGGTTGTTCAGCACTTCTGGAGCTGTGGAGGAGAGTGATATGTCTTGTGGAGATGCTTGATATTTAGACAGGCAAAACAAATGTCTAGAACTTTCATTTTGGTGACTGAATACACATGCACAGAGAGTGGTGGGTATAATATAAAAACACCTCCTGATTTTGGCTGATTGCATTACAGAGAATGCAGCATGCTACATGCCATGCTGTTTTCTCTACATGCTACATGCCTTGTGCATGCTGTCTTCTGACTTCTCGACCAACTCAGTCCAATTAAAAGAAAAAAAAAACAATAACAAAACAAAACAGAAAGAAGTTGAAGCTAAATATTAAGCAGAGACCAAAACTTCAGAGTCCCTCCAGACTTCTCCATGTAGGGAAGAAACAAAATGCAAACACACATCCTGTGACATTTCTCCAAAAGCAAATTCTGTCTTTTTGGTCAATTCATAACCTATTTTTTTTTCCTCCCACTTTAAAAATAAAACAATCCATTTGTTTTGTGTTGCAACCACACAATGCTTTGGGCATATAGCCACTGTCTTGCAGGCACCCTCACTTCCATGCATGGGTACAAACACACACACACACACACGTGCTCCCAAGCACAGAGCCTCAGTGTGCACGCCAACTTACACTGGGGTAACAAAATCTACACATGACAACTGATTTGCTTGCTTTCATTAAAGTCTCCACATGGTGTAACAGTGGCTCACATCAGCTAGTTTCTATTCAGTCAAATAAGCATAAGCAATTTTTACTCCACGAAATATGCCCACCCAGAGAATGCATGAAAATAATTACATTGAATGTAGAAAACAGAGCTAGTTGAATCAGGGAGAGTGTTTTCTTTTTGCCAATGCACAAATCTCTACTCCTCTTTTGTGCAGCCTCCCCCTGCACATAAGGGAAGACTGAAGAGGACTCTGCTCAAGATGACCATAGGTGTGGGCTTACCCATTTTATCACAAACTGTCATTTTATCACTTACTATTATTTAAAGTAGCAACTAGAAAGAAACTTTTCTTTTAGCACATAACCCTCCTAAAATAAATCTTCCCTTAAATCACTAGAAACCCAGTTGTTGTCTCCCCTTTTCATTTTCTTTGCTGATTTAAGGTTATAGACCAGACTCACTGAGAGCTGCTGTGGTCCATCCTTCTGATTTCCCTTACCATGATTTCTGTGTGGGTTGCTGCAAGGAACTGGACCCAGCCTAATGTCAATATTTTTAATTCTTTTTCTCAAGCTTACGTGGCAGAAATATCACTAGAAGTCAAGTAATTATATAAAAGATGAGCTGTAGAAGACTTACCCATATACCCAACTGTCCCTACTCTTCCACGGATTGATTCACCCTCAGGGATTTTAACAGCTAGACCCAAATCGGATATTCTAATATGGCCTGGAAGGAAAAGAGAAACAAAAAAACCAAAAGCAGATAAAATAACATGACCCAAATTAGTCCAAACCCCCCAACTGCGGTTCAATGCTACAATATTCTTGCAATTTACTGCTCAGACATTTTAGGAAAAGAATGTTCTGAACCACTGAATTGGAGCAGTTTCATTGATAAGGAAAAAGGGAATTATTAAGGGCACTATAATGCAGTGAAATTATTGTTAACAGTGAGGCTATGGATGGGAGTGGATCACGTTAGATATTCTAAAACCAACGAGAAAAGGCAATGAGAAGCGTTTGGGGAAGTATCTTGAGCTGATCACAGAGAATGGACGGGCTGCCATAATTCTGTAACTCTCTGATGGCTGAAGGGGCTACATGTGGTCTGTAAGTCAGCAGGAGGTTCGCTCATCGCTGCCTCCAGCACAAACGGGTACCTGGGTTTGCACAGCGCGAGACTCAGCTCAGCAAAGCACAAAACCACTCCTGCAAACGGAGCGGGGGGCACAGAGTCAGGAATCACAACTTCCCTCGTGTTGCATCAGCCTTGCAACAAGAAGGATGGAGAAGCAGTGCAGGAGGACAGAGAGCCCCAGCAAAGCCGCGCTCGCCAGCACAGCCCCTGCTGAGCACGGCTGCTCCGCTCCATCTGTGCACGCAGCTCCAGCAGCTCCCCCTCCCCAGCACAGCAATATTAGTGGATGCTGAGCCCCTTAATCACTTCAGAGCATTATTTGTCTTTGTGCAACATATATCCTAAAACTAACTTAATCTACTTTGCTGTGAAAGCGTCTCTGTAAACCTCTGAGACTTACCATAATCATCCAGCAGGATATTTTCTGGCTTCAGATCTCTGAAAATGAAAGATAGCAGTCGTTGGTATGAAGCTGGTTTTGATAACATAACCATACAACTGTGTGAGTGCATTTATTACTAGTAATAAACCAATTGAGTGTCAACTCAAACAGCAAGGAACCCCTGAAACCAATACAACCTTTTACAGCTCACAGAGAGACTGAAACCATATGTCTTTTTCTAAACTGGAGTTAGAATTTTTCACCAAATCAAGCTTTTAGTTCCTAATCCGCTCTGTAATGGACTCATCCATCTAGTGCTGTAAGCCCTGTAAACCAAACCCTGTAATCCTGCATGTTGTTAAATCTCTGCAACGTTTTCTGTTACAAAAACTCTTGTTAAAAAGAAAAATATTTTAAATTTTAAAACAATTAATTTGCATATGAAAATGGAAATAGCAATCTGTTAGTTACGAATTTTCCATGCCTGGCATCTGACTCGGACCAAATATGTGAATGTGTGTCCATGCACTTGCACACATGTGTAATAATTTCACCAAGTTTGGAAAAAGAGGGGTGGGGGGGGAATGCTTTGCCCCGATTAAGACTCTTCTTACAAACATTTGTGAAACTCTAGTGCCTACGTGGTTTGGACTAATGCCACAAAAGGTGGTCACCCTGATGTCAAAGATGTGCCTTTTACTGCTCCTGTGAAAAAAAGACATCCCAAATCTGGCCAAGTTATAAACTTCTGAAATAAATAATCTCAGTTGTCATATATTTAGCAGAGCCTTGGCAGATCATTCTTCTGAAAGGTTTGTCTGCACAAAAGCCACCCCACCAGCTGCTCCTTCTAGATGCTGCCCAGGCCAGCCACGCTCAGGTGCCTCTCTTGGCCACGGCTGTTTCCCAAACCTGAGCAGCTGAGAAAACTTTGCAGCCACTGCTGCTGTTCTTGGGCTGCTGTTGAGGTGGGAGCCAGACAGGCTCCTTCCCTTCCTGCTTGTGCCTGGGAGATGGGCCCAGAGGGGTGAGAGGGAAGGGAGATGGGCAGGGAGTGTCCCAGCAGTGGGCTGTGCTGGCTCAGGAGCACAGGGAGTCAGGGAGAACCACACTGCTGCCACTCAGCACATCGTGCCCTGGCTTTTCTCTGAACACAGTGCTTAGCCTGGTGCAAATCCAAGCAGTGCTTGGCCTCTTCTCTTTGTAAGGCCTCCCTGCATTTGTGAACCAGCTTGATCCTGTTAGCTTCCCAGCAAGAGGCATCGCTTAGCAAAGAGCCAAGAGAGGGGGTGCACAAGAGAAACCCTCCCACCAGGGAGACAGGACACTGCACAGAGCCTGGGCAGGAGCTGCCCTGTGCCTCAAGCTCCAGTGTCATGAACTGTCCTGTGAATGGAGAGGGCTATTTTATAGTTCTGACAATGCCAAGATTAAAATTTCAAAACTTGCCTTGTTTTTATTTATTATTTCAAGCAAGAACACAGCACTGTGAATAATTTCCTCTTCTTGCTTGCTTCAGACCCTCTTGACCTCTCAAGATAAACCTCATGGGGTGCCCAGTGGTACCAAGCCCACTTTTCAAATAAACAATACTGAAATATCTGAAAGGCAGCTGAATGCTGAGGAGAAGCTGTGATTTTATTTAACATACCACTGTGAGCTTTCCCTGTCTATCAACAGAAGGTTTCCAGTGCTGGAGCAACACAGTCAAGGGCATCTCCTATTTATTTTTAAAAACGTATTTCAAATCCTGTAAGAACTATTTTGTTGAAGAACTCAGCCTTCACCAGTTACTTAATCTTCTGCTCCAGCAGTTACTGGTCCCACTTAAAGCTGTAACTGGGCCCCAATTACAAGAATCCTGCATGCAAGCTGGGAAATGCTGGCTTTGAATGAGAAAATGAGGGACTCCACGAGAAGTCTGAGAACAGCAGTTGGGTCCCTACAGTTCTCTGTGATTTAGGGCAAATAGAGAAAGCTTTTCTGCCCCCACCCCCCTCCAGACATCAGTTGTCACTCCTGTTTTCAGATTTCTGGTTCCCTGGGATCAAGGCTGGCTCCCTTGGCACGGCCAACACTTCCAGCTGTTCAAGACTGAAATGTCTGGGAGAAATAAAAGTCCCTGGTGGACACAGTGACATGCAAGGCTACTTTGCAGTGGTATAACTTCCCCCATGTCAAATAGCCTTGCCCAAACATACTGAAACATAAACTGCTGGCACTGTGCCCATGCTCTAAAGGCAATGGCACATTGTTTGGCTGTATGGGAAAGCCTAAAGAACTCAGTTAATCACAGTGGACAAGGCTTTACCATAAATCTGTGCAATAGGACAGTGTGATCTTGATGCTGACTGGAGCTTCCAGGCATGGTTATAGTACATATAAAAATTATTTACATATATGTATGTATATGTATATACATATAAAAAAACCTAAAAAAATTTTGCATATATACATATTTATATATATAAAAATAACTCAAGGAGAACCAGCAGCTTTTTTACGTTTGCTTTCCACGAACCACTGACCTGTTGACCTTTACTAATATGATGCAGTTGAGAAATGCAGCACAAGTGCCACGTGTGACCAGGGAGTTCTGGACCAGATAAATCTGACTCTGAGCCTGGTTGTTCTCTCGGGTCACGCCTGCAACGTGCATCACCACGGCCCAGGAGATGGGGGGGTGTTTTCCAATGCTGTGATTTACTCACAAGCATTTTGTTTATAGAAAATGAAATTAAGTCTGAGGAATAAGTGTTTTGTGATGAATTATTTGCCCTGAGAAAGTGGCAGCATTTAGCTGCTGTATTTTATTGACCTATATAGCACTTCTCCCAGGTCCCAAAACACGCTGTTGGTACTACAAATTAGGGGTCTCTGCAGAGGCTCCTAAAATACTGCTAGAGAATGTCACCTACAAGAATATAATATCATTCATCACCAAAATGAATGTGTCATCTGAGGTGTAAACTAGCAGCTCTTTTAAGAGTAACATGAAAAGAAGTGCTTAAAGAAGTAGGATGCCATTTCTCTCAGAGCCACATACTACTGTAGGTGGCCAGATCTGATTTGTTCTATTAGAAAATGGCATTAGTATGGCATTATATCAGCCATATTATGAATGTACCAGTCATTTTCTTCAATAAAATATGCTTGTAATCTAGTACTTTTAAAAGATACACTCTATCACCTCCTAATTTTTTTTTAAACGTGGTAGGATGTTATTCAAAGAAAAGGGAAGTCAGACACTTCATTCACAATTTGACTTTTCAACTGACATTACACACTTAGTTCCATTTTGCTCCTGGGGAAAACAAAAAAAATATCTCCTTCTTGGGGCAGCACCAACTAAATCAGCATGTTATCTGTCTGCCCTCCATATGCCAGCTAGCAAGAGCTGAGGCACAGTGAGGCAACCAAGTGGCAGTTTGCTAGAGATCTCCTCCAAGGAACAACAATATTGTAATTTCTCTCCATACAAGCATATGCATCATGCATATTGCTATGGGCATATCAAGTGATTTAAAGTGGGGCTTGGTTTTTAAAAATAACATATTATTGACTATTAATCACTGTCCCTGAAAGTCCTTTCATCAATTTACAGGCCCTTTTCTGCTGTGAATGCCAGCCATAATGATTTCACAAGCGGGGATGATGAAGACAAACATTAACCGCTGTTTACAACTACGCCGGTCGCTGATTAAAAAAATAAATCCTCACGGAGAGTCACAAGAACTCTGTCTGCAATCAGCCTGCTTATCCAGCCAGTAAGCCCCGTGGTGCCCTGGAAAAAGGGCAGAGCTGGAAGCCAAAGGGGAAGCTGAGAAGCTGCAGTGTGTCCTCCTCGGGGCTGGCGCCGGGCAGAGCTGTGCCCGCTGGATGCACCCGCGGCGGGTGGGATGCTGCCAGCAGGAGCCTCCTTCCACGGCTGGCACTCTGCAGCCACCACCACCCAATCTAGCTAATCACACCACTCCCAGGGCGTAAATCCCTGCCCTGGGCCTCAGACACCCTCCTGGGAAAAATCCAGGAGGGAGGGGTTTTTCCGCATCTGACGTGCGCCGGCCCCTCATGCAACATCAGCTAAGTAATTAGGAAGAGGCTTGGGTAGAATGATCTCCATTTCAGGCCAACTAGGAACTAGATTCCTTAATGAAATTTCTTTAAAGGAACTTTCATCATTCTCTTATGTCACCCAGTGCACGCTGAGGTGGGGTTTGGGGAGCTTTGTGTTAGTTCTGTGTAATTTAGACAGGATGCACTTAGTGGAGGAACTGCTTCCTTCCATGATTACTGAATCAGACTGTATTTATACAGGGCTCTGCGAAATTTCACCCAAAGCAGTCAGGCACCCAAGCTGTACAGCACCACAGTGAGCAGGAGGGCACAGGCAATACCTTCCTACCCAGAAAAGACATCCTAAGGCTCTAAAGAGCGCTTACCTGTACACAGTGTTTTCTCTGTGCAGGTCTTCCAAGCCACAAAGGATCTCTGCTGCATAAAACAAAGCTCTCTCCTCCTCAAAGCCTGGGTTTCCCATGTTGTAGATATGAAACTTCAGGTCACCTCCGTTCATTATGGTCAGAACTAAGCACAGTGCATCCTTTGTTTCATAGGCATAGGCTAAATTGACCTAGAAAAACAGTTGTGACAGTTCAGTTAGCTGCTGAGAAGGCGGAGCTGGCTTTTCATGAAAGAAAATATTTTCTAGAAAAGTTAAAAAATACATGGACTGAATTTGATATGGGCCTTATTACAATGGCAAACAAACAACTTAAAAGCACAGAAAAATCAGATGTTAGGATTTTGCAGATTAATTTGTTCAATCCAGCCTATTTATCACCAGAAACCCTCCAGGCTCAGATAGCTTCACAGGCTGAACAAACATACTAATTCCAGGCATATTTTTCAATGTAAGAGAAATCTTAGAAATCAGGGGAAACTACACCTCCTGCTGCCCTGTTTTGCATCTCAGCAGGTTCCCTGGAAGGCCCAAATAGACCAGTCCTGGAGGATCAAATGGACCATCACTGAGATGTGAAGGTCAGTGTTATTCCTTCAAGGCTCTTGTGAGGAAAAAGCAGAGAAGCCAAAAGCTACCCATCACTTTTAAACACATGCCATCGTTTTGGCTTCTGCTAGAGATGAGTAAACATCTTGCCTCTGTTGTATACACAGTGTTTCCTGAAATAAGTACAAAGAACATGGCAGATGCTGAGATCACACCTTTTTCTTTTTTTTTCTTTTTTTTTTTTTAACCAAGGGAAGTTTTAAAAGAGGCACAAGAGCTGGTGTGACTCAGGAAAGCCCTACATCAGGCAGACCAGCTCCACTTCACTGCTCAGATGCTCCCACAAGCCAGTCTCTTCTGATCTATTCAGGTTGAACCTGCTTTAGCCTCTTCCAAGCTCCTCTCTCCCAGACCCTGGGAATTCAGGTGATCACGCTGGATAAAAATAGCTCAGCCTGATGCAGCTGTGATGCAAGTCAAGGCTGCAGAACGCATCATGTTCCCATGGTAGGCACAGGCTCCTTGGCTGGGGCATTTCTCACGCACCAGAGCCTGACACGAGACTCGTGTGCAGGGAAGGACTGAGGGGCAAAGCCAAGGGCACCTTTCCAGCTGTGGGAGATGGAGGAGGCACCGGATTCAACACCAGCAGCGCTCAGCAGGTGAGCAGGGAGTGGAGTTCGATACTCACTACAAACTGACTATTGACTTTTTCTAAGATCTGCTTCTCGTTCAGTGCCATGGATTCGCCTTTCCTCTTCTTTATCCTCTTCTTCTCTAATCTCTTGCAGGCGTACATCTTCCCCGTGGCCCGCACTTGGCACGCGCAGACCTGCGGAGCGGAGAGAACAATTGCCGGCTAATTCGAAGCAAACGCCGTGTCTGGGCTGCACTTTACTCCTCACAACTCATCTGATTCGGTCCTTTTAAGGAGAGAGACCGAGGCTTAGGCGGGGGCAGCTGGGGAACCGACTGCTGTTTCCAAACCTGCCGTGTGATATCGGTTTAATTATTCCACTGCTTCCCATCCCACCTCCTTTTGTCTGTGCAGATTGGGATCTGCTCAGCCTGCACCTCCCCTGCCTCTCCAGCGAACCTCCAGCCGTGGGTAAAACACAAATAAGGGTGTGACCCTAATTCCACTGTGAATGCAACGTCCAAACACAAAAATAACCCTCAGAAGCGTTCTTTTGAGATCGCAGTGTCGTGAGGGGTCGGGTAAAACTGTCAGCAATTAACGAAAATCAGCCTCTGTCCCATCAGGCTCCTGTACCTGCAGTGCCCAAAAAGTAAGAAACACTCTTAACAGACAGTTTCAGATTGACTCACCTCCCCAAAGCCGCCCTTCCCCAGTACCCTGTACTGCCGAAACGTGTTTTTCGTTACTGGTTGCCTGGAAGAGAAGGAAATAAATAAATAAATAAATAAATAAATAAATAAAAGGCACGCTACATTTAATGCACTCTCTGTGATTTATTTATTTCAGAGCATACTTTTGAAAAGCAAAATAGATAAATATTACATAATCACATTATTTCAGGGTAATCATATTATATAATATAATATATAATTATGTAATTACATTACTTCAATACTATGTATGGCTTGAACTTTTCAATTCCAACATATTAAGCTGTAATAAAATACAACACATTAGTGAGTCATCAGGATAATTTCTGCTAGCATCTTAAGACCAAGGAGGGTTCTGAATCTCCATTATATAGCTTTGGCTTTTGTTAAGCAAAGAGGAGGCCTGAAAGCTTCCAACAAGATATTAATTCCCATGATATATAGGATGATGCAACACATTGCTTTGCTTTGTGTGCAAGATGAGAAAAAGAAAAAAAAAATTCAATCCACTAGAAAACATTTCTGGTGTCTTAAACAAAACATGAAATGGATGTGAATCAAGGGAAGAAACAATCCCGGGACCAGGAGAGGTGGATTTATGAGCCGTTGGAGCCAAGCTCCAGGCCAGCCTGTCCCCCCTGGGCTACCTGACTGCTGGGGGAGGGCCATGGGCAAGAAGGGAGCAAAAACCAAGGTAAAGGGTTAATTAAATAAGTCTGTCTCTGAGGGCAGAGTGCTCCCTAACAAACACTACACATGATCTCTGTGCAACTTCACAGGCTTCCCACAAAACCTGCTCCACCAGGATGGCTCCAGCTCCACATCTCACTTTTACTTTGCTGCTGCAGAAGTTTTCTAACATGACAGAGAAGAATTCTAGATTCGTAGAGATCCGATTTGTACCCACCACTCCATCTCCAAAGTTTTACAACTATCTTAGCAGTGGAAAGGGATATTCCTCCCATCCTTGTTCCCCTCTGGCGGGTGGCCAGCCTGCAGAGGGAGCACAGGAACGTGGCTGTTCCCACCACAGGGATGATGAGGTTGATGACAATGAGGAATAAATGTTAAAGTGAATCATTTCATTAATGCCCATTATTGTTTTTCGAAATGGAAGAAGAAAAATACAGAGAAGGTCAAAGCTAGAAGAGGAAAAGATGCTATTTTCAGGCTTCTGCGAGGCTGCTGCAAATGCTGTTGGGGTTAAAAGCAACAATTAGCAGTGATAACTACATGTTCAGCAATGTCCCTGGAATAAATGGACTGTGTGAGTGCTCTGTTGGAGCCAGCAGGCTGTCAGAAGGAGCTGGTGATCACTCCATGCTGCTAACATCTCTCTAAAAGCAGTTCTCCCAGCTTCTTACGCCAGGCATATCCAATGGCTTGTCATATTTGCTGGGGGAATGGGGAAAAAAAAAAATCCTCAAAGCATTTCAGAAAATTCCTTATCCTCGACGTGAAAAAGAGATAGGAAACAGCCTGGCCAGAGATGAATCATCTGATGGGTTCTTTTAATTGAAATGGAAGAGTAAATGCTGGACTCGGCGAAGATGGCATGTGGAGCATGTCTTGGCACAAACTGGCTCTCCCCTCTGCCCACCCCTCCTGAGCAGCAGCTTTGTGGCTTTCCAGGGAGAGGAACTGGCACAGCTCCTTTGATCTCCGAGGCCTCAGGCTGACACACACCGCTCGTGGCTCTGGCCCTAACTCATCTGCCCTAATTAATTCCATTTGGGGAAACTGGGTCTTCTCTCAACTCAAGGTCACTGTCACCCAGTGCTGAACGTCTGCTACAGCCCTCCCTGACAAGGAAAAGGCAGAAAGCCCCTTTCCTTGCAAATTAATACCCACTAAGGCTGCCTGCTTATTAAACGTGCTCAGAAATGTCTAGCAAATATATATGGTGTATTTTTCTCTGTTTAGAGTGATTTAGTAACAGTGACAACTGGTGCAGAGAAAAAGTCACCACATTCAGAGTGTAGCTCAACAGAAAGACAACTGAATGTACGTTAATCATACCTAATATACCTAATGTACCTAATACCATTAAATGGCCAAACACTCCAGCTTTAGATGCAAACATATCAGATTTTGAGCATATTCTATGCATTTTGCATGGAAAATAAAAATAAACACTTACCTTTCCAACCACTTCCATTGAAGAAACCTGTCGAAGTACATGCTGCTTAGGTATTCTTGGAATGGTTCCCCACTGAGGTGGTCAAGGACAGATCTATCTCAGATGAAAAGGATATATAAGCATTTTATAATCCTGAACTTGGAGCAAAAGAGAAACAAAACAGGAGGAGAAAATCCAGACTTCTTGTCTGCTAGGATTATTTTACTTTCGCTTTTTTTTTTTACTTTATTTTACTCCCAGTTTCAATCTGGGAACAAAGTGATATGCTTGATGTACTTCATAACAGGAGGCCTTATACAAGCTGAGTAGTAATATTCACTGGTTATGCTTGCTGAAAATTAACAGGGCAACTCCCATTGGCTTCAATGGACTTTTCCAGAGGTTGTTAGCCACTAGACAACAAATGTCTTTACTTCTGTTACTAAATTAACACTGCTGCCTCAGGAACTGAGCTCCTAAACCTTGGGGGATGTTTACATCTGGATAGAGAGTTTCTGGCTGAAGCCCATGTCTGTCAAAGAGGCACCATCAGAGGCATCACTCTGAGTGAAAACATCAATTTCAATTCCTGCTGTACAGAAGAAGTAGAACATGTGACTAAAGTCAAAGGGGTTTTCCTAACAGCTAATGTGCTTTGTAGAGTAAAACAGAGGAAAGAAAAGTCTCAACAGGGATGTGGATTTGTTTCTGGATCAAGAAAAGCATTTTGGGGCTCATGCAGTGGGTGTAAAATCTTTTGCGTAATGAAAGGAATAAAGGAATAAAAAAGCCAGTCTGCAAGTGTGAGAACAAAGTCTGTTGCTTGTGACAGGCAGCCAGAGACCATCAGGCATCCCAGAAGAGAGGCCAAGGGTTCAGAACTAAGAAAAGAGGGGCTGAGCTGAGCCAGTTGCCTGAGATGAAGGTGGTTGGATTGTTTGACAGGGGGTTGTTCACCTGCTGCTGTTGGTCCTTGCCTTGCTTATCCACCAGCAGCACTGGCAGGACAAAAGTTGGTTTGGGGTGAAAAATGCCCAGAAAAAAAGGAGTATTTCTGTCTTGGTGTATACAGACACTTTGGTGTCCATGTCTGAGGGCATACAGACACATTTCCAGATTCTGCTGGAAGGAGGAAATCCTCTCTGAAGGGCTATTCCACTTTGGGAATGGATAGTCTATGTCTTACCCTGAGACAGTTCTAGACCTGAGCAGACAAGTCACCATAATAATGTGTCTCCTCAGTTTAGTTTCTCCTTGTTCCTGAGCTACTATTTTTGGAATTTCTCAGCTCCCCTTTTTTTTTTTTTTAATTCTTGCACTATCAGTTTGGAGCAGGCAGGTAATTGCACATACTCAATAAGTCAAATTTTTGTCTTCATTAGCTTTGACTGGACACAGATCATACAGTTCCCCTAACGGATTCAAGCTTACAAAACAAAATAAAAAGTCTTAAATGTGCAGTTTTAAATGGGGGCAGGAGCAGACAGTCAAAATATTAAAGGTCAAAGCAGGAGTTAGAGTTACACATGCATTTTTTCCTCTAGACTGATTTTTATTTATGAAGATGTGAAAGCCACTCATCCCTGTCCCTGCTCGTCCAGGACAGCAGGCTTCATATTTGTATGTATGCCTCCCTTTTTTGGTCTGACTGTGAACTCTTATAAAATTAACATTATTCACTACCAGTAAATACCAACAGCAAGTTTTTAAAACTTCCTTTTGACCTCATTTCAGTCCGTGTGAAATGACCAGCATATTTATTAACAAGGCCTCAAACCTGGCTCATTTATCTGTTTGGGAGATGAAGGAATGGCTGTGGGTGAATACGGGCCTGCATTAATGTCCAATGCTGGCCTGTTCCATTCAGTCAATTAAAAGCTGCACGTATTTTAGAAGAACAATAGCTGCCTTTCAGCAGTTGTTTGCTTTTGAGTTCCCCTCTTTGGCAACAACCAAGTGCATTTTAGAGGGAACTGTCAGCTTTCAAACCGATTTGAGGACTGGGACTGGGCACCAGGGGGGTTTGGTGGAGCACAGCTCTGCCTTTGTCGCTGGGACTGGCACACACCACCGCTACGAGCTACAGAGCATCTCTACACAGCACCAGGCTGTGCTACAAGAGAGGGCCAGAAATAACCCACAGCTCCTACCAACGCAAAGAATAACTGAAAACAGAAAAGGTCAATGAAACGAGTCAAAACAATGAATGACAGCGGAGCGAATGTTACAAATCCCCATTACATCACCCGGGGAAAACAAACCGCGCTCGGCCAGAAACCACACGGGCCGGCCTGCCATGAGCCCTCCTCTTCATATTTTTATTGGTTTATGATCCACTGGCCAGCGTTTGCAAATGCAGATTGCATACCTGGAGCTTTAGCACATAATGGCCCAAATCGCCTCCCCGCTGCGGGAACTGATAAAGCCTTTTCCCAGACAAAGGGTGAAATAATGCACGTTGCTTTGGACGCCAAGGGCAGACACAAAGCATTAAAAAAGCCCCATTCTCCTGGTGAAGATTTTCTGGAAAAGCCATGCAGAGCGAGTTTGCACATTCCTCTGTCTAAATGGACCGTATAGCCACTTAATTTTTATTCACTTTGAAACAGAGATGTTTTCTTTGGATACATCATCATTGTAGCTCTTTTCACACAGCATGAAACCCACGGCTGGTTTACTTGGCTAGAACACTCTGTCAAATACCTGAAACAGTAAGTGCCTGTGTGCAGTGTATATAATGGCATGGAAATATTTATTATATTTTGTTCAGATGAAATGACTTCACTGGCCTGTCAGCTATGCCTCCAGGATTATGAGCAGAGGCCAAAGGTACCTGCCTGAGGTTCGAACTGCAGTGTTTCCCCCCACCTGACACATTCCTCTCGAGCTGCAGCCCTGCCATCTCTGGGGATCGAGTTATACTTACTTTGTACACTGAGAGAACAGCTCTTTGCAGGGGCTGTTTTCGAGTTTCTCCTCTGTCTGCTGGATAAGATCTTGACTGACTTCGGGAACATAGGCTGGAGACTGGGGAGAGAAGAGAGGGGCACATTAACTCAGTGATGAGGTGCAGATTCTCCTCTCCCAACGTGTAAAAGGCACATTCATTATTTATGCCCTGAGCTGCTTCCATTCAATTCCAGCGGTTGTGTAAAAGCAAAGGGGCTTTTACGTCAAACAGCAGTAAAATAGGATACCGTGGTAACTCGCTCCACATTCCACTCTATCCTCACACTGCTTTTCTGCCTTCTGTACCTTCACCTCCTTGCCCAGCCTCATGAATATGCAGGACACACTCCTTGCCAGTTCTTTGAACTGCTCCCTTGCATCCCATGAAAAATGTGCTGGCCTGAACTGTGTACAGGCCACTCTATTAATTTGCCCAGTGTTTTCACTTCATGGGCGATTCATTGTGCTGTCTGAAAAATCCATCCTTTTTTTGTTTTTTTTTTAACCAGCAAAACAAGAGCAGAGCACTGGTATTTATTGATACATATATATATATAAAGATGTTCACAAAAGTGTCTGGATGACCACCTTAGTTCACCCTTAGAGGGAAAAACAAAAATTCAGCAGCTTTGAAATAATAATTTCAGAGAGGAACTTTGCCAACCAAACACATAAACTCTTTTCATCCTCTCCTCCCTTTGGAGAGAATGTACATTCAGCCCCTTCAAAAAGCCCTTACCAAAGAGAGGTCTCTTGCAGTATGCCTTGATGGTTAACCAGTTTAAGACGTTTGGGACTAATTATCCAAAAAGACAGCTTTTAGGCAGTCCACGTTCTTACTCATTGACTGCATACTGTAATTATATTAAAAAGTGTATATTTGTGTGTGTGTGTGTGCACCTATTTATAGACATTTCTCCCATTTACATGAAAGTCCCTTTATATAAACAATTTAATTCGGGTATTTACAATAAATCCAGCCACAGATGACAAAATCCTCTTTCCTTGCAGAAGCCCTAACACTCTGTAAGGTCCCCCATCCGTGGCCATGAGCACCAGATGTGCTGAGTGGGTGGGTCACAGAGCATCATTCCTGGCCAGATGTTCTCATTAACTCCCCCTTAGTTGGAGATGTCTTGGCAAGCACTGAAATGCAGTGCAGGCAGAGTTCAAAAACACTGGGAATAAGGACAGAGGAAGGGGCAGAGGTGGAGCCACAGAAAATCCCCAGCATGGGGAAAGCTGAATTAAGTCTTTTATCTTTCCCTTCCCGCTGCTGAAATGTGAATATGATCCTGGTTGTGACACGAAAAAGTAAGTTTGTTCCACTCAAATGTTTTTAAATAGGAATGTGGTTTAGAGAGCTGTCTGTGCATGCTGTGTAATGCAGTCTCACTGCTCAGCCTTGACAGACAATCTGCAGAACGTGCCAGGGATACCTTTGACCTCACTGAAATGTTTCCTCATTTCCTCAATATATTCCTCCATTTCCTCAGCAAAAGATATCTAGGGAACACCTCCTTTTAATCACAGACAGAGTAGATTAGTAATAATTAAGAAGTCTCATAGTTTCTTGAGAGGCAGATAAGCCCCCCATGTTATCATTTAAAAGCTGAAGAGACTGAGACAAAGCCAGATATTCTCAGCTTGGTTGACCACTGAGGTTGACAGGAACTCAGAACTGTAGAACAAGTCTCAGTAAATCAGAAAACTTACAGAAATCCTTAACTATAGATGCTTGATTATGATGAAATCTAAGTCCCAGTTTTAGTTCAAGAGAGTAAGTAGAGGAAGGAGTGAAGCAGTGAAAGAACTAGGAAAAAACCTCAAAAGTCCTGTTTTCTAGTCCTAAAGCATTGAATCTATTGAGGGGAAAAAAGAAGGGAAACAGATTTAAAAAAAAAAAGCCCTTTAAAGCAAATTCAGGTATGAACCAAAGCCTAATGATTAGCAGTATTTCAGCTGATTTTGGCCAGAGATAGATTAATTAATACCTTTTATGTATAGTTTGTGTACCCAATGGATAACATTTGCACACACAAGCTCATGGGCAGCCCAAAGGTGGTATCTGGCTGAGTGAATCCACTGGTCCAAGACTCAGTTCAAGATGAACATCTCCCTGATTTACAGGGTACTGAAACAGCACTGAGCTCCACAGTGTTTGCACTGCTGGAATCAGGAATGTTGTCTGATGTGAATGGAGCAGCACTTCAGTAAAACTGATACTGGAACCTGTAACTGAAGTTACTATTAGCTAAATCTAGAACTTGTTCTACATTTATAGGTCAATGCTGGAAATCCAAAAGCTAAGTACTACACTGCATAATTAGTCATTTAGACCAAGTGACCTGATTCTTACTCATGCCAGGCAACTTCATGTCCCATTGGGAATTCATTTCCCAGTGGAAGGTAAGCTGCCTTGAGGTTAGTGTTGAAGATCATGGCCATTATGCATTACCAGAGTACTAAATCCATCAAACTTCATCTGAGATCAAAGTACACACACACAAAAAATTATTACAAGCATCAGCTAACTCTTATTCATAACAAAGAAATTAAATTCTTAGAGGGAAAAGGGGGAAGAATGAGCAAAAGAAACGGTAAGACAATGTGGGGGCTATTTAAAAATGACACAAACTGTGATTCCTCTCTCCAAGTTTGTGGGAGATACATTCACCACTCGATTCCTCAAAACCACTCATTGCTGACCTTTGAATCTTTGCTTCTTCTGAACAACTCGAGAGCCAGCTAACAATATCAAGGTGGGCAAAGACACAACACACTGACATCCTGGACATGGACTAAAGCCTTACAGTGTAGTGCAAACACTTTATTAGACCATTTCATTTTCTGTAACAAAAAAACCCTTTTTTTTTTTTTTCCCAGAGGCTGATAATTTCCAAAGGTTCTGCAGGCCCAGCAGAACATTTAATGTCATTCTGCAGCCCTTCATTGTGTTCAGGGCACCATGTGCACGAGAGGAGCAAACCCAACCCTTTCTAACCCTGCATACAGTCCCTAGGGAGCCTTTGTATGATCCTTCCTGAGATTTTCCTTGAGGCTTCATAGCTCCCCCTGCTCCCATTAAATAGCCCTGGTGCCATTTTCCCTGTGTGAGTGCTGTGCATACCTGCAGCCTTCAAATGTTCAAACAAAGCCAGAAACAATTACAAGCCAAAACCCAACCCACCAACCTACTTTTGCTCCCCTGGAGAACAATTAGGTAGCACAGGTTATGAGTGCAAGGAAGCATTTGGATCCCAAGAGTGAAAGCTTCCAAAGGTAACACTTTGGCCATTTACAGATGAAAAAGTTGCTTCTTCCCTGGAGAGGTGCAGAAGATTTCTGCAGCCCCAGTGAAATGGTTATTAACACCACTCTCCTGCTGCACTATGGGCAATGGCTGTAAAAGCAAATTCAGCTTTTACAGGGGAACAGAGACACCTTTTTCCAATGTATTAAATGTCCTGTGGCAGCTAGGAGAGCAATACACCATGATTAGGACCATTACATCTGAGCTTGTGACAAAGAATATTCTGCTAACTCTTCAGAAACACCTATAGAAACCAGTTACATTTTCTTATATTCAAAACAAAACACTGGGGGGTTTTAACAAGTACAGTCCCATATTTCCCCTCATGGCTATTCTGTTTCCTGAAGGCAAAGAAAGTGATTCTTGAACTCATTTACAATAATGTAAATCAGAAATTATGCCAGTCAACTCAACAAAGTCACACCAGGGTAAAGCTGATGGAACCTAAACCAGATTCGTGGCCAGACTCTGGCAGCACAAGAAGTGCTTAAATTGATCCTACAACAAAAATTTCTCTCATCACGTTATCTTCTTTGACCAGACAATTTAATAAGAGTCCAGAAGTCCACACTACTTTCACCAGGTTTTAACCAAAATCTCCTACCTCCTGTATCTTCTCCTTTATGACCAGAAACTGAAAACCTTTGTATAAATATTTTGCTGGCAAAGCAACATCTCAGTTTTATGATGCCTCTTATTTAATTTTTAAGAAAAGAATATAACTAGGAATTGCTTTAGTGGTTATCTGAGAAAAAAGGATGCTCAGTTACTTCTGAGTGCCATTGACACACTCTGACAAGTCTCCACTTTTTTTTTTTTTTAGTCTGGAAAAGCAAGGGTGAAACATGACAAAGGTCTTTTAATATAAAAATGGTTTTAATAAAGAGGGCAGGGATCAATTATTCTGCATATTCTGCTCTACACTGGGGGAATGATGTGAAGAAATCCACTTAATTGGATATGAAGGCTTTTTAAAAAAAATTTTCACGCAGGGAAGCAGAAGGACAGGCATATGAATAGTGTGGAATCTGTTCTCAGAGCTCTGAAAGACCTCCAAGGGCACTCAGACATCTGTTGATCATCTAAGTGGTTTTGATCTCTGTTCAGTGCAAGAGGCTCTTGAGCCCTCTCCCAATCCCTTGTATAAATGATTTTGCAAAACACTGGGCTCCATAAAACACAGGCACATGGCACGGCCCTGAGAACAGCTGAGGAAGGGAGTTTGTGTGCTGAGTGCTCACCAAAGGAAACCTGAAGCTCTGAGCAAGGGAATAAGTGTCTTCTTTGCAAATGAACAGTCCTGCTTCAAGGACACTTGTCTCAGTCGTCACTGTCTCCTGGAGCAATAAATGAAACAGCTTGCAGAACCCTGAACTTCTGATCAGAAAAAGGGAGAGCTCTGAGTTCAGTCAGACTGACTCTGCAAGGAAGAGAACAGGGGTAATTCTTTATCCTTACACAGGTTCTTTCTTCTGAGAACCTGCAAATATTAAAGCTTCATTGCCTGATTAATTCTCCATGAGCTAGGTGGCAATCTCACAATGTTTTACAGAGCAGTGAACGGGAGGTTAAGAGATGTGTTTTGCAGAAGGGTTGATCATCATCTCTAAATGAAATCAAAGAAGTCTCACTGAGATAAATGAAAGCTGGAGATGCTCAGATTCCTCAAATCAGTCCAATTGTAGCTTGCAATTAGTGAGCAAGGAACAGAAACCTAGAAATACAGGCTTTCATTTTCTAGCAACTCTTGCCAGTGGATGTGAGTCATCACAGTATCTTAAAGCACAACTGTTCATCACCACAAAAGCTGTATGAACCAGAAAGACACCACACTCCTTAGATTGAACAGACCTCATGCAAACTTTTGTCATAAACACAATTGCTTTCCTGGCAAGTTTCAGGCATGCAGCCGTGACACTGAAACACGATGAGTTATTTTAAAAGTCACTTGCGTAAAATAAATAACGTGCAGCATATGTTACGTTTCAGGTTATGAAAACATTCCACAACAAACTAGCTTAAAACAATTAAAAATGTTTCAGTCAATGGACAAAAGTTCAAGGCATAACTTTTCTTGAGCTGTCTCTGGTTCCAAGCATTTGTCTAATGATATGTGTATTTTCAGATGTTGACAGCAATGTTCTCCGTATAATCTATCTACAAATCTCCACGCAGATTTGCTACTAGTAGAGCCCTCAAAACTATGAAAGAAACAGGCCAAAATGAACTTTTGTGTGAGATGGTGCACGATGGGATGAGAAGAGTTCACACATAAAAACCTGGAGATTCTGCCTCTACGCAGCTGTTGTGTTGCTGCATCTGATCTGCACTCCCACGGCCGTGACCCAAGAGCAGCTCTGGGGAGCAGTGCTTTGTGTCAAGGGTGGGAAGTGTGACACAGGCAATGCCATTTCTGCTGTTGCTTTTGCAGGGTCACATCGTTCCCCAGATGCTGGAAGAAGGCTCAGCTGGCAGGGGGAGCAGTTACCAGGACAGGCAGCAATGGGGTGACTGTC
>JAWWLV010000180.1:30426142-30464867 GCA_035041135.1 Platyrinchus mystaceus | reverse complement strand
CGTTCCCCAGATGCTGGAAGAAGGCTCAGCTGGCAGGGGGAGCAGTTACCAGGACAGGCAGCAATGGGGTGACTGTCCTCAGCCCTCGGAGGCAAACCCTCATAAGGAGTCACAAGGAGGACAGTCAGCAGAGTGGTTACTGGGAAAAGGGAGACTGGCTAGATGTGTGCAAGTCATGCTGGTAGGCACAAAATCAGGGAGAGACAAGTTTATGTGCTCAGATGATGCACATTTTCAAAGGGGAAAGTCAACGGAAGGCAAAACAGAGGCCACAAAATTGTGTGTGGGCTCTGCTTTCCCCACTGCAGGGAGACATCTGGAGCCACTCTGGGTGCCTGATGT
Organism: Platyrinchus mystaceus; assembly: GCA_035041135.1. Lineage (NCBI taxonomy): Eukaryota > Metazoa > Chordata > Aves > Passeriformes > Tyrannidae > Platyrinchus > Platyrinchus mystaceus. Next base: position 30,464,525 of record JAWWLV010000180.1, on the reverse strand, counting down.
CACCTCCCCTCCCCACTTTGGGCAGGGGCAGGTCAAGGCCAGCTGACACTGAGTGTCATTTAAAGCCTGGGAAGTTCTGACCATGCAGCCAGGGACTGACAGAGGGGAAGCATGAAGGGGCTGACAGTGAGAATCCAAGAACCCTTTGGGTTGGGAAAGACCTTCAGGATCACTGAATCCAACTGAGAAATGCAGAGGAGAGCAGTGGAGGAGGAGACAGAGTGTCTTGGTTGCAGATTTTGGGAAGTCCCTGGTGAGAGAAAGGATCCCAGCACTGCCACAGCACACGCAGTCTCCTGCTGCTTTTTGGTGTTATGCACAAATATGTCAGAACATTCCTTTGCCTTGCCCTGTGTCTGATCTTATCTGTTCAGTTTTAGCTCTGCATGTAGTAAACAGCCAATTCTACATCAGGAGCAGCTGCAACACTTGAAGTCATCAACTTCTGCATTTTCTTTTTTACTTTTTTTTCCCCCTACCACAGTCATTTGGGTCTGTATGAGGCAAACCAGTAAAGAGAAAGGCTTCATAATTCCAGGATATTTGCTTTGAGATGACAGATGTAGGAACTGGCAGTGGGGTGGACGGGGAGCATGGAAGGCAGCTGTGTTATTAGCAGTAATTTATCTATTAGGACAGTGTGTAGACATGATACCTAAGAATGGGGGCCTGTAATGCCAGGCACTACACACACAGGTCATGAGAGCCAGAGCTTCCAAAGCAAACCAATCTCACCAGCCCTGAGAGTGGGAGCAGAAGGCAAAGACATGAAATACCCCATCCAGGATTACAGAGTGGGTCAATAGCAGAGAAAATGCTGAACCTGGTCCTGTTCTCTGCCCAAATGGTATTTTCAGTACCGAGGGCAGGATCCCCTGCTGGCAGATCAGTGAGGAGAATCAGCAGTGCCTGTCAACTGTGGGGTTTGTTTTGCAGCTGCAAGCTGATCTGGAGTCATGACAAATCTGTTTTCCCTCATATTCTACTAAACTATCAAAACACACAGTTGACACACAGAAAAAACACAAGGACTGGAGACAACAGAGCCCTGAGCAAAGAGCTGAACAGGTTCCTCTGCCTGGAGGGGTTGTACTAATCCATCACAAAAGGCCATGCTCAGCACCTCAGTTCTTGCAGGAGATCTGATGTAGCTTCAGGCCCACTCAGTTGATCTGGACTCCCCAGGTGCCTCCTGTGCCTCATCAAACCCACCAGCAGGAAAAGGACAAGTTTCCTCTCTGGGTTTCCTTCCTCTTTGGTGCTGGGGTACAAGCTGTAGTGTAGAACTATGCCCTTTCTTGGAGAAACTCTGCAACCACTGAGGTTTCCTTTCTGACAAGTGCATAGGAAGAATATGAAATATTTTTCATGGATCTCCTGTCAGTCCAGGCCCTGATATCTGGCTATACCTTGTTTTTCCTCTTCTCAGTAGGCATTTTTGTAGCTGTTCCTTTCTGAAAACCACATTTCTGTTCCTGACAGTGGCAAACAAGCAACAGCCATGCAAATGGTGTGAGTCAACATGTTTCCTACAGAAAGCTCTTCAATCCAAAGTGTGGTTTCCTTGGAATCTCGACTTATTTGATTCAGAGAAATTTGGGGGGTATAACCACAACATGAAGTTTGGAGCAACAAAAGAAGAGAAAAGACTGCTTAGATCAAGAAGGAGAAAATTCCTCCTGGCTTCTATAGGTGACCAGAGCTTAAACACTCAAAGCCCCGTAGAAAATAATTTTGAAATAACAAATTGTCCCATGAGAAAAAATTTAGTTGCTTCATCATCTTCTTTTGCAAGTCCAGTGAATCAGCTGCAGACTTTATACTCTTCAATTAAATAGAAACACTCACCACAATCCCAACCAGCCGTGGGTTTTTTGGTACAGCTTATTTTAAGAATCTAAACTGGTCAGCACAGAAGATATGCTTTTGACTTCAATTAGTGAGAAATTGGGCCTCACAAGAAGTGCTTGGCAGGATATTTTTCAGTATCTTTGAACCCTGGTCCTTTCCCACACATGCTTTTTAAATAATTCTTTAGAAACCTGTTTATAGAGGGTTCTTTGCCAAAGAAACACATTTTTCCTCCTTTCTGTAGACAATAGGTTTATTGGTGGAGGGGTGCTCATAAACTAGCCAGCTGAAATGGTTTTATATAAACTTGCTTTAAAGAGGGGGAAGGAAAACTTTGTTTTACTTCTTGCTTTTTTTTGTTTCTGCCTTAAAAGCACTTTGCACACAGATTAAAGGGAAGAAAGTAGGCGAAATAACCTGTACCAGTAGCTGTCAGCAGGATGAGGAGGGCAGCTTAAGAAACAGAGTAAAAGAGAAGTAGGATTTTCTACCTACCCCAAAATTAGGCCACTCACAATCCTTGCAAGTGTCACATAACCACTTTTTTTACCAACCCAGAGGGGCCATGGCTATAGTGCATTACCTACAAGCAGCCAGATGTTTGATAAAGCTTTTTGGGAAAACAACAGTATCCTCACTATTAGTAGCAACAGAGATGACAGGACCATTCTGAAAGCTTCTGTTCCCAGAAGGTTTTTTTCTCTCATCACGTGTGCTTAATAGGTTTGGAGAGCATCCAGTGTTCAGCCTCTTATCAGAATCCTTCTACCTTTTAACATGCTCCTGCACTGATGGATAGCCCAAACATTAGCAAGCAACCTTATGTTGCAATAGTCATAACTTGGCTTCCTCTGGTAAACCAAATGTCATTTGTTCCATTAAAAAAAAATAAAAAAAATCCCTAAATCTATAAACACTCATTTACAACCTCAACGTTACTGAATGGCTTTCTTGCAGGAAAACAAACAGATCCCTGCTTGAATTCACTCCTCTGAGACACAAGCCTGCAAACATGAGTAACCCTTCCCTTGCAAGCGATCCCTGGACTGGAGCCCACGAGCTGTTTGCTCTGCATGAAGGCAGCTCATGCACGAAGCCTCATCCAGGCTGTCCTGCCATCAGCTGGGGGGGGATTCTATAGAATTTGCCTTTGTCTTTTCCCACTAGCAGGTCAAATCCTGAGGAAATGCCTGAATGAAGAAATGAAAATCCACAAGATAATCCAGCATGGTCTTGGGAAGAATTGGGAAGTGAATGAAACAATCATCAGGCAGGAACCAGTGGCCCACTCACAGAAAGACTGGAAACACCCAGGAAAGCAAACAAAATCACTGCTGGAAACAGGGCATTCCCTGATCACCTCAGTCACACCACCCACTAACAGTCATATGGTAACAGCCATCTGCAAAGAACTGAGAGGGAAGACATTTATGGTAGGGGATGACACGCTGTTTGCAGTGGCATATTCCACTCTTCCTCAGTTTCGCTTGTTGGACAAACAGCATCTGTGCCAGGATAATAAAATTGCTATATGCTTGATTTTTGGCTCAGGTCAGAGTCTGACTTGATCAAAACATAATAAATTAACATACAAGCTGAGGCTTGGCATGCAGGTAAAGTGACTTTTGTAAGTGTTGTGGCAGTACTGGCAAAAAATATTAATCACAAATAGCTTGGAAGTGCCACATACCCACAACTTCAATATGCTCATTATGTCTAATTGAATTTGTAATCAAAAGACTCGTTTTTTAAATCTTATTTTTTACAGTTATCTAGAGACATTTTAATGAATGGAATACATTTGTTTCCTGTGAAATTTAAAGCACTCCTTATGGTAAACCTGTGATTCCTGGTTCCAAGTTAAGACAGCACACTCTAACATCATCAGCTTAGTGATTCTTCTAGTTGCATCATCCCAGTCAAAGGTGTCAGCCTCAGGCATCTCATCTGAATTTGCCTGGCTCGTTGTTGTCAGGCTACTCAGATGCTGAAGTCTACAGATGTTTTTCCAGAATCCTAATTTCCTGTTACAAGGGAATCAGGTGAGAAATAAGGTATATTTTACTTCCATTCTCATCATGTGCCTCTTCATTCTCTCAATCAAGCATGTGGTTCCCTGTTACTGCTTCTGAGTTTAGCACAATGAATCCTGAGCTCAGGAGACATCTGTTGACCCACTGTGCTTTTAGCTTAAGAAACCTGAAACTGAACCAAGCAGGAAAGTTGCTGCAAGTCCCAGGCAGGGATGGGAGGGCTGTGGAGGTCAGGTCTTCAAGGGGCTCCTGTACCACTGAGAAATCGTGCACAGAAACCTGTGCGGATATGCCATGCAATGTAATTTAATGTGTTCCAGCGTGGAATTCACCTCATCACACCTTATCATCTAAAAGCTGAGACACTCACAGTCTTACCGGGCTCCCTGTAGACAGTGGGCAGAAAGAGTCACGTCACCTCTCCAATCCAGATGCCTCCAAGGCTGTGTGCTGGGAGCATAAGAGGCTGGACTCACCAGAGGTCTATTTTAATGTCATTCTGTGCAAGCACACAAAAGCCATCTCCTGCAGATTTCTGGGTTTTCTGCAAGCCACTGTTCCAGACAGCTGGAAAAGTCTGATTCCATTTTTTTACCACGTGGGCAAAAGTTTCAGGCAGAAGAGGCTGTTTCTGGGGAAGCTGAAAAGACCTTAAAGGCTGTTAGAATGAACTTCCCTGGCCACTGGGTAATCCATACAAACTGAGGGTAAGCTGTGAGGTGCATGCAGAGGGGAAAGGGAAAAGATGACCCCTGAAACAGAGAGGAGGAAACTCTAATGAGTATATTCATTAGCCAAGGGCAGACAAGTACATCCTTCCTGTTCCCAGATAATCCTGAGCAGACAGCTCTTTATTTGCAGGGTCCTTTCAGATGCCCTGGCCAGTCTGGGAGGGGAGCTGGAGCAGCCTGGGGGGCCTTCCCTGCCTCAGCAGACAGATGTAAGCCAGGTTTACTTCTGTCCTTGACATCAATTAGCAAAAGCAAGTTTCCATTTTCTAAAGGGTCAAGTCAGAGTAATTCCAGCAAACACAGGGAAGCCAGAAGGCTTCTGCCCAAAGACCAAAGCATCCCAATGCTTTTCCTGACCACAAATGACAAACAGTTAAGAAGCATGTGAACTGGAGAGTGTAACCTCTCCAAAACAACAAGGAAAAGCAGAGCTTCAACTAAACAGCACTAATAGTGGAGTTAATGACTCCAGTCTAAACTTTCAAATGCATTGCAAACACAGCCTAAAGAACAGGACTCCCCAGGACCTGGGCAGCATCCTCAGGACAGGGCAGGCTCCATGTTGTTTCCATAGGCTCTCACACAGTCTGTACCATTGCCAGAGACAGAAGCCCTCAGTAAGTGTTTAGTTAACTAACATTTGTATTATAAACAGTGGGTAAAGGATGAGGAAACAGGACTTGAGCAAAACGTGACAAAATGCCTTTTTGCCTGAGACCACAGCAAAGGGACTCCTAATCAAGGCAGCACTGAGATTTTTCAGATTCCTCTGCCACACTGTATTACAGTGACAGACAAATGTTTATCAGAACAAATTCTGACTAGAAAGCATTAATGTGAGTAACAAGGTGGCCGTTCTGCTGCTCAGATACTTTCCCAGAATTGAACTTGGGAAAGATGAGCTTATTCAGAAAGCACAGTGAGAAGGTACTTTCCTGGACTAAGACACAGTGATCAGTGGAGATATTGATCGTGCTGTCTCGGCAACAACAACAAAATTATGCATTGATTTCTCTGGAGACTGGATTATGTATCGATTATGTGAGCTGCAAAGCACAGGCCTAAGTAATGCTATCATCTCTGCCTAAAATGCTGCTCCTAGAGTAGTGAAGTCAATAGAAAGGGGAGATGAGAAATCCATCGAGGCAAAGGGTGAAGTCCCAGGGGAATTAATTAAATGGCAAAATTCTCCTTGGCGCATGCGATGCCAGGATTTCGACTTTAAGTATTTAGCATCCTGAAAAGTCTCCTAATAGGAACCCAAAGGACACAGTGAACAAAGCTACGAGCAAGTAAATAATTCTAGCCCATCCTGAGTCCACATAACACACTGTCTTCAGACAGGCACTTCATTCATTGCCTACTTCAGCTGGGTTACTAATGAAATGCACAGGGTTTAGAAAAATTTGAAAACTATCTGTGGAGATAACTCTTGGACAAAGTCTTTAGGAACCATCCACTGTAGCCAGTGAGAAGCAATATTGTGTTGGCCTTCTATCAGCAAGATAATAAGCTTACAGGGGGACAGAGATGACTCTCTGCATATAAGTGATATAAGCTGAATTTGTAGGAGAAAGGTAACAATGCAGAAAACAGTCCCTGAAGGCTCACCTTTCAAAACACAAGGCTTCTGCCTCGTATTAAACTCTGCAGATTGCTTTACAGAAGCTTAATGTTTCTATCTTTCAGTGCTTCCCCACAGAGTGACATTCAGCTTTTGTTTTGGCCATTCCAAAAACCGATTATAACGTGTCCCCTGGAAGGCTTTTAGTAAAACTAAGCAGTTGGAGGAAAAGGTCTCAGTACTTGAATCCAATTCCTGGTATGGTATGACCTGCCCTTCCAGGTTTCAGCCAGAATCATTAAGAAGTGATACATGAAACTTTCCTTCTGGGAGATGGAAGGATTTAGTGATCAGCGAAGATGACTCACCCAAAAGCACAACTGCTGAAGTTTGCATTTATTTTGGTGGTGAAAATAAGAAGGGGGAAAGAAATCTCAAGGAGAAAGCAACAAAAGGCAAAGGTCCTTGTTGTCGAGATGAAAGCAATGGTGTGCAAAACCAACACTCTGGTGATGCACAGAGCTCAGAGAGGGTGTCTGTGAGCCTGACCCGCCTCCGTGGCTGTGCCCAGCAGAAGGTCTCATATGTCATTTTAATTTCATCTCACCCATATTACATAGATGTTTTCTTCTCCATAAAGAACTGATTGGAGTGAGTGAAGAGCACATTTTAGCCAGTAGAGCAGTGGAAGGCTGGGCACTGCTGATCAGCCAGTGTCCCTTTCAGGGGACCTTTCCCTCCCTTCCTTATCCTATAATTGTTCATAAAAACAAAGACATATTTTTGCTTATCAGAATACCCATTGCTAGCCTCAGACTGGAGTAAGGAGGTTATTGCTGTGTCCAGCTAACCTCTTGCAGCAAAGAAAGTGCAAACATGGCCTTTATTCTGTGCATTTCCTGGAGGAAAGGAGACCAGACAGGAATTCAGATAAGAAAAATAATGCTGTTGCTGTTCTTCATATTCTGTGAAGTATTTTAATGGGGATAACAATGCACATTAGACATCCTGTTCAGTAACAGTTTTAGTACCCAGCTGAGTCCAAATATAAACTATAATGGCATATGGAGACTGTCTTAAGAGCCATTTCAAATCAATTTAGTTTTATATAGCGTCTCTCAAAGTCTCTCAAGGTGATTTACAGTGAAAAAGCAAATAGTGGGCTGGTGATTTAGTAGAGTAAGGCATGGCAGCTGTCAGGCAGGAAGGCAAAAATGCTGCATGGAGATGCAAAGCTATAATTTAAAAGCAGTACAAAGCTAAATATATCACTTTGCTCTTCCAGTACAAGAAGCAGCCAGGTAATGAAGCCAGGTTGGGTTCAGTTTAACTCAACTTTTCAATGGAGCACTGAGGTCACTTACAGACAGAACTGGAACCTAAACCTGAACCTTTTCCACTCAACTGCTGAGATTAGGAAAAAAAAACAGGGAAGAAATATTTGTGACCGATTCATTTTAGCAGTTTTACCATCATATTTCACAACCTCAGAAATTTTAGACTTCCTGTGGGTTGGACTTTTGCCTTATGGGCTTATTAAGTCAAGACGGCAGCTTTAAGTGCCTTTTTTCATGGCAGTTGTTACAACATAAAGCAACTTGCTTAAAGAAGCAAGACTCCAGTCAAAAAACCTTGACCTTGCTGGTGTGACAACCACTGAGCTGCTCCTGAGCACAGAGAAAGAACAGTTCTTCAGAGAATGTTTCAAGGGTGTGTCCAGCTACAGGACAGCTCTTCTGTGGGTTCTCATTCTCCTGCTCACCACTCAAGTGAAGCTGCTAAGGAAGCCATACAAATGCTTATATTTAGGCATCCTCAGCCTGAAGATCACGTGTGCTCCTTACATTTCCCTGCCATCAAACACTTCAGAATGGGCTGTGGAATATGGATGTTTCAGAGAACTCTAGGCAGGAGAGAGGGAAAACCAATGTCTTCCCAGGTGAGGACCTGAGTACCTACAATTGTAGAGCAGCTCAGGGTGGAAGGGACCTTTGAATGTTGTCTGGTACAACCTCTCATGGGAAAGGGGGCCTAGATGAGATTATGTAGTGCCCTGTCCACTGGCATCTTGAAGAGCTCCAGTGATGAGGACTCTGCCACATCGTCAGGGAGGTTGTTCCTTTGTGCCACCTCTTTGAGAGGCCTAAACAACCCACATTCCCTTCCAGGGCCCAGGAAACATTCAGTATTTGTCATGGCTGTTGCCTGTAGGTCAGGGACACGGTGGAAGCCCAACCTGCTTGTGCCACCCCTGGTGTCAGCTGGGACAAAAGGGTCCTGGCCTCTTGTCAGCTCCCCAGAGAGCACGTGGGAGCAGTTCAGGATGTCAGAGCCATGAAGAGCCTGAACTGTGATTACCTGGAAAAGCACCACCCCACTCTGCTGTCTTGGCAAGTGTTGGGTTTGTTTAGTGGCCTCGGGGCTGATGCTGAATGTTCTCACACAGAGCTCTCCAGGTGGGAATTCGCTGCTCCCACTGCTTGGAGCCTGGTAATGGTGCAGTGTGGCACCATCTCCAGGCAGGGACTCCATGAGCCACAGGGGGCTGTAAGTACTGGTGTGATGTCTATTCACCCGGGAAAGAACCTTCTTTTCCTTTCTGTTTTGTTTTATTAAATAAAGTTCACGTTCCCTATGCAAATTAATGCACTTTAGAGCGATGATACCCTGACACATTGTATGTTAAATATGTATGACATTTAAAAACCTTAGAAAGAACTAAAAATCATTTATAAATATTAAAGAGCACGAAGTCTACTTTTTGTTTTCATTTTGCTTCTGATCCTGCACTCTGAGAAAAATACTCTTCACATTCTAAGATAGAATTCTCTGTCCAAGAACTAAACCTATAATTTTATTCTATCAGTCAAGCTGTATGTCACACTATTTTTATATTAAGACAATCAGGTTCTTTGAAGCACAGACATACACCCACTTAAAAGAAGTGTTCAGCTGAAAGCAGAAGACTGTGGAATCAGTGGCAATTTGTGTCTTTCAAGAGACTGATAACTAAATGGAGAAATGCAGATCCTAATGAAAATAAGGTTTCTTTGCTGGCCAGGATGATATTCCATTAGGGTATTTGGGTCCACATCCCTCTCTTTGGACTGCAAGCATCTAACCTGGCTTTGAATCACTGACTTCTACTGGCTTGAAATGCATCCTTTGGAGATACTTATTTCTCTTTCTTGACAAGAAAGGGCAGTAGGCCATCTGCACTCCTAACCTGAGTACCTTAGTCAGGTATCTAAAACAATATTAGATTAATCCAGGCCTTGCTCTAGTTTTTTAAGCACTTGTTGTGTGGGAAGCCTCTTAGAAAATCTAGGATTCAACCCATTGTTATGGCACAGTCAACCTCGCCTCTAGGAAGTATTTTCTGCTACACAGGGCTTACACATCGCTCTGGGAAGAAGCAGAAGTTTCTCACTAAGGAGAAAAAGTGCAGCAAGACCAGTACAGACATTAAAGTACCACCCCCAGGGAGGCAGTTTTAGATTACACATGAAGGAGCATGTTGGAAGGCACCACTGGAGGTCATCTAGTTTCCTTCTCCCCAAAGCTGTTAAGGCTACTTGCAAGTACCAGAAAAGTTCCAGGACTGACTGTAAATATGCTGTGCCAATTTTACATACTGAAAAAACAGGTACAGGTCAAATAAGAAGTGCAGGCCACGGCAGAGAATGGAAACTCCATCTCTGGGGTCCCAGTATTTTTCCTTCCTGTAACACAGTTCACCATCCAGTAACCATTTTTTCTTGATGAAGAAGCAACTATTCTCAGACTGCTCTTCACTGCACATTCACTAAACTATTCCATGTGCTTCTGGCTGCACTAGGGATGGCAGGAGGGCCATGGGACAGCAGGGAAGGGCTTTGGCATCTGGAAACCCTCACCATCACTGGCTGAAGAGGAGCAGTGCTATCCTCTCACTTTACTACCTCTGCTATCAGCAAAATGCCTTTCCCCATTTCCAGATGGGGAACTGGAGCAGTGGGAAGTATTTTCCCTCAGTGTTTGTCCCTCATTCCTCTGTGGGCAGAAATTTTAAAACAGAAGGTCATTTTGGTGGATTTATAAAGCAGTGGAACTTCATGCCCCTAATGAATGGGCAGCAGGAACTCATACTGGCAGTGCTCAATGGCTGCACACGAAACCAGCCAGGCTCAGTAAACGAAATCAGATCCCAAAACCCAGCCTGAGATAACCGAAAGTATGCACCGAAATTTATTGTAGGAAAATGACTGACTGGAAAAAGAGTGGTCTGCTCTGCCCCTGCACCTCCAAAACATATTGTACCATTTAAACTCTCTAGGAAGGCATCTGCCAAAAATGCGATTAATTCTCCTGAAGGGCAAACGTATTTCTCTTGCACAGCAGTCGAAGCAGCAATTGTGTGTCTTTGATTACTCTTACGAAAGCAACTCAGGATTGCTCTCGTGTTTGAAGTTGGATGTTTACTGCTTACTGGCAGTGACTTCTGTTGCAAAGGTGAAGCGCGGTCAGGAAATGATGGTAACGGCCCCCAAACAGGGCAGGTCCCAGTGCAGCCTGTCCCAAATTCCAGCAGCGGGGCTGTGTCTCTGTTTGGAGTGCCACCCTGTGGACACGGCTGCTCCCGGGAGCTCCTGTCCTTCCCACAGCCCCGACAGACAGCGCTCAGAACCATCGCAGTGCACACAGGAGGGGTGGCAGCACCTCCCGGCTCCAAACCCTGCCAGTCCCGCGTGTCCCTGGATACCCCGGGGAAAACGGGGATGGGGGACGAGCGGGAATTCTGATACCGAAATGCAGTGCCACGAAAGACCACGTTTTGCCAGTCCTTTCTACACAACAGCATGTGAAATGCCACCACCACTCCCGAGCCGGGCTGGGGCACCTGTTGGTAACGCTGAGGTCTCCTGCATTACACCACACATGCAGAGCTTCACACACCAAGAAACTAGAGAAGCCCCCTGCTTGTCCACTGATGAATTAAACCCCTGGTAAGCTCAAGTTCATCCTTAGAAGTCAATTTCTGGATTGCATTATCATTTTTTTCTTCCTCTCTGACTATTTGTATAAGACTTGCAGGTTTATTCACTGGAGATTGCCACCATAAATTTTAGGAGTCTGGCTCACAAAGCCTGTAACAACCTTGTTTAGCAAAGGTGTGCCTTGCAGCATTCCTTCAGTAATGCCACTTTGGCTGCCCCTTACCTCTGGGGTGAGGTATTTCATCATGATTTCCTTTCCTTTCTCTCCCAGCTTTTCATCTGGAGCAATTTCATATTCTGCCTGGAACAGACATATAAAAAATAAAAGTCAATATTTGCACTCATATTTCACCATTATAACTTCATTTTGGATGTGGCCTTAACAGAACACTCTGTATGAAAAATCCAAAGGATAAATATCATTTTCTGGTGGAAGTAAAACCTGTACACACAGTCTGATTAAAAACCTGCCACTTGATTTTGACCAAATCCTAGTGGTGCATTTTCAGAGGCTATGTCTCTTAATTAACACCAATACAATTTAATTCATTTATGTTTTATAGCCTTGTCAAGCCAGCTTTCAGAAAGTGTTCAGTGACAAGAGAAGTCAACTCCATTTGGTTTTGCTCAAAAGGAAGTTGGACACAGAAGGTAAAATTATTTCTCTGAGTAGTGGAGACAGTGAATGTTTGTTACTCTTGCCACAGTGGTATTTCAAGTGCCAGGTGATCTCCAATATATTGTCTCTTTGGTTGAATGTGTCTTTCCTGTGTATTTATGTCTTCCCCTTGGTCCAACAATACTTGAGCAAAGCAGAGACACTTGCCCACCACTTTCAGTGATCCCTGACCCATTCCCTGCAGAAGGCAGATTTCTGAGGATCAAGGATAAACAGGAGAGGCCATTTGGAGGAACAAACACTGTGAGCAGAATTCTCTTTGGCTTCCCCAGTGCATTAAAAAAGGGAGCATCTCACACACAATGTTTACCTACATTTTAGAATTCTGACTGTTCTATGTATTGTGGCACTACTGACTTTTGATGAGTTTCAGGGCAATATTTACACAACAAACAAAAGAAGCACTATTTGTGCACCACGAAGACATTAATCACTTCAGTTAAAGCTTTGGATCCTTGGCAGGCATTCGAAGGAAACACGTGCTGCATGGGACCCCAGTGGCTAAATGACAACAGGTTCTTAGTGACATTCCTGCTTGGCACTGCCCAGGATATGAAGCTTTAGCCTCTGGATCCAAATATTTTCCAGAAAAAAAAAAAAAAAAAAAAAGGAAAAGAAGACAGCCTAACAACTTTCATGACTGTATTAAAAAGAGGATCCCAGAAAATCCTGCCAAACCAATTAAATAACCTGGTCCAACACAAGCTGTCTGCAATGATAAATGAGGAGGAAGTCAAAAAAAAAAAAAAAGAAGAAGGTAAATCAGACTGAACTGGCAAACACTTGGAAGAACAAATTTCAGAACTCTTGCCCACTGGAAGATGTATGTACTGCTCTGAGCTGGGTGCAATAAATCTGAAGGCAGGCTGTAATGGATACCCCAGCTAAGCAAACCCAGGAATGACAGGGAAACCACAATGTAGTAATAATGCTATTCCCCATCTATCTAGCCAGTGCTCAGTTAGCTATTGCAGCCCAAGTCTGAACCTGCATATTTACACACACACACAGAGAGCAGGTTGCTTGAACAATCTGGAATTATGATCTGATTTTGTCTGGGAAATGACAATGACCACAAATAAAGGACAAAAATACACCAAAAACTACAACCCACAAGTACAGGACTTCTAGTGACCATTTTGGGGATGAAACTCTTTATGCACTCATAAAACTTAATATAAGGGTTTAAAAAAATCCTTCATCCTATTTCCTGTCCTTTCAGATGGTATCTGAGTATGGGTCATTTCAGTTCTTCAAGCACAGACACTCTCAAATGTTTACAGCATCTTAACAGCATTTTCATCCATGATTCCTTGCTAGGGAACACAGGAATGGCAAGTGAAACAAAGAATAGATTTTTTTTAAAGCTGAAAGTTGCCTCTTATTTGGACCTTACAGTTTATGGTTAGGTTCACAGACAAACCAGGTGTTTTTCATAGAAAAGAAAACAGAAATAATCCGTTTTAATGAAAGAAAACATTTGTACTTAAACATAACTGTCTGTGCAGAAGACTGCAAAGAAAGGAAAACTCCTTGGCACTGCCTCAGCATGGAAGCATCTAGGAGATCTGAGTCCTCCACTCAATGCTATTTACAATTTATCCAAGAATGACAATTTCTCTCTCCTTCATCTGGTTTTAAACTCTGGATCCTGGTAACATCCTGGCTTCCTAACTAATAAAACCTGGTCATCATCTGCTATTTGAAGTGCACCAGGGAGATGTCAAAACATTTGATATCCTTTTTGGCACAGATAACCTATAACTATACATCCCATCCAAATTGTACAACAGGAATCAAATTAGGACAGTCCAGAAGACAGAAATTCTGCAGGGATTGGATCAGTGTTTTGAAATACAATTCCTGATGGGATACAGCATATGCAGAGCTAAATGCACACACACACATATACAGAGCATCTCATTCTGCCTCAAGATAGTTAGGAAGGAAGAAAAGGAAAGTTTAATTATACTTGCATTTGACATTCCCAGAAAATGTGACACGGTGGTGGTGAAGGTGGGAAGTGACAGACAAGTGAGGATGTGAGAAGGAACCATAAGCTCCAACTGTGAGCAGTGTTGATTTCACTGCAGTTCTGTACTAGAAGCCTGTTTCATTTTGTTTCTAAGTTCATTATTATTTCTCCCTTCAAGCCACTTTCAAGCTACTCAGCAACAGATACTGGTATATTTTCAGCCATCAACTCTTATTACAGGAGACAGACAGGGATGTCCCCATGTTCCCTCTGCCACCTCCCTGGGAAGCCATCAAGGTCCTCAACTTTGAGTCCTATGCTTAAATCACAAGATACATCCCTTTTCTTCCACAATACTCAACAGCACAGCTACAGTTTGCAAATCCCTAATTGCTAGAAATAACATCGTTACTTCAAATCCACGTGGAACAAAATATTTTCCATTATTCCTTTGATGAATCCAGGCGTGTGTTTCAAGGCTCCTGCTCTGAAGTCTAATAGCTTCTCCATGCCCTAGTTAGGTCAGACAGGGCCCTATTCATGGCTCACAAACGAGAGGAGGATTTATGATCACCCTGACTCCATGGGACGAGCTGCAGGGAAGGCTCTTTCTGTGGGCAGGCACAGATCCTTCAGTCCAAAGGGCCAGAGGATGTGGGCTGGCTGCTGTTTGCTGCTAACTTTTCTTTTGGCTGCTGTTTTTTGAGGTAGTACTTACTTTGGTGGCTCCTTCCTCCCTAGGAGCTGAATGGGGGCATCAGCGTGTGAAGCGTCCTTCCCTTTGGGGCAGCTGGTCTTGGGATGGGCTGAGTGGGATTGGCTGGGAAAACGCAGTTCAGCTGGGAAAGGGAGGAACATCTAGCCTGTGACTGGCTGTGGGATGGGGCCATGGGCTCAGGGACAGCTGAGCAAGAGGATTGGAGGCTGCCTGTGATGGCAGGAGAGCTTCCAGGGCACCGGCACAGGGACCCCTCAGGCACTCGCACCAGCAACTTTAATGCTGACACATCCATTTATCTCATATTTTATTTTCATCTTAAATATTACTTGAGATCTGGAAACTGTGTGGCTTAAAAATATGTGAAAGTTGATAAACAGAGCCAAAAAGATGTCTCTGCAGATCTGGGAGGACACTCTCTCACCGCAGGTTGCCTGCAGGGGCATGGTGTAGCCACAGGAGTTGTCCCTTGTACCCACCAGGAGATGGAAATGGAAATAGATATTCCCACCAGAGCAGTTTTGGCTTCTTGGTCAAGTCAGGAGCAGTGGAATCACCTTCTGAGCACCTGCAGGAGGCTACTGGCATTTCAGTCCCAATTTTATGCCTTCACTTTCTCAGCTCCCTCCTGTGTTATTCCCAGAATCTCTCTCTACTCCTGCTCCTGCCCACTCCTTCCTTGGACTCCAGGCTCTGTCCTGTTATTGCTCTGTCCTCAATGGCCATCCTTGCACCTGCCTCCACTGGAGATTTTAAATCTGTGACTAAAAACTGGAAGGCAAACCCCAGACAGCTGGGATTCATAATAACTCGCATTTCTAAATGAAAAGTGAACTTGAAACCACATTTTTCATATTTAAAGGCTGGGCAAAAAGAGCCCTTTTGACTGTTTAAAAACACGTTTTGAGTTAATGAGTTTGTTGATATCAACAAACTGGCATTTCTGATGGAAAAAGCCTTGAACAGCTTTAAGACACACATACACAGATGGTTTATACACCCTGTAAGGGACTTAACCAAACGAAATCTCCCTAACAGCAAGACAGGGTTTTTATAAATGGCATTAAACGGATGCTCACTCATCCTTTTACCCCAGATAAGTGCAATGTCTAGTGAAGCATTCAGCTGAAAAGTCCACCCGAGGAGATGTGCCTCTCACCCCAGCCCTGATACCAGCACAAAGAAATGACATTGGTCAGGTCAGACACAAAACAATGTCAGGTTATTTTCTCCTTGACCAAAATTGGCCACGTTCTCCTCTAGTCAATCTAAATCTGGTCCACATTAAAACATTAAAAGCCCTCCCCTGGAAAAAAAAAATATAAATTATGCATGTGAGTAGATGAAGCAGAAAAGGGAGTCCAGAAGCTAAAGTCTTCATTATAATGGCACATAAAAATCACAGGAGAGGAGAGGGAAATGTCAGGACCTGGGATGTGCTGTTGAGGAACAGGAGCAAGAAGTCCTTGCTGAACTGAGCTGCTGCCCTCTTGTCCTGGAAGCACTGGCTGCAGAGAAGGAAACATGTCTTGCTAGCACATTGCCTGCTCACTGATCTGCCTTTCAGCACAGGAAACATATCCACTCACACTTTATTTTAATGGCTGTCTTTCAACAGCTCCAAAGTTGTACGATGTCGCTAAAATATTTGTAAGCAGAGCGAAGTGTGCTTCAGGGCTGTGTGTGAATTCTTTGTGAAGGGCTTACAGAGCAGCTGATTTAATCATGGACCACCTCTGTTTAACGTTAGTAGTTTATGTTCACATAGTTCCTTCATCTGAATGGCTACATGAGGGTTTGCAGAGCTATCCATTTTTTTTTTGATCTCTTTACAGATTCTGATCTGCAAGGTCTGGTTGATTTTACCAGCCTTTGGAAGCACAGGTGTAGGAGAGCTTGCAAAACTTAGTCTTGCATAATATGTTGGTGGGTTGTTGAGTGTCTGACTCAGCTTCTGGTTTCCTCCCATAAGTCCTGATCATTGCTTTCTTTGCAGGCAGTTGAGTGCATGGGTTAAAACAAAAAATATATTAAAAATTGGGAGGCATCAATTACTGGCTTTTGCCAATGACTTACTGTGTGACCTGGTAAAGTCACTTAGATGGGCTCTGAAAAACAGAGGTGGTCCTGCCTCTCCATGTGCAAAAAGCTCTGTGAGTCTTTCATGAACAGGTAAATATTATCTTCTCTTATTTTTTATTTTTATTTGATATTACACAAAAGGTGAATTTTGCATCTCATGTTAGAAAAGTCACTAGGACAAAAGAAAATTAAGGCTCTTGGTTTTTCCTGCTTGGGGTTTGTTACAGCAGGTGGTCTCCAAAAGGTTTCACGTTCCTGGTGGTCCCAGAATAGGGCTGTAAAGTCAGACTTCTGGTCTCATTACAGGACTTTTTTGGCTAACACAGGGCTTGGCCTGAATCCCACTCCTCACTCAACACAGTGTGACCCCGCTGGGCAAATTTCAGTAGCACTCATCCAATTTAATGGCCATGGGCTGTGTTGTTTGACCTCAATATTGCCTAATGCAGGGATTTTCATGGGCTGGGAGCAAGCCTGTGCAGAATCCGAAATCAATAAACAGAGGAGACCGCTGTTAATTAGTGTTAAAAAGAAGAGAGAAAGATTAATATTCAGACCTCCACACAGCCAGGCATTTTGTTCATCAAATCCTCAAAATCCTACTGCCAGTCTGAGCCTAACTGGGAACAGACCACCAGCCCAGTAAAGGTATACAGGGCAGCTCCAGTATGAAAAAGCAACACGGGGGTGGGTGCAAAGCACCCCCTTGCAAAAGGATTTGGGAATATCAGTCCGGGTTTGCTTGGAGACGAACCTTTAAAACAAATCCAGTCCCACCACAAGCTTTTGCAGGACCGGTGCTGCCTGTGCTGCGCTGATGAGGAGAGGACAGGGAGTTTCAGTGCTTGTCAGTGCTCCACAGGGCTTTGGGAGACTGGAGTGACACAGTGCCCTCAATTCCCACAGCCGGAGGGTGGCTGAGCAGCCGGCGCGACGGGAGAGGCGGGAGAAGCTGCGGCCGAGGGAATCACGCGGAGCTCCGGTGGCACCGGGGGGGGACAGAGATGTCTCCTTGTGCCCAGATGTTATTGCTGCTGTCAGTGGGATGCCCTGAGTGTGTTTGCAGGGCTCACACAACAGGGGCTTGTTCTCTGCAGCCCCTGGGCGCTGCTGGACCCAAAATGTGACGCCTGCTGCTGTGAGGAGGCGTGAGAAAGGAACGGAGCCCTGCCAACCCTCCCCAAACCGAGGGCGACGCCGTCACTCCTGTCTGAAATCAGAACCACTTACCGGCAGCCTTTCGTGGCTGTCTCCAGAAGGGTTTCTGCAGCTTCCTAGAGGGATGGCCATCACCCATCTCCTCGGGGCTGCAGGAGTTACACCCTATGTGGCATTTCTGGGGGGTGCCTTCCCCGAGATGGGTGTGTGGTGCTTCGTGCTGGTTTGGCGCAGGACAAACACATCCAGGGTACCTGAAGCATCCTGCTGCCTGCTGGCCTTGAGCACAGCTGCACAAAGCACTTTGTCAGATGCTTTTTGTACCTTGATGGTTACACCTTTCACTGGAGAAAATCACAGCCAGTGCTAGGGATAACAAGGCGAAGTCATGACTGGCTAAAACTGATTCCAACACTTTCTGTGATGCTGTGGATTTGCAGTACTGACATAAACCTTAAGAGACCACATGACCACTTAGAGACTGTTACTTCTACAATTTAAGTGCAATCCTCACATCTCCCTATACCTCAGAATACCTTCATCACAGTACAAAACCAGTTTTATTCCTGTTGGTATGCACTGTTTTGCTTTTGCTTGTCAGTGTTAGCCAGGGATAGAAGCCCCATGGACACTCACACTCAGCAGTGACAAGTTCAGCTTCCTCTCTGCTATGATTTAGCCTTTTGGCTGACCAACACCCTCCCCTTTCACAGGTTCCCAGCAAGAAAGTCACGGAGAGACTTTTCCACTGTGAACAGCTGGCAGTGCACATGGCCAAGGGCTGCCAGACTGGGAGGGAGCGTCAGGTCCCCCCGGGGCTGGGGGGTGTCGCTCAGTGGCTGCTGGGATGGAAAATGGAGATTTGTTTCTTAGTGACCTCAATCAAGTCACTTCTATACCTTGTGCCTCTGCTCTCCTATTTGAAAAAACAGGGTAATTTTCAGGATATCCTTTGTAAATCACCCTGAAATCTACAGATGAAAAGTCTTGGTAAGAGACATTAGCATTATCACATTCCTCATCCTCTCTAGTCAGCCCATTCATCACCTTCCCTTTCCTCCCAGTGCCTCCCAGCACTTCAGGCTTCACCCACATCAGAAGACATTACTCACAGCAGCTCAGCTGCTCAGGAGTTGACATGAAGGGAGGCCACACCAGCATGGGGGGGTTGGCTGTCCTTATTCCGCTCTGGTGTCCCTCAAGGCTGGCACCAACCCCGCGTGCAGCACTGCCCCTCTGCCACCAGGGATGCTGGGCTGCTCATGGGGCCAGCCCTCACACCCCATGAAACAGTGATTCCTAGGGGCCAGAGGAGTCTCCTCTGTCAGGAGAGCATTGGGAAGCACCCCAAAATATCACAAGAATTGACTTACCACCGAGTCAAGGAACCTAATGCAGCACTCGAGCTCGGGTCGAGTTTCACAGAACTGCCGAAAGAGAAGCCTTCCGATCGGCTGCTTTTCACATATGCTGCAGTAATCTCTCTCTAGAGGCAATAAAGAGAAGAAGAGAAGCATGAAAATGAGAAGAGCTTTGTCTTCTGGATTGTTCAGGAGTTTAGAGAATTGCAAATGAGTGCAGAACTATGACCTCAAATCAGAACAACATCCTTCTCCCCGCCACCACTTTTCAGGTATCCAAACACGAACACAATTAATGGCTTTAAGGCTCAAATAAGAGGGGCTGGATTTTGTAGAACTCATTTTGGCAAAAGGCAAAAGCCATTCAGCTCTTATGAAAAAATAATTCCATATTTTTCTGTGGTGGAAATGTATTCAAAGGTACTGGTGATGTCTGCGAGAATGTGGGGAACAAAATACAAGACCTTGAAATGTGAGTCATACATTAAAGGGCAGGAAAATTTGTAATTTGTAGAGACCTGCCTCGATGCTTTCTAGCTATGCACTAAAGTGCCCCTAATCTCTGGAAATGCTCAGCTCGCTCTCTACTAAACAATTATTGTATAAACTCTGCATTTTCAAAGGTCTCAAAATTTCTGCTATTTACTTGCTGAGCATTAAGGAATGGATGGAGCATATGGCATCTCGTTACAGCTTCACACAGCACTCCTTAGAGAACTGTATTTCCCCTTAAACTCCATGTTTAAATGCCACTCCCCTGAGCTGGTGCATCCAGAACCATCACTTGCAGTAAAGCAAAAGGTCCTTTACCCATCACAATGACTATCTGCAGGGAAACAAAGGTGAAGGGCAGGTGTCATTAACTGGCATTGCACCAGCACAAATGCTGAGGCCTTTGGATATCTTTCTGGTGAGAGCAGAAAATCCTCCAGCCTGCTTGGAACAGCAATACTTGCTTGAAAAACGTTATTCCTCTAGAAGTACACACATGTCAAACAACATACTGTGTTTCCTTAGGCGTTCTTCTCACCACCCTCCTCGCTGCCATATGGCACTTGCTGTTATTATGGAAACAACCAGCTTCTAAACACATAACACAGCGCTGCAAACAGACATACGAAACCAACACAAGTTGTCAGTGCCTTGGTTACTTCTCTCTCGGGCCTGGAGTGGCTCCTGCAATGTATTTTATTCCCCCTTGGCTTTGGCCCCCTGTGCCCTTCGGCTCTGTGTGCTCCAGGGATGCAGCCACACGTCTGTGATGGAGCTCACCTTTGCCATGGAGGCACCCAGCCAAGGGGCTCACTCATCACAGGTCCCTGGGAGCCGTGTTCTGCAAAGCCAGGACATCATAGAATCATGGAATGGTTTGGGTTGGAAGGGATCCTAAAGATCACCTAGTTCCATACCCTTGATATGAGCAGCAACACCTTCCACTAGGCCAAGTTGCTTGGAGCCCCATCTAACCTGGCCTGGAACACTTCCAGGGATGAGGCGCCCACAACTTCCCTGGGCAACCTGGTGCAGGGCCTCACCACCCTGTGGGTACATCTGTCCTGATCACAAAATGCTGTGTGAGATGCTGGACTTGCTGCCCCGTAGCTGGGGGTCAGGAGGGCAGGAGCACCCAAGGCCTCCTCTGGCAAGAGGAAGGAGGGAGCTTGCCCAGCGCTGCACCCGTGTGCAGGCATGGCTGCACTTCAGGAACTGGCCCCTGAAGCACTTACAGGGTGGTCACTGCAGGCATGGGTTGGGACCACCTGAACTGTGCTTTTAATTCAGGGTGGTCCTGCTCTGGTCTGGTCTTCTGAAGCAATTTGGGAGAACACACCAGCATCATTTTTTTAGCTGGCACTGCCAGTCCATTCTGGATCAGAATATCACTCCATCTCTCCAGAAGACTGCAATGCTTTGATACTCTCTCACAAGCAAAACTGGATCTAAATCAGCGTAAGTCCTACCTTGACCTCCAGTCTATCTAACTATCAGCAGCAACCCACGGCACCGGTTTGTTTGCACGAGCTGGAGCCTTCAGCTCGGAACACCATGGCACGGATCCACATGGCAAGAAAGCCAGTGGGCTCTCTGGGACACGGGGGAGCCTTGGGGGTGTCCTTGGGAGTGGTACAAGCTCGTGCTGCTTGACTGAGTAGCACTCCTAGTGAGGAGGTAAGTGCTGAAGGGCTGTGCAGACACACGCAGTGCCCAGTTAGGGAAGAGTCAGCAGATCCAAACAGCAGCTCACAATTCCCTAGAGGCCAGCACGGAGCCAGAGGCTGAGCAGCTCAGGTGAGGTCTCTTGGGAGGTCTGGAGGTTTAACTCCATCTGTCTGATGATGCTTTCTGCTACCTTGCCTAACTCTTGAGAGGGCAAGAATAAAACATATGTCCTGCCTGCTCATGGCAGCACTCAATCCCTCCAGGAGCCCCAGCCCACAGCAAGCTTCCTCATGCTAAAGGAGCAGTGCAAAGACTGTGACTGTATTTGTAACAGGAGTAAACCAGAAAGGAACAAACACTTTAATCAGCTGGCTTGTTCTATATTTTCTCTTGTACAGCACTATTTGATCCACAATGACAAGGCTTGTTGTACAAAATGCAGTTAGTTTATCGAAGTTGTTATGACGTGGTGACACACTCAGTGCAGCAGAGGATGATCCCCTCACAGAAGGGCCAGTGACACCAGCTAAATTAGCCTGCAAATTGCACATCCATAACTGTACTTCATAGCACAGCAGGAAAAGAAAACAAGCAGATACACACTATGACATATGTGGGTAAATGCACCTTAAAGAAGACGTGAGCACAGACCTCCTCCTATGGTGCAGAACTTGGCCAACACGTGAGAAGGGTGACCCGTTCGTAACGAGGAAAAAGGAAATACCAGAAATAATCTCTGAAAACACAACAGCCAGAGCAGTTCCCTGGAGCCATCACCCCGTCATGTGCATGTAACTGCTGGATATACCAACACAGACAATAAACACAGGAGGAAAATGCTTTCATTCCTTGTAGGTGACACAAACTATTTTCTTAGGCCCTGATCTTGCCGTTGGCCTCACTAAGTCAGCTAAAGCAGTCTGTGCTCAGCTAATTCTCGGGATGGATGGGACCAGAGTGGGCTAAGAAAGAAAAACATCTCTCCCAGCTCAAGCTGAAAAAAGGAGTGGATAGTTTGACTCCAGTGAGGAAAGCAGGAGTGTTTTAAGAGCGTGCTGCACTCCAGGGACGTGGCTGAGCCGTGCTCAGGAGCTGCTGCAGGAGGGCAGGGATGGAGAGGCCGGCGGGTTCCCCGGCCAGGGGCTCGCTGGGGCTGGGGCTGGTCGCTGTGCCACTGCCTGCCAGCAAAAATATCCATCCAGTTTCCAAAGTTGAAAAAATAGAGGGAATGATTTCCTGAGGAAATGGAAATGTTAAACACTTGGAAGTGAAACCATATGCTTATGATGATGAAGTGTAACTAAAACAGCTCTGAGAGCGATATCTTTGGTAGCCAGACCCTCCTGCTTCAGTGAAATCCTGTTTAACACCTGCAAAGTCACCCAAAACGGGGGTGAAAAGCTGGGTGGGTCAGAGCCCTGGGAAAGCAGACACTTCTCACTGACGCCAAGCTCTTTATTTAGAAAATATCACTGGCAAACGACGTGCACATGCAAGTGAATTCTTTATCTTTCTGACAGAGTAACAACACAGATTAATATAGAAAAAGTATTACATAAAATGCCGTCATAAACATTCATAAGATAAAAAAAGATAAATAGTGTTTATTCTAAATTCTAATGATTCATTTCCCCCTTTACTTCATAGCTTATGTATTGAAATAATAATTGCTTAGAGTACCCAGCACTGAGAACATACCAAAATAGTTACACCTGCCCAGAATACTCCATCACCATTCAAAGCCTATGGCCAAATTTGTTCCCCAACAGATACCCTGGTAAGGTTCAGAAAAAGATCTGAGCACATGCCTAGGAAAAATAATCCTATTAGCAAAATTCCACAGTGATCAAATATACCACTGATGATGTGAAAAACACCACACAAGGTAATGAAAGCTGCTGATGACAAAATCCCTGACTTTCAATTAAAAGGGGGGAAAATCTAATATTTGAATTAGATAAAAACCACCCTGTGCCTTGTGAAGATTTTTTGTCTCAATTTCCCATTTAAATACCTTGCACTTTTTGGCTGGCTCAAAGCACCACCTTAGCCATTTTGGAGATAAACAGTGATCTGCAGAGAGATCTCCTCTTTCACATCTGCAGTATACCTGTGGGTTTTGATGGGTTAGTGCTGAGCTACAAAACTGGGTGATGACTCCTGGCTGAAAACCAGTCTTTTCTGATATTCAGTGTAAACTGCAGGTGTCTAAGTGAGACTGCTATAAAAAGTTGCACTTCTGCAACTCATTCTGAAGGGCTGCTAATCCAACCCCTGCAGTCAGCTGGTGAGGCTTCCTCCTGTACGTGTCTGTGGGGAGGGATGAGCTCAGTTTAAATCTCACTCTTCTCGTCTACAGGAGCCAGGAACATCTTTTTGGCTTTTTAGCCATTGCTGGTGTGGCCAATGATTGTACTCCTGTACTATCTATTAAGTAGCATTTTATTTTCCAACATACTGGAATCCCAAGAGAAGATGTTTCAAAGAAATGCTTGGAGAATGGCCAAGGAGACAAGCACCATGCTGCTGCACGGGAACATTTGGTCTCTCTATGCTATCTTTGGCATTAAATCAGCCTGGAAGAAAACTAAGATCCAACTGCAATTTAATTCTGGTGCCCCCCCCCCCCCCCCAAAAAAAAAAAACAATCGAGAAAACAACAACAACAAAACCCCACAAGCAAACCAAACAAATCCACTTTAACATCTGGAAACCCCAAAGAGGATCTAGGAAGACTTAATTGTTCATTTCCTGCTCATGCTCAATGACCCAAGACAAGAACTCATCTTCCCCCTATTTTTTTTTTCTTTAAGGTGAATCAAAGTCTTTTAGATGTTGTTCCAAGTCTATTATTTGTCTGTTGCTCTCTTCCTCTCACCTGCTTTGGTCCAGAACAACAAAACCCACATCAAATTAATGGAAGAAAGCATTTGAATATGAAGGGATCCTCAGTCCCTGCATTCAAGCTGGACAATAAGAACAGCATCGGAGCCTGAGGGGTCAGCAGTCACTTCCCAAGACTTCTGTCACACCAAAAGAAAAAACTATCTTTTTCCAAGGGTATGAGGTCTGCCAAAATGGTTCCCACCATCCCTGGGATGGATGGAAACCTCAGCTAGAGATGTCCCAAAATTGTATGCCTCCCTCCTCAATCAACTCAGGGGGAATGGTGCTAAAAGGGATCTTAACCAGCCCAGCCCAAATCTAAAACCACTTCTGTTTGGTTTTTTTTTTTTGCCCATCTCTGCCTTCTTCATGTAAGGTGACTTACAGGGGCACACAATGAAATGGAGGGCAAAGGCAAGAACTAAAAGCAAGATTAAAAAATATGCAGCACAATTGAACTAGACACATTCTCACAGCCCATCATACACTGTGCACTTGTAGCAATTTCCTTCTTTTTGTCAAAAAAAGAAGACCAAAGCCTTTAGAGTTTGCAAAATTGCTTTGTGTCCAGTCAGAGTACTAATGGAAAACAAATTGCATCTTTAAACACTGAATAACCCCATTTAGAGCTATATTAATATAAATGCATTTTTCATTTAAAACCAGCAAGTCTAACAGTGTTGCTTATAAAGATGTCTCATAATTTACTGCTGCTCTTCTCCAGCCAAAAGTGGAATTACCACTTTCGACGTATAAACTTAATAAACAGCACATACTAAACTGCCTCGTCTTTCAGGCTGATGAAAGTTGCTTCTTATCAAAGGATCCTTTGTGGATGCTTTAAAAGGATTTAAATTGCTTTGATTGCATTATTAACAGTGTCTGTGTTGCTCTTGTATTTCAGAATAATCTGGAAAGCTGGAACATCAGCTCTTGCATTCTACAAAAGACTGTTTTCCATCTCTAACAAATGTGCTTCAATACAAAAGATAATCCTTGTGCTCAAAAGCAAGACCCCAAGATGGGCCATGTTAACACTTCTGTAGACCCACTTATTACCTTCTTATTCTTCCTATTTTTCAATGGTTTTCAGCCCTGGAGGTGTCATGGCCAGTCAGGACCTCATGAACTTTGCTGGGAACCCAGTGAAAAACATATCAGGTTTCTCTCCTTGAGAAACTGCCAAGACAGGACCATTTCTGACAAAGAAACATGGATATTGCTGTTTAAACTGTAGAACCTGACCAAGTTCTACAGGGAGGGATCTCTTTTTCGTGGTGCCTACTTGGGAATGTTGCAGGAATGGGTTGAAGCAACAAGAGAGAAGTTTCCTGTCCTTCTTGTCGGTTGTTTTCTGGGGTTTGTTTGCTTTGGGTTTTTTTTTTTTGTTGTTGTTGTTTCTTTTTTGGTGGTGGTGGTGGTTTGGGGGGATTTAAGATGGAAAGCTGTTGTTGAGACGCTGAGGATTCTCCACTTGCCCTGTCTCCAACAATGCATTTAAAAAGTGAGGCAAGCCAGATGGTTAGGGAACACAAGACAGGAATAAAGATGTCACATTTCAGCTCATTCAGAAATTCCTAGGAACTGTGGCAGTAAGTCACATTATAAAAGCCTGATACAAGCATCTAGGCTCCCGTGGGAATTGTTACCAGTACAACTAAATTCTGTGCCCTGCAGACCTCAGTGGCACACTGTATTCATGAAATGGGGCTGGAGGCACTGCCCTCCCTCCCAGCAGCGTGGCCAGAATAAGTACAGTGAAGTGTGTGAGCCCAGAGTGCTGCTGGACAGCCCTGTGGCTCCCTTGTGCAAACTCCCGGAGCGGAAATTCAGTCCAAGAGAGCACAGCAGAGCCTTTTTATACATTAACCACTATACTGCTCCAGAACTTCACCTGGCACTTCCCAGAGATTAAAAGTGACGGGGCAGCCTCTGTCCTGGAGAGTGTTTACCTTGGCGGGCCCAGAGCCCTGCAGGTGCCGGACGGGAATTCTGCAGCCAAGGGCTGTGATGAAGTTCTCTTGCTGGGGGCAAAAGCACACTCTCTCTCACCGTAAATATTTCATCTGCTTTCGTTGTTTTTAATAAAACACTGAAATTGTTATGACTTATGACAAGATAATGGCTTGATAGATTCCTTATTCTAAACAGCAGCTCATCCCGGTCTGCAGTTCAAACCAGGCCTTTGTCGCTGTAGAAAGCTCAAGACCTGACATAGGAAGTCCTGGGGAAGAACATATTTTTTGGCCTTGGTCGATTTTTTTCCCTTTGAATTTAGGATTTCCTACAAAATACTTGGAGACCCTCGTCTACGCCGTTACAGCAAGAGTTGTTTTGGCACTGACTATCCAACTTTAATTAATTAAAAATACAAATGCAATCAAGCTTACTTGAGACAATGGAACTACCTCGAACTGGTTTTAAGTCCTGCCAACCTAATTTTCTCTGCTTGTCAGCTGTCTTTTTAAAAACAAACAAAATTTAATCTCCTGATTATCGAACATCTAATGTAATTATTCAGATGCAGACAGTGTTTGCTTTGTATAACTTTCCTTATTTCCACTCTTTTCATGTTGTTAGGCTACAGGGATAAACTCCACACATCACAGCAGCATTACGCTGAAGATGGAAACAGTCCAAACCCTAGAGTTGGACCGATATGGAAAAAATGTTTGGAGAATATTGTAACAGATTGGCAGTTAAATACACTCCAGTGATATATATGGATCTTCTGATTTGTTTTCTGAGAGCAGCTGTATTGAAGCTTGCTCATGGAATTCTATCTGAAAGTCAAATCCCACAAACAGTTGCATAAATATGTTTGCACTTGAACCAGAACGCGTACGCGGCTCTGCTGATTTTGGACAAAGATTTTGGCAGGAGGGAGAACAACCCGCCCACCCTTTCTGTAGCAGCAGCAGGAGGATCAAACCAGATCCTGTGAGCTCAACATTGTCACCACGCACAACAACATGAGTGGGGTCCAGAGCCTGGGGAGGGACCCTCAGCTCTCTCAGAGGAGACGTTTGGTCACCCAGCCTTGTGCCAGGAGCACCGTCAGACAGCAAGGAGAGGATGCTCTGCCCTGAGAACAGGCTACTCGCCAGTGGAACACGAATCCTCATCCCAACGAAATCTGAGTTACTCTGCTGAGTTATTCCAGCCCTCCCCAAACACTTATGGCATCTTCTAAAAGTTACTAGTTCGGCCAACAGCATCCTTTCCACATGGGTCACTGACCCAGCCCCGTGTTCAAGGGCAGGCTGCAGGTACTGCAGGGTCAGGAGTAGGTTCAGCAGGAGAAGATGGAGCTTGCCATTAATGCTCGAGCCTCTTCAGATCACAGAAGCAAAAGCTTCTTGTGGGAAGTGATGGGGTGCAGGGAAAGGCAACAAATAATTGCTACAAATAATGAAGACGATCTTTAAGCCTGCTGAAATCACAGAATCACAGAATCTCCTGAGCTGGAAGGGACCCACAGGGATCATCGAGTCCAGCTCTTCAGTGAATGGCCCATACGGGGTGGAACCCTGGACCTTGGAGTTATTCACACCATGCTCCAACCAGCTGAAGTGGATGGAGATTCCCATCGATTCCAGAGGATCAAGCCTGGTTTTCCCACCTCTGTCAAGCACAACTTACATGAATAAACCACCGAGTCTGTCTCTCAGTTACTCAGCACCAGCAAGACAGTGAAAATGCACATGCCAGGATTAATCGCCAGGAAATCTGGATCGTGAATGTGCAATGGGAATGTTTGGAAAGCTTCTTCTCAACTGAAATTGTTAGGCACCAGGCTCTTAAAACACATCCTTTCTTTTCCATTTGGTTGCCAGGTGGAATAACAGTACGTAGAAAGGGAACTAAAAGCAAAATAGAGCAGGGGGACAGACTGGCTGACAGACAGACAGACAGACGGGCAGGTGTGTTACACTTCTAGTCAAAAAATTCACATTACTAGTAGTAAGCTGGTTTCCATTCCCATAAATGACACTTGAAAAGCACATGGCCCTGGATCAGTGCCTTTGGTGAGGTTTCCCGAGCACAGTGCTAGTCCAAAGGTATCCAGGGCAGGGGGGGCTTCCAAACTGCCTCACACTGATCACAGAAGATGCTCCACCACCACAATTTCCCAGCACTTTCATGTGGTACTGGTGCAGCCCCAGGGGAAGGGCTGCCCACACCATAATCCTGACCACCACCCCGGCTAGAAAAGGAGTTTATCTTCTTAAACAGCTTTCAACAATGTCTCTGTGGCAAGGCCGGAGGAATGGAAAAGAAAAAAATACCTCAAAGAAATATGAAAGCTCACCTCAGAAACGCCCTGGGAAATCTGGGGAACAAACACTTGGTTGTTCTCATTTTGTTCTGCTTTGGATGGGAATGACAGAACCAGATGATTTGCTCTCACAGACAGTAGCTACTGACATTTTTTCATTTGGAACTTTCATGTCCAGTCTGAAAGATTTTTAACCGAAGCACCAAACTTACTTTCTGTCTAGTGCTGTTATTTAGACTCCTGCCTGGTGAAATTCTGGGTAACACTCGCTGAAAGAAAATTTCAGTCAAAGTTGCGATTTGAATGTTTAAGGTTATGAAATCTACAGAACTGTTGCTGTTGTACATAGCACAAAATAAACACCTCGATTCCAGGAAACTAACGGAGACATCTTGTGAATCGCTTTCTCAAGGCGAAAAGACTTCTGCAAAACTACTCTTGGACTTCTAAACCAGCCCAGGTAGAAAGTGAAGCAGCTGTCAGGACTAAACTTTTAGCAGGCCAGTGAGATGGCAGAATGCAGAGAGCCACCAGCACTCACTCTGCGAGTGCATATTTAAGCAGCACACGTTACTCCCAGGCACATAATAAAACTATTCACTGGGATTACTCACTCTGCATGCTGTTCAATAGTCACTGCAAGTCCTCAGCATCTCAGCCCTTTTATTAGTGACTCCTCTAACAAAATACTAGATGCCCTTGGTTGTTACTTCATTGCTAAATTTTCTTGGGTTTTTTTTCTTGTTGTTCCTTTCAATTTTTCTCCTGGTGTTTTGAAACCCCCAAACCTCAAGTACAACAAAACTCCACACTGCTAAAACTCCACTTATTTTATAAGTGTTTGTCAATTCCAACCTTTAAAAAATTGCAAAATAAGCTCAGCCACCAACCTTAATAATCACAGAAAATAATACACTGAAAAACATAATCAACCCTCACCAATTTTAAGGGTATCACTGACCTCTGACAACACTGCTAAATTACCACTTAACTGGATATTTTGCTCAACTACAAGTGGTTTATTTGTTATAATACAGACACTGATTTTGCCTTGGTTTATATTGACAGGCTGATTTCACTGCCTGCTGAGTGACAGCCCCCTCTGAGTGGGCGTGAAGGAGCTGAGCTGCTGAGTAAAATTGATAGGAGGAGTGGAAAAAAGATTTTAAAGTCATTTAGAAACCCAAATGCACTGAAAGGAACTCGTACAAAAGGGTATTGCCAGTGGAAAGTATTTTTTTCTCCT
Source organism: Platyrinchus mystaceus (assembly GCA_035041135.1). Taxonomy (NCBI): domain Eukaryota; kingdom Metazoa; phylum Chordata; class Aves; order Passeriformes; family Tyrannidae; genus Platyrinchus; species Platyrinchus mystaceus. The sequence goes on along the minus strand of JAWWLV010000180.1, from coordinate 30,434,826 downwards.
TGACAGAAGTCTGCAGTACCAAGGACCATTTCATACCAAATTATTGCAATGGATGCAGAGAGTGTGGCAGACACAGAAACCATGAACAGTCGTACTTAGGTCTACAAAAAAAAGGCAATTTTTGAGTGAACTTCCACTTTATTCTTATGAAAACTAGGTTGTCCTAGGGAAATTACCCAAGAACTTTGGCAGTTTTAAAGGTTATTCTAATGTTTGCATTTTTCCAGTTTATCTCTTTTTTTTTTCCTGTTATTTCTCAGTTTAGTTTCACACTCTCATATGAAAAACATCTTACCCTTGAATTGTTTTTTTTTCCCTGTAACATTTTGTTTCCTACATTACAACAGACAGCCACAAATATTCAGCAACACAAAATAATGGTGTTCAGATCTGCAAAACAAGAAGCCCAGTCTGTCACCTCCAAAGTTACCGAAAGGATTTCAGCACACAGAAGACAAAATTAACAGGAACTTCAGCTAGGGTTGCCTACCTCATAAGTAGTGATTGGTATTTAGATGCTGAAAAAAGAATTAGACATTTTACTTCTCACTTGGAAGAGGATATTTCAACATCCCCTTGCATTACATGTTAGATCTGAAGAAATGAATCAATAACTGAGATCCTAATGCTTGTCTGAAGGGTTCCCAGCACCCTCCCAGAGAGGTGCTGATCCACTAAGACACTGCTTCACTCAAGCAAAACAACAGGAGGTCTGCACACCCTGCTTCATAAAATAAGCAGAGTATTAAAAAACCTACAGAAATCTAATAAACTTCTACACCAGAGTGACACATGGCGAGGAGTAGCTCTGATATGGTAAGAGCAGCATCACAACTGGGTGCCATCAGTCCTTTGAGAAACCTCTCCTCAAGTTATTCTGGTCAAGAATGTACAGGGAGGTGGGGTGGATGAGGCTAAAAATAAGAACTCTGCAAGAGTTGGGTGACTGCCTTCTCTGTGTGAAGCATCAGCTCTGTGTCCATAAATGTGAGCAGGTGCTCAGAGATGGTGAAAGGATCGCTTATGGGGCAGCCACTTAGATTTGCCCTTTCAATTCTACCAAGTAGAGCAACCTCTGTGCTTGTACCTTCATGCTGACCTCCAGCACAGAGAGGGTAGATGCTGTTTATGGCATTTTGGTGCTCAGGTGTTTAGAGCAAGCTGTGGCTTCACCAGCAGCATTCCATGTGCCATACCTAGGCTGCTCCTGTTACTTCACTGATCAGTCCAACAGCTGGAAAGAGTTCACAAAGTATGGAAGTCAAGACTGCCATGTGCAGTTATCCCCTTAGAGATGTGCAGGTTCTCCTATGAAGGTGAGAGACGGGAACACGGAGCTTGGCTGGGAGAGAACCATCAGCTAAGGGTTAACATTCCCAGGGCTGAGGTGCACTGTCTTCTGGGTCCTCAGCCCAGGAACTGCACAGAAGACAGAGATTTCCTCTTCAGCAGACACATAAAATGTACTTCTATGAAGGGAAAAGGGGAAAAGGCATGGAAAAGAAGAGCCACGTGGCTGATCTGAAAGGAAAGCACGCTTGCAACGACACCGAAACATTAGGGACATTGTTCGAGGGCAGTTCATCCTTGCAAAAATATTATCCTCGTCTCCATGCCAAGGGCGGTGAAAGTATGGGCTCCTTGCCATGGAAGTGCTGGGTATTTAGGCTAGACCTGTCATGGGGCTTGTTTACTCTCTGCACCCAACGTTTCAGACACACTCAAGCGTAGTGTTCACGTCTTGGCAGGAACTTCTCATTCATGCGTTTTCTCCTGGTGCCCTTTGAGGAGTCTTCCTCCTCCGACATTGCAGTGGTTGAAATTTCACTGCTTGCTGAGAAAACCAACACTGATTAATTTCATCCTACTTGCATGGAAGAGGTAAAGTATGCAGGTCTCTAGCCAGGGACAAGGAAATCCCTGCTGCTTACATGCCACATGGAATAAGCAGCCCATGGTTGAGGCCATTGGACTTCAGCAGTCTTCATTCCACCCGCAGGAAAGGAGCAATTATCCGTAGCAGCATGGGGAGCAAACAGGAAGCAAATGCAACACATTCACTTTTGAGCACAGAATATTTTTTTTTTTTACAAGACATAATATTCCACAAGGAAGAATTCAGCCGTAGCGTTGCATCGACGCACCCCAAATCATTAAAGGAACGTGATTGAGGTTGCAAAGTGAAGCCTCAAAACCTAGGAAAAACCTAAATGAAAGCTGCAGGCTGGTGCAGCCTGAATGCCAGTCCTGACTGTGGGTGCGTTCTGGTACAGCCTTTAATTACATCACTGCAAACTGCTTTTCCCCCAGGACCCTCACCTCATTCAGAGCACAGAACGGACAGTGCTTACTTAATGAGCAGCTATTCAGCACCTTGTTCTCTGCTCTGCTTCAATGGGTGGCCCCAGACTGTATTTACTGCACACAGGCAGGGCCAGCTCTGAGCACAGTGATTCATTTCCCCACGGACCCCGCTGTGACATTCTCCACTGCTGCCTCTGAATACTTCACACGTATTCATGGACCTATTTGCACCCCACCTCTGGGAGACAGAGTCCAATTTTACAGGTGGGGGACTTAAAACATAATAAAGATTGAGGTAAAAAGTACCCACCGACTGGGGTGGCTCGATCTGCTGTGTATTTAAGTTTATGTGCCATTCTCTCTGCCCAAGGCCAACCTTCCCTTAGCTTCAGTTGCAGATGTTTGTAACCAGGACCCAAAAATCTCAAGGCAACTACAACTACTCAAAAAACGAAAAAAAAAAAAAAAAAAAAAAAAGCACAATTAGAAGCCAACTGTGAAAAACTAATTTCAAGTGACTTGTCTGTCATCTGATAAGATCTATCCCTGTCCAGTTCCCTAGTGTGTTATTCAATCATCTTGTCCATGAGACCATTTTCTTTGATGCTGCAAATCCCCGTTCAAATTTATCACACACCTTTTACCCCATGCAATAAATGAGTCAGTCATTCCATCCTCCTTTATTAGAAAACCCGGTTCCATTCCCAGATTAACTCAGGCTTTTGAACTGACTGCATTAGGGCTCCTGGGGAAGAAAATTAAGCATTTGATATTTACAGGAATATGAATTTAAGCTGCACAGGCAGCCTTAATTCAAAATTTATTTTAGGTGCTCGTTGTTTTAACACATATTTTTGCATGTTTAATTTCCTAAGCTTTTAAGGAACTGGAAAACTGAAGGAAAAAAACAAAATGCTGTGGACCAAGAGAAGGTCTTGCTCATTAGGAAGAGCTTGCACAAGAGGCTGGGAACTTTGAACTGGTAACTTGAAGAATTTCTTTTTATCACAGCTTTTCCTGCACTTTTTCCTAAGTTTTCTTTGAAGCAGAAACTCCATCATGATGACTCTCATCCTGATACCTATACCAGCAGAGCTGAAACAGGGATGTCAGGGTATCCCTTCGTGCTGCTGGGAGAGGAGCTGTAAATTGTGTTAGCTGATCCTCCTCAGTTCTGGGCTCTCTGTGGACTGTTGTGACTCTCCATGTTTCTTCTTTCACCTTCCCTCCCTAACTTTTTGCCATCTTTCCCAGCAGTACTGCTGCTCCATTCTAGTTCCCCTAAGACAAGCAAGTTCCCTCCACTTCTACAGTAAACCTCAATTTTTCGAGATAATGGGTCCCAAATCCCCCATCCATTTGATCCCAGGACTTGTCCTACACAGGAAAGATAACATGCAGCAGTACCAGTGATATATGGATTTACTGCATACCAGCAGCTCTGCAACAGCTCACTACTGCAACTACCTCACACCTAGCCTGGATGTTTAAGGAATAGATATAGATATAGTGGTGTTAATCCACCAGTGCTCACTCCTTCAGTGGAACGACGCTGCTTCTTTGCCTTTCTGATCAATCCCAGCTCCCACCTTCAGCCTGTTATTTTTAATTAAAAAAAAATAAAAATTAAAAGAAAAATAAAAAAAAATGTAGCACAGAAAACATCCAGCAATGGAAAATTTCAGTCTACATAACTCTGGCAAAATCTTAATCTTATAATGTGCAACATTAGGCAACTTCAGTAATGGATGGTGCTACCCAGCCCACTGGTAACAGCAGCCCTTACTCAGAGGGTTTGGCTTCGGGAGACGCGTGGTTATTATTTATTATGTGTTACAGGGCCAGGTCTGCCCTGACTGCTGATGTTTTAGGACCTTGACCTGTGAGTAGTCTCACTGAATGCTGAAGGCTTGACTGGAAAACTCAGAGGATGCTATCTTTGAGGGTTATATGGGAATCAAAACAAGCAACTTTCTCGTCCAGAGGGGTTTTTTTCGGCCTAAGTAGATAAACATAAAACAGCAGAAGATGAGGAAAAAGAAGAGAAACTGCATAAGCTTCACACAGTGTTTTGTACAATTTTATGATTTTTAATAATTAAGCATCTCTGTCGGCTTATCAGGGATTAATATTACCCTACTTCCCTTGAATTCCATTTAGTTCTTACATTATACATATTCCACATGAGCACTCTCTTCTCTCGATATTTCTGGCACCAATATGAGCCTCTTTGGTAAGGACTCATAAGGTTATGAATGTCTGGACAGCCTGAGTAATGAAAGGCCATTTGGGGCCGAACCATTGACCACAGATTTAACTTGCCAGGAAGCATAAAACATAAAATGTAAATTAGGTACTAATAACCCATTTTTCTTCTAAATCCTAGGTACAGATATGCAGCATGAAGTTCAGATTATGTTTTGAAAGAGATTTTGGAATAATTTGCAGTCAAAAATATTGTATGGGACCTTGTGTTGTGGCCTCAGAAGAGACTGAATTGTGAGTTGTTACTGCTGCCCTTGAACCCACTTCAGTCAATGGAAAGTTTCATTGGCACCTGGATTTGTTGCTTTGGGTAGCTGCCTAGCTACCAGCAAAACCCAGCACATAATACTGTCATCAGGGAAAGAGGAATGTGCAGTCCAGCAAGCAAGACATGCATGGAAAAGTACATTTCTCCCAGCATGTTTTGCAATCTCCATGCTATTCCCTCCCCATCTTCCTTTCCACTGATCTCATCTGTGGAGATGAAGTCAAGGAGAAAGCTCAGGAAGCAGCACTTGCATGGCAAGATCGTTTTGCTGCCTGTGCATGACCAGCATCGTCCTTAGCACAGCTTTGACCCTCTGGATGGGGCCAACCCCGTGTGAAAAAACAGACATACAGCTCCTCTATTTCCAGTCAAGGGATCTGAAGGCAACTTGAGGTTGGTTGGGCACGTTCAGTTCACATGTGAATTTGCCATTAAAACCGTGGTCTTGGAGCCTGCTGGTGACAGTGTGCACTAAACTGCTGGGAAACAGAGCTACAAGTCATGCAAGGTACAACACAGGATCTGTGTTGTGCTATTTTCAGAGTACATATAAAGACATGTTCTCCAATATGTAAGAAGGCTGGAGCCATCAGTTACCCCCTACAAACCACTGTTCTTGTTCTGTTTGCTGCAACAATGAGGAAATGACCAGCTCTTCTCTTTGTCATCTGGGCGCAGGACTATCTAAAAATACAACGTGTGGAACAAGCTTCTTGAATTAATTATGCTTCAGGTAAAAATAAAATAAATGTACTTGGCCTTAATGAGATCTAGAACTGCTTCTCCACTCTATGAGACACATCTTTCTTAGGCAAAACCTGGAATCTTGCTACTTTTCAATAGGTCAGTACACTTGACATACCTCTACAGCTCAGTAATTCCTACCACTCTTTGCACCAAGAAAATAAGATATTTCAACCAATTCTTTTAAAAACTAAATAAATATCTGGTTTTGGCTTGCAAAGAGGGGGAACCTCTGGCTATGACACTGATAAAGAGTCTTAAAGATAAGACAGGAGTGAATCTTTGCTCCACCCCTGCAGAATTGCCTTGCTGGAATAGATACCTTCTCCCAGAGAAGCAACCCAGAGAAAGCAAAGTCATATCTCCTCATTCACTCTTCCTGTTATTAATTTGTAGCACTATTGCTAATAAAGATTATTTTACCGTGCTAATGCCTGATCATGGCACAGCACCAAGAACATATGGAGGGGAGTATGGTGCTAGGCACTGAATAAACACAGGAAAACAAGGCAGTCCTACCCAGGCAGTGGAAAGGTTTAGAGAATACGAATAAATATTCATTGCTTTTGGACGCCTGTCAGAGACACCTTCCAAGTCTTCTCAGGTTCAACCGCTACTATTGATGTAGCAGAAGAATCATGACTTAAATGGGTGAAGGAGGAGACTCCTAAAAACACACGATCTGGCAAACCAGAAACAGACTAAACAAGCCTCTTGAAGAAATATGCATTTGAGAAACTAGCCTGATTTCAAAGGTCCTGTTTTTTATCCTTCGCCCATTGCGTGGACCTGCGGTGCAGCAACAGGCTGGAGATACATCATGTGATAACTCAGGGACACTAACGCTGGAGAGGAAAGCAACAACACTGCAAGAGTAAGAAAATAAACCTTGAGATTACAAAGAAAAAAAAGAAAAGAAGAAGAATCCACAAGGTCTGGTCTAGTGTGTGCTGTCATTGTTAATGAGAATCGTGACTCCGTGGTCCTCAGAGGAGAGCAGACGTGCCTCTCCATAAAGCAGGTCTTAAGGGTATATACATTACTAGCAAAGGACAAGCACCACCATTTCCTCTCATATAATGATCCAAGAGTGCCATTTAATTGAGAGGAATATAAACACCCAGGCTGGAATATGGCCAGGACACTACATTTAACGTCCTGCTCTAAATAAGAAATGCCATACAAGCTGCAGTGTCCAAGCAGAGCAGACACAAGCTAAAGTAAAAGATCTCATCTGATAATCCTCCTCACAACAAACTACATAGACCAGAATTTACAGTCCTGGGCAACATCAAGTGTTGAGTCGACCCTGGCTGTCACTGCCAAATGAGGTAGAGCACTTGGAGAACATCTGTTACGGATGACAGCAAACATCTTTTGCCTTGGAGTGTCCCAGGTAAATCTCCCAGGAAAAACAAAACCAACTGTCTGCAAAAAGTCTCTCTTCCACCCTGTCCTGTTGGCCAGCTTCCCCTGAGTGTATCATTGTGCTCTCAGATGAACTCACTCTTAACGTGACAACAGCCTCTCCATTTTTTGGATGTCAGGCTTTAAACAAAAGGAAATTTGGGTGTTTGGAAGGTTGTTGCCTTATCCTCTGCCAAAGACCAGGAGAATTTTTTTCTTCATTTTTTTAGGAGTGGCCAAACCACTTTGGAATTACACTGTCAACATGGTGAGTATGCCTGACTTGCCTTACTTTCCCCAGAATCACTCTACACCGTTCAATGACAGCAGCTTGTGCAAATACTGGCAGGAAGTCAGCAAAGACATGACAGAAGGAAGACATAAAATTTCCAGCACAATTAAGAAAACAAGTTTTGGTTACCTTCATCAATCAAGACTGATTAGATCAGTAAGAGTGGCCAGACCTGGCTCGAGTGTAGAGTAATCTGCCTGCGTCTCTTACAAATGATATTTGCACTGAACAGACCCAGAACCTCCCTTTTCCTCAGCTGTTTGTGTTGACCACTGGGATTTCATCCCTTCTGTCGCCTGGTCCTGCCCTCGGCACAGCCTCACTGAAGGTGTTGTCACACATTACTCAGACCATTCCCCTCTTCACCCACCATTGTGAAAAGTTTTACAAATGTTGCAAGATACTCCAGGAATTCATACAAAGTCCCTTGATTTCAATGGGAACTGTGATATGGTGGAGTTCTCCAAATCAGAGAATTCATATAATTGAAAAGGTTTGCTTTTCTTTTTCACAATTCAGCATTCTTGTGAGACATTTTAACTTGTTGCCTTCCCCACTTTCATATTTTCCTGTATTTTTCACTCCAACCTTCACATAACTTTCTGATTAAATAACTGAAATCCTCTGAAACAGATCATGTCTTTCAGCATGTCCTCAGAGGGGCCCAATGACTTTGAAAAGCTCAGAAAGCAAGGCCAGGGTTTTAAAATTTCCACATAGATATGCACAGTTCAGTTGGAATACATCTGGGTTCCTCAAAAAAAAAAAAGGAAAAAAAATGGGGAAGGTGAGGACTCACTGATTAACAAACTCTGTTAGTGCCCACAGTTAAGACAGAGACCACTTTTTACTTCTTGTGTCTGGTATCACATCATGTCTCACAGCTCTGCATCAATGAAGGCACTGACTTCATTTCTGGATCCCACAATTCTGTGCCCATGAGTAGCTGGCAGTTGAGTTCTGGATAGTAGCAGTAGTTTCAAAGAGCTACAGTAGGACATTAATAATAAGAAATGACCGAAAAAATGCCTTAAAACAACCTTTCTCTAAAATTAAAGGGCACACAAATTTCACTTGCTGCAAATCAGAGACCAGGAGGTCCAAGCTAGAGCTGTTTTCTAAGCATTCCATTTTAAAGTAGCAGAGATCAACACCATGAAATGACAGTGCACCTACACTTTGAAATAACAACTGCCTCCAAGGCCATCCCAGCTGCAGTGGGCAACAACAGCACGAAACACCACAGCACGTCCATCCACAGTCTGGGTGAAGCATCATTTGCTCCTGCTACTTCTCAGTGAAGCTGTGCTGCCCCTCTTGGCAGGCAGTTCCCCTGCCCACTGCATTAAACCACCTGCAATCACACCTGTAGTTCATGGGCTGCTTGGCAAGGGCCCTGGGCAA
>JAWWLV010000180.1:30400371-30426042 GCA_035041135.1 Platyrinchus mystaceus | reverse complement strand
GTTCCCCTGCCCACTGCATTAAACCACCTGCAATCACACCTGTAGTTCATGGGCTGCTTGGCAAGGGCCCTGGGCAAACAGCTTCTCATGACCCAGCCAAAGATCAGGAGAACTTCCACCAGGACAAAAGCGGAGAGCCCGTTGTGGTGCTGGTTTTGTGCTTCGGTTTTGCCTTTTGATGACATGCTTCATGGTGGCATTAATGTTTTTCTGCTCATCTCAGCCTCATGCTGCCTGAGAGATTAGTTTTTTGTATTTAGTTTTCCTTGCCTTGAATTAGAGCATGATCTTTTACCATGACCAGAGCTCTGTTGTTCTCAGACTCTTTAACCCTGATCTGTTTGATTCCAGAGCTGAATACAACCCAGAGTCCACATTCCTTGTGTTGACTGATAACCTCCTCCAGGCCACAAGATAACTATTAGTTCTCTCAGATAGGTCAGCTATATTTATTACAGCACATGGACCACATGGCCTTCCCCTTCTTCAGCAACAGAAGCTGCAGAGCAATGCCAAGCACTGATTCTCTGACCCCAAGGACTTCCATGGGAGATCCACACCATTCCCAGCTCTATTTCACATGCAGAGCTTTGGCAGGACATCACATCTGGACAGTACTGGGTACACTCTAGGGCAGCTGAGTGACAGGCCAATCCAACAGGATGCAGGGACATAACTGGAGCTTATAAGCCTGGGGTGAGGAGTAAAACTGATTTACTTAAACACAATGAAAAAGCCAGCATTTATGAGAAGCCAAATTGAAGGAGGCTGTTCTGTCACTCAGGTTCAGGGCTGGGTTGCATTTGCCAAGATGGTTTTCTCCTTATGACTGGCGGGGAAACTGTGGGCTTGACATTTGGATATGGACCTCTCTGCAGTGATTCATGCCCCTGCTGCCTTCCTTTCCCAGGGCTGAGAGCAGCAGGACGCTTTGCAGTGGATTTTCTTCCCGGGTGCTCAGCTCCAGACTGCGCTGCTCAGGACTGTCATTAGCCAGCAGCTGAGTCCCAGCTCCAGGGGAAAACACCAAGCCATAACAACCTAAATACCAGACATCTGCTGCCTCCCTGCCCCAGGCCGTGTCCCTTGTAGTCACTTGGAGAGCTCAGGATCAGCTCGGTGTTGCGGTGTTGCGTGGGCTGGGGAGCAGCCTGAGCTGCAGACACTCCTGGTGGAAGGGTTGTCTCCTCTGGAATGCACTTCCCCACTCCAGCTCTAACAGCCTGGATTTCATGACCCCCAGGTCATGCTGTAGGGTCCATCTGCTTTCCCAGGCTCCAAAGGGGGAGGAGAAATTTGAGAAATTATAAGGATACTGTAGGAAATGCTTAGTCGTAAACCCGGCAGGAAGAGTTTGTGCTTTGAGACATCCACTCAGTGGTAGAAATTGTAGTGATATTGAGTAAATCTGCCCAGAAAGCAGAATGGGGAACTGTTACTGAGCTGAAGAAACAAACACTTATTGACTTTATGGGACATGAGATAAAGGATTTTTATAACTTGGTAAGTAAAATTGTTCTGATTTAGGTTTAAAGTCTATAAATACAAAACAAGAACTAGCAGGAAACAGAACTTACAGTCACAGAAGGAGGGGGGATGTGGGGAATTCCATTATGGGATTGCTCCAAGAGCCCACTTAAAATATTTAGTGCTGATCCCTCTGCCTTCTATCTCCTTAAAAGAAATCACCTCTTACATCATGCCATTCAAAATGAATCATGCTTTCCATTTTCCTTGCTCCCTGCTACATTCATATTAAACTATTATATTGCATGCAGGAAAGAATCCAGCAAAAGCAACTGTCTTGCTGTATGCTAGGAATGGTTTTCTTCAGATGGCTTTAATGCTGAAGACAAAGGCCAGCAATTTACCCCAAACAAAGCCCTGGAATTTAATCCTTCCTCTGTTTGTGAACAACATGCTTCCACAGCCTTCGCTGCATTCTTCCATTACATTCCTACTGGAAAGCAGGGCTTAAAAAACCCCTCTCTAAAGCTGTTTTTTTTTCTTTCCCTGGTAGACTTGAAGCAGTGAATACTGTATTAGAGAGCTGCCAAGTCATCTGCAGAGGACCTCCACCACTCTGCCTCTTCCAGAGATGCTTGTTTAATTAACACATTCCACGAGCTGTAGGACTCCTCACTGCTGAGGATTTCTCCTCCTTCGATGCAGGGCTGTGCTGGAGGATGAGGGTATGGACAGTGCACATCAAATCTTGCAGCCCCCTGAGCAGCTTTGCCTTGCACACGAACTGCATAGCCCAGAAATGCACCTCAGAGCAGCACATGAAACCAGCAAACCGTGCTCTGAAACTGGGAAGGAAGGGGAAGACAGCTGGAAATGTGCATTATTTAAAACGCTGTAGGATGAGAAACAGATGCTGGCATGGCATTTGTGGAGTTGAAAGTTACACAGCTCGCACTGCCAGTTGGCAGCTAAATTGGTATCAAACCCACAGCTATGCAAAACCCACCACCACAACTGGCACCCAGGCTGGCAGAGCCAGCCAAGAGCAAGAGATCATGGGCACTGGAATTTTCTCTCTCTTGCCATTGTGCCTCCACCCTGGGAGGGACCAGAGCAGAGAGGGGGAAGTCAGACTGCACCTGCCTGGGAGACACAACATCTCCCTTTCAAGGGCTATCTGTGCATTAACTGTCACCAGGACCTAAGTTTCCCTAAATGAAGGGTAAAAAAGTGAGGAAGAAAAGCAAAGGGGTGTTTTATTTGCTCTCTAATTCAAGACTTGATGACCCACATCTCACAGGCAGAGCCTCCAGCTGAACTCCCAGTGCTTTCTCTCTCTGAGGCAATCAAAGGAAAGGGCTTCTGATCCCTCCCCAGTACATGCTGGAAGTCGGTGAGTTGGCAGCAAGATGAGACTCCCTTCCTTATTGCTGCCTACCAAAAAGGGAAACCCTGGAAAACTGCCAGATCTGAGGACTTGTTAGGGAAATACTAGTTTGTTGATGGGAGGCAAAAAACAGATGAGGCAGAATTCCACATAATTCTGCCAACTAGAGCATTGTTTTGACTTGCATCAGTAGAAGGAAGCTATCAGCTAATTTAGACAAAAGATAAAGGCTTTTTGGGAGATGTGATTTAGCATCATCACACTCCAGCAATGAATGAGACAGAAGGCTAAAATCATAGAATCATAGAGTAGTTTGGGTTGGAAGGGACCTTTAAAGGTTGTCTAGTCCACCTCCCCTGCAATGAACAAGGGAGAAAACACTGGGGCTTAGGAAAAAAACATAATCTCTCCTTGGGGATGGAGAAGGACAAGAGTGCAGTTGATTTCATATGATATGAACAAAGAGAAAACAAAGGAATATCCTACTTATGCTATGAATTACAGTGTGCACTTATGGAGCTCTTTAAGAATTTCAAGCAGTCTATAGGTGCTTTACTAGTATTTGGCTGTGGGTGGTGGTTACTTGCCACTTAGCTCAGTGGTGCTATTGAGAATAAAATCCTACCCCTTTTTTTGAACCAGGATGGCAGGTCTCCATCAGAGCTCCTTCAGGATTTGGAACAGGGGCCAGTGCCAGAAAACTTGCGAAAACCACATGGCTAGAGGGTGGATCCATGTCTTCCCTCTCTCTGTGCTGGCCCTGCTGCAATCCCAGTCTGTGCTAATGCACAGAGCCCATTGCAGAGCACAGGGGGAGTAACCACAACCTTGGGTGACCTCTGCGCTGGCAGCTCCTCTGCCGAGCTTGAAACTTTGCATTGCCTCCTTCCACTCCTTAAGATCTTACCTAAACAAGTTGATTTTTAACTCATAAGAAAGGTTCTGGCCCCTGAGGGGACTTTGAAGTAGATTCTAAAAAAGACATTAGTCCCAGTCATAGGACCAGGGGTTGTCCATGGCAAAGGACAGGGAGAAAAGGCTGTAATTCTCCCTCGCAGCTCTGACCACTGATTCATAGTCACACTGGCACAGACAATACTGGCACAGACAATATTTTTAGAAGTTGTTTCTTTTTCCCCCCTAGAAGATAATGAGGCTCTGGTGCCCCGTGGACACCCACAGGCTCCTGGGCAGGGATGAAAGCAGTCTCAGGAGTGAGTCCCCACCTTGGAGGAAGAAAGCTTCCGTGGAGCTGAGGACAGTCATGAGGTCCCCTCCCAGCACTAGGGCTGCTTAACTGCTGCTCTTTTCAGGCTGGGTCTTTTCTCCTCTCTCAAGCAGAACAAGCCTCAGGAATGCTCCTGCTGATTATGCAAAGGGGATGTATTTCTATTTACCCACAGCTTTTCTCCCCCAGTTCACCCACTCTCCTGTCTTGCATTCTCCATCCTCCTTGGGCACAGACCTGGGGCACACAGAGGCCTCCAGGAGCCAACAGTGCTGGCCTGTTCCCTCCCCAAGGGCAGGTTAGTTCCCTCCCAGGTGGACCTCAACCTGTCACCGGCACAGAGGTCCTTCCCAAAGACATCCCACCTCATTCCTCGTGCTCAGGCTCAGCAGGTTCAGCCAAAGAGATCCGGAAAGGATCTTGCTTGAAGTGGAGTGGCTGCAGGAGAGCTGCTCAGCATAGAAATGCCATAGTCTGCCACAGTAAATCATAAATATTTTATGCTAGTCTGTAAGTTCCCCACCATACATTTCTCTCTTTCACCTTTTAGAGTCAGGATTGTACCTTTGCAGGACGTCCCTACTTACTTCTTAGACCCCTCTTGAGGCTCAGTGTGCTGAAGTCACCGCTCATGGGACAAACTATACCTATGCCAAAAGGTCAAGTGTGATGAGCATGGTACTCAAGTGCTGAGTATTGTTGGTTTGGACTGATCAGAATAGCTCTGAAGTGCCTTACACCAAATTCTTCCTGTGCTCAAAACCACGTTTCTCCATAAGCCGTGTTTACAAATGCCAAAAATATTTTGAAGCAGGAGTTATGAAAGCCTGAAAGCACTTACTTATAGAGGGCTGTTTCCACATTGCAAATACTTGTATGTAGTGGAGCCAGGTCCTGTTGCTCATGAGAACAGCCTCCACCAATCTGTCAACACTGGCCTGAGTTGTCCAAGAGAGAGCCCAGAAAATCAGTGTGACGTCAAGAGACCTTCAATGTGCCACTGTGCAAACACAGTGCTGGTGCAGGGCTGGAGGATGGTGAAATCTGGCAGGTACAAAGAGTTTTGTAGCTACCTGCTGAGACTCTGATTTTTGTGGGTCATTGAATACTGTAGAGATTTCCTATCTTTTGAAATTAATCGGTAAACTCTTCCGGAAAGGTAAAACCTTCTTGTTTTTCTTAATATACTAAATTTAATTGTGACTTAAATGTCTTGGTCCATAACGTATTTTGTTAAGGATTATAAGAGTTCAGACCATTTGCTGAACCATTTTTGCACTGAGCTTTACCAATTCCAGGACAACAGTGAGTTCTTCAACAAAATCAAATACCAGTCTACCACCCTGCCCAAACTTGGGAGATTTTTCAGAGTTTATATTATACCATCCCGCTCTGTGATTTTTTTCCCCTTCCCTACACTGGGATTTCACTCATCCCTTCCATTACTTCAGCTAAGAGACAGCAATTTAAGATACAGAATATTTTGTTTTACTTGTCTTAGAATTCCCTGGCATTAGTTTAACATGGTAAAAATGTGAATAGTAAGTAAATAACAGTACTGGCATAACCAGGAGCTCCATTCAGAAGACGCCTCATAGCTCCTGCTTTGATCCTGCTGAGTGGGGGTTCTATTTTAATAGCAATATTAAACAGAATTCATGGCCATGCCCTGATTTCTGATCTACAGAACACAACTATTTCCAATAATCACCTCCAAAGTGTTTTCAAAGCAGCTTATAGTGATTTCCTGAAAAATAAATGGAATCTCTCAATGACTTCAAGGATTCAGTCAAAACACCAAAAAATCACATTCTCAGGTGAGTTCCCTCCCCTCTGGCCTTAAAACCAGAACTAAAAGTTAGGTGTGGGATCATCCTAAAAGCACACAACCTCTCTTCTCCTTGAAAGCCAGAGATCACCAGCACAAGGACAACAATGGGCCTCATTTCCACTGAGACATTTTGGGGTCTCACCTCAGACACAGATTTACAAGGAGTAAGAATCCCAACCCTGTTAACCCATAAAATAATTTGCAGTGCCCTAAGCTACATTTAAAAGTGAGATATTGAATTTATATTCATTTTATTTACTGTCAAGAAAAGACAACAAACCAGTAGAACTGAAGTGCACTGATCAAGGACCTTCACAACTAAGGAGAAACTGCACCTCGTGCTGAAGAATTACACTTTGTGGCAAAGAGTGCTTCAGTAAAAGCAGTGCTACCAAGACAGAGACAAGGTTGAAAAAAGAGGTAAAAGATTTCTTTGATATTTTGCAGATATTCAAAATAGAGACAGATGACAGATGGATAGACAGACAGACAGACAGATAGATAGACAGACAAAAAATTTAAATTTTTCTTCATATATTTTATGGTCTTTGGGTGACTTTCATATAAATTAAGATAACCACTTGTTTTCTGGTTTTGGGTAAAGAATGGGATGCTTCTTTTTCTCCCGCCCCTCTTCCACCAAAAAAAAAAAAGGAAGGAGGACACAAAAGAGACAAAAATTAGGTTTCCAGTTTTAACCCGAATAACAACCCCACTTTTTTATTACACCCACGTCATTCAAAAAGCCATGTTTTGTTACAAAATGTGTCTCCATCAAGGGCTCAGTCTCTTCTGTTCCTGTGCCCTGACCTGCAGCATTTCCAGTGTGCCACACTTGCAGCGTGACTGTTCCCAGTAAAGCCCAAAGCAAAGCCCAGCCACGATCCCAGAGGCCTCTGAAACAACCAGCAGAAGCCAAGTCAAAATAATGTTTCCTCTCCCAGCTACAAAATGAGTTCTCCTCCTCAAGAAGCATTAACTGAGGTTAATCCCATCCCTCCCTAAAAGCCTGAGTGCATCCCCAAAGGTGAGGATTTCAGGCTGGTCACTTCACAGCATCCCTGTAATGTGGGTCTGACAGATCTCTTCTCTCCCTTTTCCCTCCCTGCAGTTCCCTCTTTGCAGTATAAAAGGGCTCCTCTACAACTTAAGGGAAACTTTCTCACTGAGTCCAGCAGAGCTGAGCAGAGCCACCACCTCCCCATCACCACCAGGAGCAAAGTTCCAAGGGAGTCCAGCAGAGAGACGAGCAAGTTTTTACCATAAATGCTGCCCTTCCTCTCATTCCCCATATCCAGCAAATATTAAATTGGTTTCAAAATAAATTTCCCTAATAACCAAGTACTACCATTTAACAGGACCCGTGAGCACTTGTATAGCATTTTACAATTCCAAATCACTGCATAAGTATTAATTAGGCTTAATGACTCATGTTACCTAATAAGATAATGAAAAACCCTGCAGCTCACGATATCTACTTCTATTTTCAGCAAGAGATGAAATGGATCTTTTAAAAGGATATATTCTCCTCTAACTCCTTTCCTGCATATCACTGTATGGACAGTAATTCCGAGTGTGCTGTGGCATTTTGCAAAGGCTAGTTTGTCTTTGCCACAAAATACCAATATAGAGGTTTAGTGATAATATTTGTTCCTTAGGAGGCTTTCTATTGAACAGTGACTAGTGTGGGCTCACTGTTTGGTAGGGAGGTGTGGATTTGCTGCCCCTTCTTTATGGAGAATAGCAACATCTTTCTTGGTTTCTTTCTGGATTGCCCCTGCCAAGGTAATGCTTAATGGATTAAGTCTTGTGAAATAAATTCTGTAAATAGAACGTGGACTGAGATCATTTCAACTCATTTCCCCTGCGTCCCCTTCCCGGCCTGGAAGCTGTCAAGTACAAGCAGCCTGCAAGAAGCCTGTTCTCCCAATGTTAGTCTTGAGTCTCACTAGATGCATAAAACAGCTTGTTTTTCACATATTTTCTGTGATGGCATTAAAAAAAAAAAAAAAAAGGGCAGGAGAAAAACCCCCAACCCTTCTCAATCCCCCCCCATCGCTGTAAACTGGATACAGCTGATCTCGCAAGGGCACCAAACACTGCTCTGTTTGTCCACATTAGAACACTAGAAACCTATGTTTGTGATGGAATTATAGTTGAATCTGAAGGATTTGAAAGAAAGGAACTGAACCAACTGTGGGTTTGTAAACAAACAATATGGTTTTGACGTCAGCCACATCATTTCATGTGCTGGAATAGCTTCTATCATGTGGCCAGTTCCTGCCCCTGAAGAGTATCTAATTTAATTTAGATGTATTCATGATATGGGACAGGACGTCAAATCCAAGGAAACTACGGGGCAGCCCTGAAGGCAAGATCTCTGCTGGAATGATGACATAAACTGTACTGCAAAGGAGCAACAGAGACCTCAAGGAAGAGAAGGGAAAGTCCTGTCTGCTGCAGAAGGAAGGGGAAGATAAAGTGAGGGGAAGAGAAGTGTATCTTGATTAACTGTAACAATTATACAGTATGTATATTTGGAAAGGAAACAGGACACAATTCCCCTGGCTGTTATTTCATGCCACGGAATCCTGACTACTTGTTGAAAAACTATTTCCAATAAAAATGTAAGGGTTTTTTTTTCCAAGGAAAGCTGATGCTTTCTACAAAAAAAACCAACCAAACAAACAAACAAAAAAACCCACAAAAAACTCCAAAACAAAACAAAAACCAACCAAACAAACAAAAACCAAAACAAAACCACAAACCAACCAAAAAAACCCAACCAAACAAACAGAAAAAACAAAACAAAACAAACAAAACTCTCAAAAACTTAAACTCTAGTTTTAGCCAAAAACATGAGACCAGCCTTAGGTGTAGTATTCAGACCAATACTACAAAACAATCACAGAAGTTATAACCACCTGAGCTTGGTTATTTACAGTGGAAGGCAAGCTGCAATTCCTTCCTTTGATCCATTTGTTGGCTTCAGGATTACATTTCCCAATCTCGCTTTTTAATCACTGTAAACATCAGGAGTGAAGGATTTGGTGGAGAGAAAATGGGCTCCTGCTTTGTGGTTTTGATCAGACTGGTCTTTGATGACTTCTCTTCCCCACTTTCAGTGCCTGAACCTTATATGTGACCCCTGCACATAGTCTCAGGCTCTGGGATCTGCATGTGGAGCCGTGTTTTGCTGCCCCATCTCCATCCCCTGAGTGGAGACAGCCCTGGGTCTGTATCTGTCCATCTGCACCTCTCTGTCCCTTCCCAGACAGAGCAGGGCAGGGTCTCACAGAGCCACATCATCCCTCAATCAGCATTCCCTCCTGAGCAAGCCTGGAAAATCACACTTTGCTTTTCCCAGACCCCTCACCCATGTGTTTATCCCTGCAGTGCTGGCAAACCTCTGAAGCCAAGGAACCCAAGAACTGCTGCTGGGAATTCCTGAAAGATATCCCAGCACCGTGGAGCAGAACAGGGCGGCCCAAGCTACCTCTGACTGAGATAACCCGGGGATAGCAGCAGTCCTTCTGCCACAGGATGGAGCTCAGTGCAGGCTGCAAAGCTTGATAAATACTCCAGCATCTGTGTGGCATTGATGTCCACACTGCAGCTCCTTGGTTGCCATCAGCACCCACCCTGGCAGCGCAGAAAACCTCCTTTACGCAGGTCTGAGTGCCACTGCAGAGCCTGCACCATCAGGGTGCCTTTGGGTGGATGAACTACACAGTGACTAAAAAAAAATCACCTAGGTGAAGGTCTTGATCATGTCTGAAGGAAGCACAATACCCCAGAGAAAAGTGAGGGGGGGAAAAAAAAGGCTTTTGTCAAAAACTTCTGTAAAAAGTTGCATGTGAAGAAAGAGCATGTGAACACTGTGGCTTCGATTTTTGTCCCACTTACTCTGTTCACCATCTCTACAAAGTGTTTCTCACACAGATGTGTATTTTTAACAACACTGAAAAGAACCTGCCAGAATTGGAAGCTCAAGCTACTTTTATCCTGGATATATGGGATGCAAATGTCACCTAAGAGGTTAAATGGCACAGGAAGGAATTTTTTTTTTTTAATCTTTTTAAACCAAGAATGGACAAATTAGTATTAATGGGGTTGATCTTTCTGACTGTGAAATCTCACTAAATATAAATATTTAACACAAGAAATCCTCAGAGTTCTCTTCTATCTGAGCACAATACACAACCAGAAACGGATTTACCAAAGGAGTTAAAAGTTTTCTGCAATAATGCAACAAATCACTCTGTGTAACAAACACACACACGTTCTGTGGCAGTTTCCCCACAAGCTTCAGTCTATGGGGGGGGGGGGAAATCTTGATTTATTATATAGCATTTGGACAGTTGTGAAAGCAAATTTGCCAAAGATCAGAATAATCAACTCTTTCACCCAAGCAGTTTTTTTTTATGGAAGAAAAAAGCACAGAATGGGGCTGAGCAAAATAAATAAAAATTCCACACTTTTAACCAAGAGAACCTTTTGCGTCATTCAGAAGTATTTACAGACATCCAGAATCTTTTATCATCAAAAAGACACTCTGGCCTTTAAAATTACAACTTTTTCTTATACTTTTGCTTACTGATGGCCTTTAAACTAGTGGGTATCTCAAACTTGAGGCATCTCTTTGTGCAGAGTCAAATGTAGGAACTTTTAAAGCTGCTCCTTGTTGGTTTTCCTCTTCCCCTGAAACATCCCTCTTTTGGTAAGCTATCACCTCTGAGCTTTAAAGGCAGCAAACCCCCACCTACCAGCAGCATCCATCACATGAGTCATGGTAAGTAGTGTCTCAAACATCAGTTTTCATCACTTGAAAAGGGCTTCTAATGCCAATATGGAAATTTTCCAACCTGGAATGGGGTGGCTGTTCGAATACAATTACATGGAGACAGGGAGAAGGCTGCAAATGAAAACATATATGAGCCATTCAGAGTGTACAAGCCTCACTCTGCCCAGTAAAGGTATCAGTGCAGCATCCCTGCTCCCCCTGCCTATTTAATTAGCACACAATGAAGGCCACTGAATTTCCCTGCAAAAGGCGTTGCATACTTTGGACAAAAAAAAAGAAAGGAGAAAAGAAGTTAAGCTTTTAAGTGCAATCCAAAAAAAATAGCTCCTTGGCTAAATGGCACTTTTAATAAAGATGTTTCCAGTGTTTGTTTATTTATCAAAAAGCAGTGTTTCTGTCGTGTGTTTTGATTTTTATTTCTGTGCACAAGAGGGAGGGGAAAAAAGGGCTTTACTAAGCAAGTCTTTCAGTAAGACACCAGATGATGGATAGTCAAACACAGAGTCTCCTGTAAACACAGAGGTAACCAAAAGGTATGAACTGACTCATAATTGTGTCAACACAGGTCGCAGACCCTTGGTTTATTTCAGCCTTCCTGTTTTTCACAGATTTCTTTTCACACTACACTGGTTTTTTTGAGACACAGACTCTTTTCAGTGCACCTTAGCAGGGTGCAAAAGCACACACGTTTTTACACCGAAGTGTGGGCAGCTACACACATGTGAAGGCTGCATTAAACTACACTGTGCAGTCCATGCTCAGCCTGAATCAAAGAGTCCATCCCATCCCTGCCTCCAGCCTTTCCCTCTTGGGAAGCAGCCAAAAAAGAGGAGTACAACAAAACCTCAACAGCCTGGTGCTCCAGTTCATGCAACACTCTAAGACTCGGTGTGATTTTCCTTTTAACCAAAGTGGCAAGACTCTGTCTGACCAAAAGTGCTGGGGGGTGAGCAGGCAGCAAAGAGGTCTGTGAGGAGCAGAACCTGCCCATATTTGTCTTGGTCTCTAAACAAACTGAATTAGGCTGTAGCCTTTTCCTTGTACAAAGTTTAGAATCATAGAATCATGGTTTGGGTTGGAAGGTTGGAAAGATCACAGAGTTCCAATCGCCCTGCCTTGGGCAGGGACCTTCCACTAAAAGCCCCATCCAACCTGGCCTTGGAGGAAAAAGCCTTTCTGGGGTCTCTGTTTCATTATTAGCACGGACTAGTAGGTTAAGAAATTGTTAGGGGAGGGACTGATGGGCAGACACACCAAGAAGTTGAATACCCTGCAAGTCACAGAGCAGTTTGGCTGATGGTCCAAGAAAGATTTTTCAGTACATTCCCTGAAAAAATCACCTGTGGAAACACCTGAGACCTGAAATCCTGAGATCCTTTCAAAAGACTTGCAGAAAATAAGAAATGAAGGGTCAAAGCCAGGGAAATGGTTCTTCCTCAGCAGAGGCAGTAAAAGAAGCAGTTTAAGGCCAGACTGCAGTGAGCAGTCCTTGTTCCTGATGCCCAGTGCACATGAACAGATCCAGCCTGAGCACCTCAGGTCAACCACACACATGCAAACCACTTAATGCTACAGATCCACCCATCCAAAGCACGTCAGATACCCTGTGTGAGCAAGGAGAAGTTTAGACAACTGTTTGTCTGGGATGTTTCAACCTCAGCTAGATCAACCGAAAATGGTAGAGCCAGCAAGGACAGATGACCCTACTCAGGCTTAGCAGTGCCTCATTCCTTGTGTAATCACATCCAGCTCAGCAGGAAAGCTACTCAATAATAATCAGAGTCACAGAACATGGATTTGGACCTTATTTCCCACTGTGGAAAAGTCAGTTGCTAAAATTCCCAGTCAACAGGTAATCACTGTCGTGAAGCCAAATCCACCCAGGGATCACACAAGGGCCAGTTACTCCAGCAAATCATTCACAAAAAAAATGCAAACCAAATTACATTTAGAACAAAGCTCTCTCACACACACACACTTAAAAACACAAAAGAAAAAAAAAAGAAAGCCAGGCCAGCAATAGCATTTCAGAAACTGAAATCATTGGCAGACTTAACTTTTTTGAGACTACTCATTTTAGGATACTACACCTTCATAAAGAGAAGCATTTTATCTGGAGCCATTTCCCCCCCTGCAGAAACCAAGGCTGACAGAACAAAAAGGAGAATTCCTTTTGCAAATTACAATATATGAAGTCACATTTGCTTCCAGCAGGTTCTGTACTTCAGAAATTGGTCAGGGTTTGTGTGTTTGTCGAGTGGCCATAAACTGGGGAAAACCTACACCCTCTTCTACTGCCTCCCCTCTTCTCTTTATCTCCTTTCAGCTCTACAGCAGAAGATGAGGGGAGAAAATTTTACTGAAGGAGACCATGAAAAGACTTTCAAAACATTCCACATATTTTCTCTGCATAAACACGCTGTGAATTTCTGAGGTAAACAGTGCCAGGGCACTGTCACTCAGACCCCAGGAGTTCACCCAAGTTAGACAAATTATGCTGCCTGTTATCTCAGTTGTTACAGATTCTTGCCTTTCATTCATTCCTTGCCAGTGGCTGGATTTGATGTGCAGGGGAGAAGAGAAGCCTCAAAAGCTGAAGTTAACCTTTCGTGGTGAGACCAGTAATGCTGGGCTTTCCAGAGGAGAAGGCAGAAGGAGATAGCTGCTCTGTTTGCCAAGGCAGCAGCCAAAAAAATGCTAAAATTTGAACAGGAGAAAGGCAGTGCTATGAAAGTGGCCATTTCAAGCTCCCTTCCAAATCTGCAGGGTTTGGCCCACACAGCTAAAACAAATTAAGTTAAAAAGATTTGTACATGTCCTATAAAAACCTACATAAAGCAATGCCGTGGTTGTGGTTGGAATAGAGGGTGGTGCTGCTGAGCAAACCTGCCTGGCAGAGGTAGTGCCTGTTGCTTCAGACATCATATCCAGACTGTAATTAATACTAACCTCCAACTACAATCAGCAAGTCTCATTTCCTCCCTGATAAAGAGCTCCCTATTGGAAGGGAATGCAGGATGTGACGAGGGGATTTGTTTCTGAATGTCTTTTTACAGCCACATGGGTCCTGGTAGGTCAGTCCTGACTTTTACTGATGCAATACTTCCAAAGAAGGGAAAAACTCTTACCTATGGTTCTTCGGAGATCTTCACACTGGCTAATGTGAGGGAATTTCAGGATTTCCTTCCACTTTTTGCTTTTGCCTTTGCGTTTCCCTCCACCCCCTGCAGAGAAAGAAATACCAGGATTAGGTTGCTTTAGGGGGCACAGTCACACCCAGAGATCACCAGCCCAGTCACAGTTCTTACAGATACCAGTAATAATTAAAGCTGAGACACTGTGGGTTCATGTACAGGTAGATCCCTGGAAGTGGCCAAGGCCAGATTGGATGGGCCCTGAGCAACCTGGGATACTGGAAGGTGTCCCTGCCCATGGCAGGGGCGTTGGAACATGATGAGCTTTAAGGTCCCTTCCAACCCAAATCATTCTATGATTCCATGATACAGATAAATCTGAGCTTGTTTGCCCTTAAAACAGACCAAGGAGGCAGCATCTGGCAGAAGAACAGATTGCTAAAAGTTGGGAGTCCAGGTTTGTGGCCCACCAGGTCCAGTTCAGATGACAGTGCTGAACCAAGCATCTCCAACACCACCTCTGCCCCAACCAACAGCCATTTCACACAAGTCAAATAACCTTGTAAAATTACAGCCCACACCTTTTCAACCTGGTTTTGGGATAAGCCCTGATTCCATGGCAAAAGAAGTGCTGGAGACTGAAGACCAAAATTCAGTTATCACATCCCCCCTGCCTCCCATTACATGTCCAGCCCACATGGAATTACTGCTGCTGTTACACACTCTGGTCACCGCTGCTCCCACAGGAGAACAGTGGGAGAAAATTAAAATAATGGCCTCAAGAGGAAAACATCTCTTATTGGTTCTTTTTCCTCCTTCTCACTCCTCCAGATCTCCTGAACTGTCCTCAAGGTGCATGACCCAGCTGGCTTCCTCCAGCTCTGGCTGAACGAGGTCCGAGACCCTCAGCCTTTCCGTGCTGATGAATCTCCCTCCATAAACACCTTGCTGCAGACATCCCTGGCATCTCCAGGTGCCACATCTGAGCTGCCTTCTGCACCAGGCTCTGACCAGCAAAGGTGCTGTTTCCAGCAAACCTCACTTTGCTCCTTGCTGGGAGGATCCCTCTGGACACAATAGCCCAGATGCAGGCTGGGATTCTCCAAGTCTCTGCATTTACTGCAGTTCAGTCCCTGCACACAAAATCTGATTCACATGAGTCTATTTTACATGCACTAGCACATCAAATTACTAATTCAGAGCTGAGTTAATTTTGCAGAGGGGCTGGTAGAGTCACAGTTGCAGACTGAGGATGTGTTAGATCCTACCTGACATTGCAGGCTAAACTAGGAGAGCATTGACTCAAAAGGCAGCAGACCACCACAGAGGAAAGATGAGCCTCAGAAAAAAAATGCCAAGTATTGCACTCTGTGGGGTGTTTCTGATCACACAGAACCTTTGGCACAGGAGTGCTTCTTTTGCATGTCATATTTCTTTGCTTTTGGTGGCCAATGGTTTTTCCATCACAGAAACTGAATTACTTTAAAACTTCTTAATCACAGGAACTGATTGCATTTTTACAAAATGCAATGCAGAGCAGAGATACCTGTCTAGCCATAAAGGAACTAGCTTGTTTAGACACTCAGAAATACAGCCCTGAGACCCTTTCCAGGAATTAGACTCCAGCAAAGCACAGAGAGCTGTGACTGCCTCCACACTACACAGTGTTATGCAACACAGATGTACCCTCTGTGTCTGTAATGAATTCTGCTCCCACCCTCCCTCTTCAGTGCATCCCAAACACTGCTGCTAAAGTCATTTCCTTTCCCATCCCTCCAGCCACAGCATCAGAGAGGGTGTCTTGCTCCCTTGGTCTTGCACGCTGAGGGTCTTGGGTACACAAGGTGCTGGGAAGCATTTTGTGGGCTGGGGTTCATGGGGATCACCTGTGATCATCTGTTCCCCAGTTCCTGAGGCACATGGCTCTGCTCTGGCTGCCAGTGACCACAGGGCTTGGATTCAGCAACCCAAAGGGTCCTCACTGACTTTCATCTCCCCAAAAGCCCACTCCTGGAATCCTGCTCAGCAGCTCCTGCATGCCAGGCTGCCACCTCCACTTGCCCCTCTTCTCCTTCTCTTCTGTCAGTGCTGTGCCTGATGCACTCCAGGACACAGCTGGCCCTCCTGGCTGCCAAGAACTCCTGTAAACTCTGAGTTCTATGCATTGATGTCAAAGCTCCATGGGAATTAAATGAATGAAGCACATGTTATCTAGCACTGGGGGAGGGATGGGGAGGAAGGGGAAAGCAGGGAGGGAAACTGCTGGGTTGGTGCTAGAGCAGAATGATCCCCCTTTGACAGTTACAGGGTTTGAACCTGGATTTCTGGATCCCTTCCTCAGGCTGTCAGGCTTCTAGAGTAGATCATCCCACCCCCATGTACAAACATGTGCCCCTCATCCCTGGCTGCTGCCTCTGCCACTGCAGGGACCTGCTCTGCTCTCACCAAGGATCTGACAGACAGGGGTGCTGCAGCAGGACAGGCAGGAGCTCTCTGCTCTAGGGCTGTGCAGCTCCTTGGGCAGCAGTGCCTGCTCCAACAGTGCTTCCAAACATTCCTGGACACAGGAGGCAGTGGGAGTAAGCCAGATGAAAGCATCCTTTAGGGTGCATCTGCTCAACACTGGTACATCTTCACCCACTGAAGGTCTACCTTCCAGGCCCAAGCACTGGGGATTTCAGAGCACACCTGCTTCTCCAGCCACCTTTACAGAAGTCCTCACAAAATGGTTGCATCCTTAGCACAGCATCAAGCAGTGCAGACCACTGCAAAACAGCCCTTTGCTCTAAATGACAGCTCTGAGATTTGTGCAGAGGCAGAATGATTCTGCTAAGCTGGGCCAGGACACTTTTAAAATCCACTGGATGTAAAATATACATCGATATATTTACACTGGATGATGTATTTCCGACATTAAATTTCCATCAGAACTGGAGAGGGGCTCTGAGGTCCCCTGTGTGATCGATACAGCCAGCATGTTCCCTCCTCTTTTGTGGCTATCCTCCAAAAATAAGCAGCCTTGCCTGATGAATCACTTGCTCTTAGCTGAGCGTGAAGTAGCGTTACTGCTTTGCCTGTGACGTCTTTATGTTAAAGATTCTGATCAAGTGCTTTAATCGACCTGACCTTTCTGCTCTCAGCTTTTCTTGTGCAGCCAGCAGTGTTTGCTGGCTCCAAAAGTTAATTCTGGGGGGTTTGAAGGACATGATGCAGTGAGACAGAGCTGAGACAGAGTAAATTGTCTAGCAGAGCTAAAAGCTAAAAGGGGAGGTTTCTGTGAATAGGTCAGTCATTGTGCAGGTTGCAGAGGGAAGCTTTTCACACCTTGCCTTGATTGCTGCCTTTGCACCATCTATTCTGTACAGGATTTGCAATCTTCAAGGCAGCTTCTCATGGCAAGGCTTGACAGGCGGGCCATGCATCAGATGTGAGTTCCATCATGTGGGGTTGGAGGGTCTGACTGCTTTAAAATCTTGGTTTGCTGCTGCTGATGAAAGGTGAGCTGCCAGCAGCAGCAAGAAATCTCAGCTCTGCTCCCTTGCATGCACTTAACAACTCAGCATCTGCAAACTGAGGGTTGAAGCTAATTCTCCAATATGTCAACCAGTCCTGCAGGAAACAAAAGCATTTGCTCTACATCTTACCTACTGAAAAATACATGGCTTTTTTCATATCATCTTGTGATGCCACATGGCAAATCTAGCTCTGATCTCTGCCTGCAAGGAGAGAGACATAACCAGAGGCACACATGTAAAACATTTGCAAGCAGGAGCTACCCTTAGCCTAAGTGCCTGCTTTTTTTCCCCCTCCATTATTCATGATATACTTACTCTCCTAACACTGAGAGGAGAAGAGGAGACAGGAAAATACCTGCACATTGTTAAGCCAGTGAGATATTAAGTGGCCTGTCCAAAATTACAAGAAAAATCAGAGGCAGAGGAAGGAGCTGAAGAAGAAGCTGAAGAAGCCAAGGTGCTGAGCCCTTTAATCCTGCTAAAGGCAGCTCCAAGCCATGCTCCTGCTCTGCTGATCACAGACATTTCACAACACAGATTAAAACATATTGTTGGGTGAATTCATTCCAGCATCATGCCTGTAGCATATTCCATTTGTGCCTCCCACCACCATGCAAGGTGGCTTTTAAGCACAGCTAAGCTGGCTTCTTGCTCTGTTCTTGCTCAGGTTGATAAGCCAGCATCACATCCCACACTGCCAGGCCTGGCTAACCCAAGACAGCCTAAAATTTCAGTGCCTCCAACTGTATTAACTGCAATCTAGTTAATCCAGTTTAGGTAAACTACCCACAAATCCCTGGAGGATGACTACAGCTTGTGTCTTCTGTTTGGCAAGAGCAGCCAGGCTGTCATCCAAGGCCTTCCCAACAAGAGTGCAGAGCTCTGTACGCTGGGAATGCAAGGCCTTGGTTGCACAGCACATGAAAGCAGTGAAACAAACTCAAAAAGAATATTAAAAGTCAAAAAAATCATGGTTAGCATCCCATTTCAACTCAAAAGATATCTGTGTTTCTTCTCCTCTTCTTCTTGCTGTGCTGCTTTTACTCACTCTCATCAAGGTGTTTGCAGCTATATATATATGTATATAAATATATATATATATATGGCATATATGGAATTGCCATATTGGATTAAGGTCTTCAAAGGCAGCTTCAGAGGAAGACCTTGCAAAGCTGTTTCTAAAGCATTTGAAAAGCAGGAATTTTCCTCCCTATTCTGTTAATTAGATATAGTTAACAAAACAAGAAGGTGTGTTGCTTCCAAACAATTTCTTCTTCTTCTTTTTAAGAATCTATGTTACTTAAATTCAGGCTGTTCTTATGATCCTGGTAAATGCCCTGAACTGTTGGAATACCTGCATGCCTCATGTGGGTGGGAGTCCCAGAGATTAACCATGCATTTGTGAAGGAAAAGAATACCGATTTTAATCTGCTTGTTTTCCTACAGCGCCTCTTCCTAATGAGACAGCATGAATAAAACTTATCAGCCCATTGTTTTCCCCTAGGAAATTGTTCATGTCTAACACATTTAGCCCCCAAGGCAAACAGTTTCACCCTTATTAGACCTGCTTCACATGGAAGTTCTCCCAGGTTCACTATTCTTCTTCCATATTAGTGCCACCTACACTCAGCTGTACTGGCAAATAATACCAGCTTGTTTTCAAAGAATTAAAGTCACTGCTTGCTCTCTGCCCTTCATCCTGCCCTCCTCCTCTGGTAAAGCAGAAAAAAACCCACCCAGGAACCCTGTTTTATTCTTACAACATCTTAGATGATACTCCTGACCAACCTGTGCTTAAAACAAGCACTTACAAGGCCATTAGGAACCTCTTTATGGATCCCCTTCTATGCCAGCCCAAGGAAAATAAGCGTATGAGGGCTGGATTTTCAAAGGCAGGTGGGTGTGCACCATCCACTGGGATGCAATGCCTCTGAGAACCAGTCTCTAGAGTCTCTCTTTTATAAGATGCAACCAAAAGTCCACAACAGGCCCTCAAAAGAGAATCATGTTTCACAGCTCCTCTTATCGATGCTAATCTGTCTTTATCTCCCACAGCCTTTTTTGAACACGGCTCCAAACAGTCCCAGACCACGATAAGGGTTTTGTGCCCATCCATCCCGCTGTCACAGCGTGTTTGCTCATAAATCATCTGCATGTTCCTACAAATACCCAAGCCTGACAACCACTGTGTAAAACATCCCATTGCTTTTTGGAAAGGAACAGCAGCTGTATTTCATGTTTAAGCCTTCAGAACCACAGAGAAGGGAATTTCAAAAGCAAAAATGCAAGATTCTCCCCAGCAGAGTCAGGCTGGCTTTGCAATCTGGCTACCAGAGGACCAGAGGGCAAAATATTTTGTATAACAGCTGGGATCTAAAGTCCTATTAAAGTTGGCTTACAGAAGTCACTGTAATTGCAGGAATTGCACACTTAATTGCAGGAATATCTACCTCTGATTTAAATAAGAGATCAAGTGGTGCTGTAAATACCAATAAATGGCTGAAACATAACTTTAACAACCCATTTTATATGTTAATAATAATGTTAATAGAATGCTTTAATAATATCCACTGCCCTGAAGGGACAGAGGAAACTAAGGGATTAGTCTTTGAAGAGTGATCCTCAGGGCTTAACTGTCATATGTCAAGGCCATTTCAGTACCACTCTAGGAATATAAAGGAGTCTTTACATAAGCTACCTTTATGCCTGGTCAGAGCACATCCAAAGGATCTTAACTAAACTGGAAAAACAGGCCTTCAATTTTTTCTGTTAGCCTCCAGTAGGCATCCCAGTTAGTGGCATTCTCCACACAACTCTGTCTACATCCTCCACTGGGCATTCTTAATGCATATTTGAGATTATTTCAACAAGCTGTCTTTGGGTTTTGTGGGCCAGGTCACATATAATGGGTGTACAATTGCTGCACATGCTAACAGGGAGGTGTTTGGTGATGTAACTTCCCTCAATGCAGCTTAATTTTCCCCTGCATAAGCACCTTTAGTTTGTCTATTATGGTGTCTTTCTCTTTTATGCTTTGTGTTTAACTGTATTGTGTTTATCTGCAGCTGATGAATGTGCAAGTGGAGATTGCTGGCTTTTATGTCACAAACAAAAATAATCCAGATGATACAAAGTATACTGAAGATTTACAATCTACTAAAAAAACCAACAGTAAATCTTACAAAAATAAAACCAGCTTTCATCTAAAATAGTAAAATTAAGCACAGCCCAAAATTTTAACTTCTTCTTCTTGACCTCAAAGTAAACTACACTACTGGCACAAATCCAGGCAGTTTTGCTGTGTTTAGAATGCATTACCATGCCTTGGGTATTCCAACTGGCTGTTCAGAAGAACTGGGGCTTCAAATTGAAAGGTGCCTGGGTAATATTTGACACTGTA
Source organism: Platyrinchus mystaceus (assembly GCA_035041135.1). Lineage (NCBI taxonomy): Eukaryota > Metazoa > Chordata > Aves > Passeriformes > Tyrannidae > Platyrinchus > Platyrinchus mystaceus. The sequence continues at coordinate 30,405,276 of JAWWLV010000180.1, read as the reverse complement.
GTTGGCAACAAGGATAGAAGAGACAATGCAACAAGTGAATGTGGAGCCACTGTGCTCCCTTGGAAGCCGTTTCTGGATCTGTAAGCTCTCTTGCAGGAACAGGCAGAGGCTGTGATGTCTGAATCTGGGAAGCACTGAGAGATTTTGCCCATCAATGGTGTAGCTGACAGAAAAAATATGACTGCAACACTTCAGCATTGATGACTACTGTGGGAGACCAATCTTCTGAACAGAGCTGTTGGGAATCAAGGTTATCACCCTTCTGGAAACACTGCATCTCTCAGTGGAGCTTTCCTCCCAACTGGAGCTGAGAGTCAGTATCTCAGAGTTCCACAAAACTCTGATTTAAAGAAATTAAACCATTTCTTTGCGATAACATTTGAGTCATCTCAGTTCTTTAACGTCAAAACATTATCATGGAACACATCAAATAGAGTATTAAGATATTATATCACTGGAACAGAATGGGTACGGTAAATTGACGCTCTTTACTTCATTAAAACCATGTTTCTATGTAGTCAATAAGAAGTTAGAAAAATCAAATCTTTTCTTTTTTTCTTTTAGGAAGACACTTTCTCGCAAACCCTTTAATTTTTGACAAAACTTCATTCTCCGAAAGGAAGAGTCTTTTGTCAGAAATGTTCTCAACTGTCACGCGCTTTGAAGTACATGAGAATTAAAGAAAGAACGTGGCCTGCCCATATCTGAATGTTCTAGGGAATCTAAATTCCCACATTCCTTACCAGTTCCCTTGAAATAATTTGCACAGCTGTGAATTATACTGCAACCTGCTTCCCATTCTTCCAGAGTAAGGATGCAAATCCGTGCTCTGGAAATGCTGCTTGATTCCTCTTTAAGCAACGGCTTTTTAAACTTATGACCTGTTCCATGTATTTATTACCCTGTTTAGGAACCTTTTTGCAAGCTGCCAACTAATGTCCCCAAACCCAAACCTGCAAATGCAACTCGGGGTGCTCCTGTGCAGGGTCAGGAGCTGGAACTGATGATCCTTGTGGGTCCCTTCCAAGTCAGCACATTCCATGATTCTGTGAACTCCTCACCAGTTGCAGAGGCAGAACATGCAAAAACCCAGCCCGGAGCAGGGAGTGATGTGGGTTCGTCTGTCCCTGTCAAAGAGCTGTGTGGGCTTTTTCTCCCACAAATAGTTCTGCAGTCTCTAAAATAAGAACTTAGCCTCTGTGTTCCTGACATTTGAGTTTTAGAAGGAGTATATCTGAGCTGTGGGGAGGAGATCCAACTGGATGGGAGGTGAGAATTCGAGTGTTCCTATCAGCAGTCTGTAGCCAAGCTCTGAGAATTATGTTCTATTCTGGGTTTTTTGCCCCCACCTAAATGAATTTACCAACAAGGCTAAAGGAAAGACTTTTAGTAAATGCCATGGCAAATTAATTATTTGAGACAGGCTGTTTTATTAGGCCTGACTGATTTATTGGTTCCACCAAACTGGTAGAATCAGTAAAGCTTTGAGGTGCTCTGACAAGAACACAGAAATACAGATGTGGTTTGCTTTCCATACATAAATCACAGTACAGTCTTTCCGTTTTGATGGCTCATGTCTGAGTTGGGAAAACAGCCACCAGGAAGGTAAGAAAGAAGCAGTGAAGAGTCTCCTGAGGGAGGCAGAAGAGCAAATCCCTCAAGCACCCGAGTACTCAGTCCTGTTCTCTGGCAGGCAGACTGGCAGACCCCAGATGTTTAGGAATGCAGCACACAGCTCTCAGCTCTAGAGCCTGATACAAAGTGATTCTGCAGCCCATTCTACATGTGCAAATATTCTACCAAATCCCTGCATTACCACAGTCTCTCCTCCCACATTTAATCCCACCAGTGGCACAAGCCCAGCAAAGGTGCTGATATGGGCACTTGAGCAGCAGGGCACTGAGGAAATGCCATCAGGTCCTCAGTATGTTTTGATCTTGTGGTGTTCTTGTATTTTTGCAGTGGTCTAGAGGAGCATTCAGTCAGTCTCACAGAGCAGGGAGATAGCCCAACAGCCATAAGAAGTGTCTTTCAATGATGCCTGGCTGGATTTAACCTCCCTTCTCAACACATCAACATCGGGTCTCAACATCTCATCTCAGACAGCTGATATAAAAAAGCTAAAACTTGTGAAAATGAAGCTGGGAACCTCCTCAGTAGATGTGTATGAACTGTGTTAGAAGAACTTCTCTTCTGTGACACTTCAGCCCTTTTGCTTCCAGAGTCAGCCAGGAAGCAAAGTACAGCACCATAACCTGTGTCAGAATGGGTCACTCTCTGCCTGGGAACAGATCAGACCCATCAGACACAAAAGCAAATAATGACCCGGCCCATCTTCCTTGCTCTCCTTGGCCAATAACACATCAGATTCCCAGACATATGCATAAAGCATTAATTAAACCCTAGATACATGACAAGCCTTCAAATATGCTGTAGAGGAAACCTGGAGAAGGACATGAAACCCCCCTGAAATGCCTGGTTACAGCAAGAATTTGCCAGTTGCAGTGAGTGGTTGGCAGAGGGGAAAAGGTGCTGGTGCAGACTTTGATTGGGAGGGAAGAGATTCTACGTGGATGGCAGGGAAAGGGTGTAAGGGTGTGCACAGGACTGATGTGAAAGGACATGGCCAGCTTTAGGGGAGACTCCCCCCTTACTTAGCTTCAAAGACTGGCTTTGGCCCTGTTGTCTTGTCCAGCAACAAGGTACCAACAGCTGCTTTCTGTAGACGTTGCTGGCACACCCTGATAAATCACTCCAGAAATCATAGCAAACATCATCCTCAAAAATCACTGACAGCCCAAGACATGATGGTAACAGTATTGTATGCGTCAGCGTTTGGGATCATTATTGCAAAAGGTTACAGAAGGGATTTGGGTTAATGGAGGTAATCTGTGATTATCTGTTGCAACAGATTGCTCTGCCAGTGACTCATCTGCCACAATATATTGTGGGCTGCAGCTGCAAAGAGTGAGGAGGATGGAGCTGGCTCCCAAGCTAACTAAGACTGTGTCTGTTGTTCAGAGAAGCCCCTATGAGAGGGGGTGCCAAGCCACTGCAGGTGTGTGACAGCCTGGCAGAGCTCTGCTGAGGGGAGTGGGCTGTGACGGAGCACGACGGTCACTCATTCACGGGTGTTACTATAGCTACCACTTGAAGGACTCAACACAAAGAGAAGGAATGAAAAAAAAAAAACAACCCACGAAAATTAGGAGGTGGAAGACAAAAAACAAGGAAAGTTGTTGTAAAGCAAAGGCAGAGGGTTCCTCTGATTAGCTAATGAAGTGCTTCAAAAGCAGTGGCTGAAAAACGAGGCTGGAAGGCCGCGTGGCGTAAGCGCCAGATGATGCAAGCAGCTGGTCTGCCCTGCCTCGCCTCTCCCACCCACCCACCACGACCCCGAGAGCTGCCACCGTCCTAATAAACATAAAACAGAGCTCTGTGCCAGGGATGGATTAACTGTTTCCTCAATGCTCACAAAGTCCTGCACTTCCACTGGCTCTCACCGCAGCCCTAGGGCCAGAATTAAAGCAAGGTATTGATTTGGGCCATCAGCCCCCCGGGAGAAGTGTGGAAACAGGCCAGGAAGGACAATGATCCTACCACCAGGGCCTCCAGGAGAGAGCAAAAGCTACGTACTGACACAGCTTGGAAGATGAAGGAAGAGGAAGAAAACAGCACCACGCACCAATCCCACACCTCCCACTGGAAAGCCCCTGCCTCTGGTCTGGATGCCCAACGTAGCCCAAAGCACCAAAAGCAGCTGCAGCCAGGGACAGACACTTCTAATATGTACATAAATCTAAATAAATGTATAATTCCTGCTCACATGCTCCCCTGACAGCCAGCTGTTCCCTTTGCTTGCTGTTATCGTCACTCCGAGATTAATGTCACTGCCTGGGACAGCTTATTAGCAATTTTTATTACAAAGCATATACATTTGGCTGGTGGTGGGCAAAAGCTAAGCCTTTGAGTAAATAAAATACTAGGACAGCTCACAGGGAACGACAGAGAACAGATATCTGCAGGGTCTTTACCCTGACTCTGAAAGGCAATAATGGCAGGAGGTCAGAGATCAGCGGCTTAATTGTCCAGCGAATTAATGGTGACGAACGTCTGTTTCCCCTCTTGTTACAACTGACACCAGATATTTCAGAGAAAGCAGAAGGACACTTGGCTACAAAGGAATGTTTTGATGGCTGAAGCTGAGGCTGTTGCCAGTCCCAGCCCGTCAGAGCAGCGCAGGTCAAACGAAGTCACTGCAGGAAACTGCTGCTGACTCCAGCACAAACCAGAACCTTCTGGGCCCGGCCAAGCAGCCACAGATTATTCTCACTTTGGACAGAAAGATCGTTTGCTTATATTTAAAAAAAACCCCTCAGATCCAGATCTTCGAATAGACAAGCATAAAAAATAAAATAAAATTGGAAGAGAGTTTGAATTGCACCATAAAAATCAACCTGAGCTTGTTTCCTCCCATTTTGAAGAAAAAATGAATGCTACAGAAAAAAACCCAAACACACCAAAACAAAAAACCCAAACAAACAAAACCTCAAACAAACAAAAACATCCCCAAACCAGAACATATTACAAAAGCAAAATTTTTCTTTACATTTTCCCTCTCCAGAAAACATCCCTCTTTTATTGTCCAGTACAACCCTGGTTCAGCAATGCATCTCTGAGTGGAAGGTGTCAAGGGGGCAGAGTAACAAAACCAGGAAACACAAGGGGTCTACTTTCACCCAGTTAGTGACATTTTGTGAAGCTGGCTAATTCTTTTCTATTGAAACAACTTCTTCCACAGTCAAGAACCAGGTCTACTTATTTACTTTCTTCTTGTTGCTCAATCTCACTTCAGATTTTCATGTGTAGCTGTAGGAACAAGGATGAAAGCTTCCCTTTGTTTTA
>JAWWLV010000180.1:30362285-30400271 GCA_035041135.1 Platyrinchus mystaceus | reverse complement strand
TCTTCTTGTTGCTCAATCTCACTTCAGATTTTCATGTGTAGCTGTAGGAACAAGGATGAAAGCTTCCCTTTGTTTTATGTTAGTTTTGAGCTGTTGTGAAAGAGACTGAAGGGCACATCTTTCCCATTCATCCAAATGTATGTGAACCCCTCCGGTGTCTAATTTAAGCTTCATAAACAAGGAACAAGTACTTTCTGAACACTAAAAAATTCAGTATCAACCCACCAGTCAGTTTCTGAGAACCATAAAGTCACTTCTTACGTCATAAGTCACTCCCCTCCTTATGGGACATGCTGATACCTTTAATTAATAGTGGTAATATGTAACTGTGCCAACAAGGATGTGTAACATTGAATTAGGAGACTAAAGTGTAAGTATTCTTTCAGCAGTGTTTTCCACAGAGGTCATGATGACCAGGGAACAGACACACTGGTTTTTCAAGCAAACCTATGTGCTCAGTCTCTGACTGAGCTAATTATAATGGTGCCTTGAGCATTGCTGTCTTTAAGTGTCTGCCAGCATGTCCCTAACAAACCACCAGGTTCATGTTTTTCCAGCCCAGACGGAAAAGTCTGGTTATCAGGTCAGAGTCGATTCCACCTCCGAGGCCAATGTACTTCCATCCCACACAGATCTGGCCTGTTAACTTCACTAACAAATGAGAAGTTAGTGATGAGCCGTCACTGAACAGTGTATTTGTTTGCTTCTCACTTCTGCTGCTCATCAATGCCCAGGGGACAAAGGCTGCTGGGTCTGTGGGGCTGAAAAACCTCACATGGTCCTCAAGGGCTAAAGGAGGCACCTGGCTCAGCAGTTCCAGTGTGATGGTGGTCTGACCTGCATGTGGGTACGTGCCCACCTGGCATCCACCAGACAGACTAGAGCTCAACAAATCTGTTTAGACACAATCTCTGCTGCAAGAAACACTTTCTGTCCAGGTGTTTTATGAAACCCATATTTTGGATTGTTACTATCACTCCTTTTAAGGTGTCAGGGAAGAAAAAAGAAAACCAGCCATTGCTTTAGATGATATTTGATTTTTAAACTCCAAACAACCACCTAGAAAATCCAAGCCTCCTTATCTCATCCGACTCCCCCCGTGACGCAGCAAACACTGATCTTCGTGTCTGAGCATCTAAGCCCAGGTGGCACACGTGCTATTTTAGCACCTCTTGGGACCACTCTGGGAGATAATGTAATTAATATTATCTTGGTGATGGCTATTCACCACATCCCACTGGGAAACTGCAATCTGTGCTTATGGAACTTGAACCCAGTTAATGCCCACTTCCGACCAGCTTCAGGTGTCTCCTAATTTAAAGATACATTTACAGACAAAACAGGTCAGCAGCTCTTCCCAGTGAGCCAAACAGTATCTTAATCACTTGTGTTTAATAGGAAACAAATGACTGAGCACTGATAAAGGTCACCACTACGCTTTTGAGGAAAAGAAAAGTGACTGCAGAACAATCTGATAACGGGAGAATTTGCTTCCTGTGTAACTCAATATTTATAAACCCTCCCCGTAAGGGGGCAAAAAGGAAATAATTTCAGCTGGCTGAAAGCAGCATTCCAAATGATGTTTTAAGACAGGACTCCAGCTTATGGGAAAGATATGGAGAAACAAGAGGAGGCAGGAAGGCCAGAGCTCCCCTCGGCACAGGCTCGCCAGCTGCCTGTGGGCATGCATGGACCTGGCACAGCACAGACCCCTGCTCAGCCTCTCCCACAGCAACAGGGTGCCAGCAGGGGGATGCAGGATTGTCCTGGTGGTGCTTTCCACCTTCAGGGGAATGACTGGAGTCAACAACCTCCCTCCTCCCCAGCAAACACACAAGTGGCTCATAAGCGCGAAGACGCGGGATTTTGTTTCAAGCTGAAGGCCAGACTTTCACAGAGTCACAGTGTCACAGGACATGTCAAGGTGGAAGGGACCCACAAGGATCACTGAGTCCAACTCCTGGCCCTGCACAGGCCCATCCCCAGGAGTCACACCCTGTCCCTGAGAGCATCACCCAAACCCTCCTGGAGCTCTGGCAGCCTTGGGGCTGTGCCCACTGCCCTGGGGAGCCTGGGCAGTGCCAACCACCCTCTGGGGGAAGAACCTTCTTCCAATATCCAACCTAAACACCCTTGACACAACTTCAAGCTATTCCCTCAGGTCCTGTCACTGGTCAGTCTTACCATACCAGGAATTTCAGTTATTTTCCATGCTTTTCTATATTTAATCCTCTTGAAATGCAGGCAATGACTGCCCTGCAGCCTGACCAGTGTCTCAAGAGCAGAACGAGTTCTCAACCACAACAGCCTCAAGTCCAGCTATGTCAAGCACCTCCAAATTTCAGCTGATTTCTTTGAGAACCACACATGGTTCAGCCCTTCAGCAAGGCCCTTGAGAGAGGGAGAGAAAAGGACCCTAACTGAGGAGTCCCCTCTGCACAAAATTATAAGTGCAGAGTGTTTCTGGAGAAGTGCTGTTTACCAAGGCGTCCTGGTAAGGAAGTTTTTCATGGGAGAATAACGTGGGAGATGTGGAAGAGTGCTTACAGTGATAGCAAAAATAAATATAAATTATTTGTATTTTATGCCTAAAAAGGCAGTGTTCTCAATTATTAAAAAAAGCAATGTTTATCTCCCAGAAGTAGAGAAACAACAACAGGGGAAAGAAAAACAGTAGAAGGTACATCTACTTTGTTTCACATTTTCCACGTTAGTAGATGACAAAGTGGTTTGCACTTTGCTGCCTTGGCTTCAGATATCAAAATATTTCAGCACTGCTTATAAAGTATATTAATAAAAATAATAAAACCAACACATCCCTTAGCTTTTCAGCAGTGCCCTCTACTTAAAGATCCAAAAGCATTTTTGCAAACAAAAATAGCAAAAGCTTTTCCAGCTTAAAGATGCATTTTGCCCTCACATAAAATAGCCTGACTTTTACAGTCCTGTTGAGACGCTCCACATGTGCAACTGGGAAAAGAAGTTATCACATGCAGTTTAAACGCACAGCTTTAATTAGGAAAAAAAAACAAACCCAAAAACCCCGAAATAAAACCAGACCCATTCTTCTTGGAAATTTTTCCAGTTGATATTGTCAGAGGACCTAAGAAAACCAAGGCTGCTAGATGCCAGGGGGAAAAGCATTCTTCACTTTCTGTTCACTCTGTGTGTTTTGAGCAGCCCAGCTCTGGAGAGAGGAAGCTCAGGGTGCTGCTGGGTGCACCATTCACATACAGGTGCGGTGTGGAGCTCCCCCACCAACTCCACAGGGCAGGTCAGGGGGCTGCACATCACCTCCCTGTTGTTGAGAGAACGAGCAGCTGGAGAGAGCAAAAAGAGCTGCTGAGAAAAGGCTAATACTGGTGTCACCAGAGAATCCAATGGCACCGACGTTTCATGACTTCCTCTGCTCGCAGGACAATTAGGATTTGCTTTTCTGCAACGCCTGGAGCCCAACAAATTCAGGACCTCTTTGTACAAGGCAGTGCATGAACACAGATCCCACCCCTGAAGAGTTTCCAGCTCACAGTACGGCAGCCAAAATCACTCCCCTCGACATCCTGAACTCGTTGTTGTCACTGGGGATGCTGCCTTTGCCTTCAGCAAGGGTTAAGATTTCATCCCCTGAGGCTTCAGAGGGTCACAGTTTTCCCACTCATCAACACAATTGCTTTCTGAGGAAGGCCCATATTTCAAAAAGGGGTGGTATTACTGAAAAAACATCAAAAGTTGCCAGGAACAATCAAGGACTGCAAATGCACTGTTGTCCAGAGCTGACTATGTTTCAAACGGATTCAATAAAAACATAAAGAAGGAAAGAACAGTGAAGAACCAGGGCAAGTCAGACCAGGTGTTTTCCTTCACTTTCTCCCTGACATCTCCTTTCTTTCTGTCTTCCCCAGTTCTGCCCATCTCTATCATTTCAAGCATTAACTACTTATTTCTGTTTTCCAGGTTTCTCCTCTTTCCACCTCTTGTTGACTATCAGCATTCACCAGCCTTCAATGCCACCTTCTGTCTCGGACCTGTTGCAAACTGCACTGCTATGCCCCTACATCCTTCTGACTCTTGAAAGCAACCCTAGGAACAGGGGCTTGGAGCCTCTTGCTCTTCTCTTCCCGCATTTCAGTCTGATCCTAGAGCAGACTGCAGTGTCCTGTTCCCTCTCACTTGTCCATGAGCTCTAAATTCTCTTCTGTGTACTTGCACACCTTCAGCAAGCTGGAAACCCTCAGCACCACCAGCCTAACCAGACATCATGTCCAGGACATGCAGGCATCCCATCAGGGTAAAGTCATCTCCCATGTTTGCTGCATGGGGGCCACCAACTAGGATACATGAGTAAGGGGCATTTGGAAACAGCTCCTGGCCTGTATCAAGAAGTCCCTGCACCCAGTTGTGCCTAAGTCCTCTTTAGAACTGGTGTAGAGCAAAACTGGGCCCAAAAATGTCCAAACAATAACCTACACGGTCAGGTGTGTGCCAGGGCTCAACCCTCCTGCTGTGGCTCTGCTTAGCTCACTAGGACACATCCTCTGTGATACACACAAGAAATCCTATGTTGGCTGTCCTGATCATGGCCAAAGTTTCACCATAAGCTGCCACCAGGCCTTGGCTTTGGCCAAAACCTCCATGTCACACCAAGGGACCCAGTCACGTCCTTCCTCCTGACGGAGCCACGCGTCCCTCTGAAGAATAAAACACAAGGGAGGCACCCTGGCATTTGAAATCACTGGCCACAGGCCTATTCATCCTCTTCAAAAGCTGACATATTAAAATAACAGAATAGAAGGAATTCACGGCAATTTGGTCACATGAAAAAAAGCCAAGAATAGGACTTTGGTCTTATCCTGAAATCCAAGATACAACAGCAGATGTCTTTCATCTATATGACCTTTTCCACTAAGACAAAAGAAAGACAGGATATTAAATCACAGTTTAAGGCTTTTATGACTCTTGGCAAGCATTTATTTATTATGGGTTTGTTTGTTTTGGGACTTTGTTTTTAGGCAAAGTGTTATTTTTTGTACTTTTCACGGAATTTCAGCTGAAATACCATAAAAACGTCTGAGACAAATTTCTTGTGGGTGATTTAAACATTTTCAAAGTCACAAGCTGACTCCCCTCCCAACTCATATTGCTCAAACCAGTGTGTTTAAACCAGGGCAACCATTCAACATGAAGGCAGCATTTAATTTTTCACAAAGTCATGGAAAACCTTGATGGCACACGTGGTTACAGGAGGGACAGAAAATCCTTTAAGCAGCAGATCCAGATCAGGAAACATGCTTAAAGGCTGTGCCATGTCCAGTGCAAATCCCTCATTGACTACAGTGGAGAACACATGGTGACAGTAGGGCACAACAGAAGGAATGTGGGAGAAAGCACAGATTAACTGCATTTGTGTCTTCTTAATTTGCTTATACCCCTCACTGGAGAAGAGCTCTCCCCAGCATGCTCAGCTCACCTTACAGATGACTAAGCAGACATGCTTCTAGTAAAGGCAATCCAGAGGAAAGGACATTAACCTTGGACCCAGGGAGAATTAGTTGTAAGTCTTTCTTCTGGCACAGATTTCTCACGTTATTTCAGGCGAAGAGTTAGGCTGTGTAAATACCTTGTGAAACTCAGGCTCACGATCCCAGACCGACTTGGGGGAGATGGCTGAAGCAGATATGGGTTTGTTCACCCAGCCCCTCTCTGCCAGGGACTATTACCTTTGGAGAACATCAGATTGAATGGGCTGTGCTCCTAATTCACAGCTGCTGAAACTCCCATGTCCCATCAGGCTCTGAATCCTGCCTGCAGGTACACATCCTCACACACGACCTCCAGTCAAGCCTCCATCCTGCCCTCAATCAGTTCCCAGCACATAACATGAACCTAGAGTATTTCCTAAGCTTCCCTTTGATACTGATGGGTGTAAACACATTAAAGACTGAGAAACCCTAAAGCCAGATAGAAATTTTCAGTGAAACGTTTTTCCCCTCAGAAAACACCAATCAGCCAAAAGTAAATGTTTCACAGATGTGTCACTTCTGACATTTTATTTTTAAATGAAGGAAATTCAGAAGGTCTTCAATAAGGTTAAAACAGTGTTTCAACTTTTGATTCCAAAGTACTTTAACCCCTTTTAAAATACTACATCATTTCACAAGGAATAAAATAATTTATTCCCAAATGAAACATATAGGCTGAGTTCAAGCATTTTTTTTTTTTTCCCTCAGGTTTCGTTTTCACAGCACGTTAGAAACGTTTGTGCTCCCTTTGTCTTAGAACAGAAATACGTTTTCTTGAAATTCGGGAAGAAAAACAAACAAACAAGCAAAACCCCCAAACGGGACAAGAGCAAAACCTTTGGCCCTCAGAGCCTCCCTGAGGCCCTCGGCTCTCGCAGCGCTGAGGGCAGGTGAGGACAGGCTGGAACTCTGCGTGTTCTTTCGGAGTGACTAAAACACGACATGGGCCAAATGCAACCACATGATACTTCCAAAACGAGAACACATATGGCTGAGCATTTCTGAAAAGTCAAAATCTGCTCGCACCGCAATCAATGGGCGTTTCACTCCCGACTCCCTGGAAGCCGGGTTAAGTCAACACCGGCTAAGACGGGAAAATCCCAATCAGAGATCAAGCACAGCGTTCCCCCTGCAGATTATTCATGAAGTGCGTGCAGACGTCACGAGAAAACAGAAGGTGCTACAGAGCTGTTATTTTTAAGCTGAGGGTGAGAAAATAGGCAGCGAAGCGTAGAGCACAACTTCGTGCGTTGCTTTGTCACCATTCTCGTTAAGGAGCTCAAGGAAATTATTTTAAGGAGAAAAAAAATTCGCCGTTATCTCTGCCTCTTCCAATCGGAATAGACTTAATTTTATGTGAACTTTTACAGATTTTTTTAAATACCTCTTAGATTTCCGAAACTATTTCTTTCTGAATGCCGCTTTTCTATGACCCACCCAATTTTCAGAACCACAAAAATGTCCAAGAATACCTCTTTAAACTCTCTAGTAGACATCAGAAGTTATATTCTCCAGTACCCATCTCGTACAGAATTTAAATCAGGTCCTAGCTGCCTGCAAGGCTTTTGCAGAATTGTTTCTTCCTCCTTTTGCAAAGAGCAATCAACTTGGAGAAGCTGAGGCAGACGCTGAAGTGGATCACAGGGAGCATCTGTGCACAGAGACAGAGACCAGTTCTAATCATCAGCATCACAGGACTGTAATCCTCGAACCCTGGCACAAGCAATTATCAGTGTGAGAGCACAATTTAGTCCTTGGAGTCAGACACAAGATGGATATCCCATTGGGCACCGGTTAGATTGTTATACTCCTTTTAGAAGGCTTAGCAACACCACTTACCATGTATGAAATACCACTAATGACAGGCAGCCTGAGCCATCAGATGAGTTTAATAAAGGGCTTCACTAAGTTAGCACTGTGCTCTCGTTATGCAGGGGGTCAAAAATCCTGGCATGTAAATGGAAGCATAGCAGCTTTTTGGACTTCTGGTACTAAAACCTTCATATGTTTCAAATCTCTCAATCAGCATATATACCTTCATGCATGCAAACCTTGAGGGTCTTAATTCACCACAAATAAAGAAAACATAAGCAATAAAAGCATAGGATTTCAACACCAGGACCTCAGATTCATATCTAATCTAACTGATGGCACACAGGAGTAGTCCTTAATTATTCTTAACAATGCTCATAATTCACCCATCTGATAATTAACAAGGAAAAAACCCAGAAACCTCTCTCTGCATCTCACACTCAGAATTACAGCCACCAGTTCAACAAATGCACTAGCAGTTTACAGTCTGTAAGCAACAGAGCCTGACCCAACATCCAGGACCTTCCCTTGCCATCCGCTCGGGGTGATGCTCTCCAAGCACCACCCCTTCCTTCCCTGTTGCTGCTTTTCCCATCCCAGTGCTGACCAGCCTCAGCCACCCGGTTCACGAAGCTGGACAAAAGCAGCCACTCAGTGTGGCTTGGCCGAGGTGTAAAATACACCAGAGAGGAATTTGGTTTCGCTCAGCCCGGCAGTCCCGAGCGCAACTGCGACACCCGCAATTAGGGCTTGCGGAGAACACACATCGTTACAGCTTCACCCTTGGGCATTCACCAAAAGAGAGATTTGCTTTTCTAATTGGCTCAATATTTTGAGAAGGTAAATGGTGAATAATAACAGCCTCGGCAGCAACGTGAGACGGGATGAAAGCAACACCAACTCCCCGTCCGCGCTCTCGGCTTCACGGCGTGAGCCACACATTGATTGACTTCCAGCCCCAGGAGGAGCCGTCCTGCAGGAGACATCCTCCCCCACAGCACCACGGGGAGCACCCAGGGACACCTCTCCTGGCCCTGCTCACCTCAGCTGGCTTCTGGCCTCAGTGAACTATGCAGCATTTCTGTGCAACTGCAAACCTCATTTGCAGAGCAATAAGTTTCCTGCAGTTAGGAACTCACTTCCCTTACTGCAGAGAAGAAATAAACAGTTCTTTGAGGGAAATGGCAGCATTTAATTTATGAGCTGGATGCTATTCCAAAGTTTAAGCTAGGTAAAACGTTAATTTCTGCAAAGCACTTCCTCAACAAAAGCAGCTTTATAAATGGAATTTTATAATAACAATAAATCTAATATTTTCTTCAGATGTCCTTAAACCCATTTACTCAGTCCTCTCAAATACGGGGAAAAAAAAAAAACCAAAATAACAACATCCATCATTAGGTTAATTACAACTGGTCACACTTAACCTCTGATAATTTAACCACTCAGAGTACCTTTTGCTCATAAAAGCTGCAGTAAATGTGATGCAATCTATAAATATCACTGAGGCCACTGGTGCCCGGGCTGGGGAGTTTAACCTCTGGGTTGCTGATGTAGATGTGCTGGGTTATGAGCACAGCGTGCTGCAGCCACTGGCTGCTGCTCGGGCTCAGTGCTGACAGATGTCCCTTCCCAGAGCAGGAGAGGGGATGAATGAATGAAAAGCCTCCCTGCCATTCATGGCTGCCGAGCAGCACGTCTGAGAGCCGCATCCTTCCACAGCCTGCTGACACGGCTCCAAACACCTCCCCTGCATCCAGTCTACCTTTTTATATTTCTAGGCATGCCATTGTTTCGAGTCTCTCTGCTTTTGTGCAAAAGCATCGAGCCTTCTCTCCTGAGCGCCAGGGACATCGCTGTGCTGCTGGCAGGGCGGAGCGTGACCTCAGTGTGCTGCTCTCCCCGAAAGCGCGTATCCTCCATTGACGTCAAGGGCTCTGCACACACAGGGAGGGAGATAAGCATATTGGAGGCAGGATCTGCCTCGTGAGCGAGAATTTTGCTGGAGGAATTTACAAGCCTCTCACAGTCTCCTCTCTTGATTAAAGCCGGTGGGATTATTTCAAAAATTCAGCTGCTGAGTCCTGGCTATTGGAAATCTGTCGCACGCAGGGCTCTCTGCTGTTAACCCATCCCGACTGCTCATGCGAGACAAAACCCACCATTATCTGCAAAAAGCAGGTCAGACATAGAAAGGGTTGTGTCAGAGGGGAGTCACTGCCAGCTCTCTGTATGGCATCTCACACCTGTGAGCTCTGAGGAGCGCTGAGAACGCCTGCATCCTGCTTGTGGTGCAGATTTTAAGCAATATGGAGCTGCGGGTTAAATTAGGGGGGTTTATACTCAGTTTTATGCATTCCTTTCCTGAGAGAAGAACTGGGGATGTCCTTTGGGCTCAGCAGACGAGCTCTCTTTGAGTCAGCAGCCAAAGCAGGCAGGGCACTGTGGGGCAGAGCAGGTTCCCCGGGAAGGCTGAGAGCCCCTGCTAGTTGGCCTGGGCACAATGCCACCCCGACAGGGCACTGCTGCGCTTACATGTCTGCAGCAAACCTGGACTGGGCGGGGTCAGGGATGTCTGGATCCTGCTCTGCTCCATGTGAAGGCATTCCCAGGGTCAGCAAAGGGCCAACAGCCTCGCCTGCCACCAGCTCTGCTTCTGCAGCGGAGCTTCCCAGCCTCGCTTTGCTGCGTCCTCTGGGACACAAGAACCGGGAAGCAACCTTGAGCTGCCTGGTTTAGACACACCCCAGCACCCTCAGAAATACACCCAGGGAGTGCAGCACTCTGCACGGACACCAGGCTTTGGAGAAAAGCTGCTTATGGCAAATACCATTACAGCGACACAAACCAGCAGCACGATCTGATTACACCACGGGGTACATTTAACCAGGATTATCTGAAGTCACATTTGTGTGTAAGCTTCCCCATACTCTCACGCACAATGCTGCTTAACTCTTATTTCTATGCTTTTTTGCAGCGTTATTGGTACAATATGCTTTACCTTCATTTATCTTGTGCCACCTTTGCCCTGTTGTAGCTGTAAAGTAATAATGGCTGCAAATCCACAGCAAGTTCTGGTCCCAAGCAAGACACAATATAGGTTTGAAGAGATGCATTTATAATAGCTAAATGCCAAATCTGGAGGGAAAGGAATGCTGTCAGTATGTGAGCAATGCAGCCAGTGATTACCATGGCTGGACTGTTATAATGTTTGGAACATTATAACATCCATTATAATGGCTGGAACATTGAACTTGGAGCTTCTGTTCACCAGGTCCAGGTAGAACCCCTGAAGAAAGCAATGCCCATCTGTGCAGACATCACGTTACAGAATTTAGGAAATACTAGTGACTGTACACTTTAAGCCTGAGTGAATCTTCAGTGTGACCTCTCAGACCTTCTCCTATTAGACACCAGCACAATTCACCCCTCCTGTGCTGTCAAAGGCTGGAAAGACCATGGAGAAGGGCTGGTGTATGGGCTTACAGGCACATCATATTCCACAAAGCAGAAAAAACACAATCCCTTGTTTAAACAAAAGGTAAACAACATGAATGAAACATGAATGGACAGAAACTTATGAAGTTCCTTACCAGCTCTGCCTACCTCAGGGTCACAGCTCATTCATAAATGTTTTGGCATCTCAAAGGAAGGAACAAGATACTCATTTACAGCCAAGAGCCTCCTCCTTTCCTGTTTTTCTCCAGCCTCAACAGACCGGGGCAGGTGTGTTAGAACAATATAGGAAATGATCAGCTTTGATATACATTAGACAATGCTGATGTGGTTTGCAGATAACTCTCATACACAGCTGCAGGTTGCTGGTTAAGGTTTCTCAGCCTTGATCAACACATTTGGTCATTGTTTCTGCTTGATACTTCATAGAGCCACCTTTGAAAACGCCTACTGAAGTGTTTAATATGAAGCTGGGGAAGAGACAAAGGGCAGATCAGATCATATCCTGAGGCACAAGGTCTCGTCTTCTTTCTCTTACTCTTCCTATGCAAACCCACAAACTTTATAAATCATGACAGTACCAAGGTTTTTCAAAGTCTTCCTACAAGAAATGACTTTCCCTGTCAAAAAGCTGCAGCTGTGAGTTCCAAGGTTGGCTGCCCTTACTTAGTATTTTTTTCAACCATTAAATATCATTTTGTTCTTTTCTGCATATTGGAATATAATTAGAAGGCCCAAAACAACAAGGAAAAATATTATGCTAAGGCTTCAGTATGATTTTACATAGTATTTTTTCTATTCTCTAGTTACCTCTTTTTTAAAAAAATAGGCCACATGTGAATTTCCAAAATATTCCGATCAATTAAATTAAGGCATTTCCTCCAGTTCTCCTACTTTTTTCCCCTCCCCTTAGGATTTCAAATAAATTGCTGGTTGTCTAAATGCCAGGGGAAATCAAGAATTAAAATACAGAGCCATTCAAAACATCCTCAAGACCGTAGTCTGACACTGTGGTTTCTGTCAGCGACCACACTTTCATCTTATTGGGATGCCCTTGAAAAAAAACTCCTGCTGTCAGAAGCAAAACCTGTGCCCAATTCATGGAATACATGAATGCAATATAAACCCTCACAGGCCAAGAAATTCCACAGACACCGCACGGATTAGCTGTGATAACATCTTTGCCCGTAATATTGAACAGCGACAGAAATAAAAGATGAATGTTTTCAGCATTTAAAAAAACCCCAAGGCCAGCCCAGCCCCTGAGGGAGGGCAGTGTGTGCACCACTGCACGGGAAGAAGCTGCCCAAAAGCTGGCTTGCCTTGCAGTGGAAAAATCTACCTCACCTATGGAGACCTCAGGAGGACACAGAGCCTTCACATCATCACCCTCGACACCTGCTGTCCTTGCACCTCAGCTGGCAGACCTGTGTTTCAGGCACACCTTGGCACAGCAGCCATTGGGATGCCTAATTCCTTAGGAAGGGATCGACACGGTGCAGAGCCAGAGAGGGGAAGCTTTGAATCCTCGCTGAAATCATCTCCACATTTTCCTTCTGCTTTAAAGACCCCTCAGCCATAGGTGAGATCCTGTTTCCCAAGGATGTGACAGGTACAGGCAGTGACAGCTGGAGGGACAGTGTGTAAAACGGGTTCCTCATTGATTTAAATAAATCCCATAATTAACTTGATTGGTTACACTCTTTGCACTTCAGTTCTCCTGTCTCTGCACTGCAAGCACTGCAACTCCTGGCAGTGCAGTAGGTTCCTCACAGGGCTCCCCCAGCTTCTCTCCTGACACATTGGCCAGTGCCATGAAATCTGCAGAGTGAAGGCCACGTTTGAACAGCCACTACAGAGAAAATAAAGTTTCAAAATGCAGAGCTGGCCCCTCGACCCTGGTCAGGGATTAGCAGGTATTGATCGTGAAAATCCTCTCTGTGAATCACATGAATTTCTCAGGCCTCCAAAAGACAGATGTTGAAATTCAGACTCATTCTCTCCTGTTGCCATAAATCAAAGAGTGAAGTGTAGCACTGTGCAGCCAAGAAATAACTGCCTCAGGAAGAGGGAGTTACAGCACTTCAAGATGTACCTGTGTACAGAATCAAATATGCTTGTACTGGGTACTCCCGAGGATTCTCTTACTTTGGCCAGGACACCCTGAGAAGCACAACCCTTCAAACCCTACAGGAAGGTGGGAAGCAGCCACTGCGATGCCTCTGAAGAGCAGCGTGTCTGGGAGCGTGAGGGTCAAAAAGGCCAAAGGAGATAACAATATATTTGGGCTGGTAACTTCACTGGCAAGCACAGCTCAAAGCCAAAGCTGGTCTATCCCTTACTCCCTGCTTGTGCTCCAGATGGCAGTGCCCCTTCCACAGCCTTCAGGCTCGCTGCAGGGGGAACTGCCTGAAGGAGCAGTGCACAGTGTCTGAAAACCCTCAGCTGCCACACCTTTCCCCTGTCACACCCCTGTGCTCCTCACAGCATGGTTATGTGAAACCCTGCAGGGTAACAGAATTGCACTCCTGCTAATTTTCTGCTCATAGTTTATTACTTAGCATGCTGTGTCCTGGGGACAGCTCTTCATATCCTGTAGGCAGGATGTTGGTCAGTGGAGTGAGGGAGCTTCCAGGCCACCATTATCTGTCCCTGGCTGACATTCTCCCCAATGCCCTGACACAAACTCAAGGAGGGCTATTTCAAGAGCTTTTGTGGTCTTACCTGTTACTGACTGTGGAGATGACACTACAGATCATACCCATCTCTGATGCCATTCCCACCTCAGCTGAGGGATGGTCAGAGTGGATTCATCCCCAGCCTATGCTCCTCTGAGACGTGGGTACCACAGAGAGACAAGAGAGAAGCTCAAAGCTCTTGGGGCTCTAGTCACACACTGTGTTAAGCAGCAGTGTCCCACCCCCTCCCAGAAGCTCTCAGTAGTTTTCCACACTCTGTTGATCTCCACACCACACTCACTGCCACCAGTTACAAGGGAGACTTCCCACAGCAAGCTCAAAGAGCCTCGTGAAGAATTTATGACAGTGCCCCTTGGCAGCACAGATAAACCAGGAGAGAGAAGAAGGGACTGGCACAGGCACTGCTGGACAGCAGCAAGTTCAGACAGACATGTGATGGGCCACAGCTACAACAGACTGTGTTTCGAGCCCCAGGTGTGAGCTCTTCCCCCAGAAAACAGATTTCACACTCCTCGGTGGTTTTTTGGCAGCCTGTGCTGAGCCCTGCTGTCAGGAACGGCAAGGTGCCCGGTCAGGAGCTGGCTCCAGGCCCTTCCCTGGCCAGGCATGCCAGGTTGGATGTGTCTGCTGCTCTCAGACAGCTCCTCGTTCGTGGCACAGCACAGCGATGCCCCTTCCTCCACCCATGAGCAGCAAACACATCACCCCATGGAATGATGTGCCTTCAGACCTCCCAGGCAATAGGGGGTTTCCAAATACGGGGCTCAGAAAAACAAATGAAGCCTCAGGTCTGAAATGGAAGGCAGGGTGAATGCAGGTGGACCTTCCCTGGGGAGGTTTCAGGCTAATTATGAAGAAGTGGAGCACCCAGAGCAAAGATAGGAAACCCAGGTGCTAACTTCAGCTTTCATACAAGTCTCATTCAATGACCAAAGATGTTATTTGGAAAGAAACAGGAGACACATCCTGAAGATGCCACATAAAAAGCACCCTAACCAGCCTCTAAGAATAGGATCAGCTACTGAAAGGGGCTAGATGGTACTTTTGGTGCTCCTGGTCTGTCACTGTTGGCACTGCCCTGGTCCCACCAGGACCACCACTACTCTCCAGGAGCCCACTCACAAAGCAGAAAGGGGGGGAGGTCTTACCGTTAAGCATCTAGTGCAGATTTACAAAGAATGCCTGAAATAAAGAGAAAATTCACACTCCTGAACTGATAAATCACTAAAAAACAATACACTGTGATGTGGCAGTGGTAGGAATTAAGGGTGGCTGAAGAACAAGGAAATACCTAAAAGGCAGGGAACAGTGCTAGGGGAAGGAGACAGATCCTCTACAAAGACAGTGGCAGGCAAATTAGAGAAGGAACACAGAGGCGGATGTTAGAAAAATATAATGTTCCTGTGGGTGTATCACTTATCAGCCATTCTTGCACATAAAACACGTTTTTTCAACATTTAGGAAAGAAAAAGAATGACTGATCTGTAATTAACAGAAATAAAGGCCTGGCCCAGATCCTAGGCTAGAATAACATCCTTGCAAAAATGAATTTTGCTGAAATATTGGCATTAGAAAGGGCAGGGCTGCTGCAGGAAGAGGGCAAATCCAGGATAATTGGAACAGCCTGCCCAATAAGAGCCATCCAGCTGGGGACCCCATTTAATAAGCTATTTAAATCCTATTTAACAATCCATTTAACAACAATATGACCCCACTGAAGGGAAATCCCAGGGGAACAATTTTGCATATTTGATACGGGCACCTTTTGCATATCTTGCTGCCAAAGTTTCCCTCCACCTCCTCCTCCCTGGGGCTCGCCAAGGACAGAAATCCCACGGCATAGCTGCAGATGCTGTTTAGAGTTGAAAAGGGAATTGCCTGGACAGTCTCTCGTCCTCCTCTCTCACTGGCACAAGCCCACACCCCACAGGCACACGATATCTAACTTCACAGCTCCTCTGCCTCTCCCAGCTGCCTCACAGCCTACTTGTTTTGATGGTCGAGCCATGGAAGTCTCTTCCCTACCATCAGTCAGCCCTGAATCCACTGATGATGGATGATCCTAAGCACAGCTCTAGACAACACCATCACTGGAGCAGCACCCTGTCCACAGGACATCTGTAATTACTGTGCCAACTTCAGCTCTACTACATGCTCTCCAACCTCCTCCTCCTGTCTCAGTCTCCTGTTTTCCTCCCCAACCTGTGCCAGCTGATGGAAAGCCAGGAATGCAGGCACAGCTACCACCCCCTTGAGTGGGCTGATTCTTCAAAGCAACTAGAACAACAAAGGGCAGCAATTTATCAGCAAAATATCAGCTGTCAAGAAAAGCAAATGCAAATCATTTCTCTGCTGTTTTTTTTTTTTCACGACTGCCGTGCAATTGTCTTGTTGATTCCCACAGCTGGATGCTGCAGCTTTCTCCTTGGCATATATAATTGAAAGTGATGCTGGAGCAGCTTGAGTAAATTGAAACTGATTTCATCAACTGGGTATGTTTGTGTCAATGACATGTGTCTTTTTTTTCCCCTCTCCTCCCATTGTCCACTAGCATGTTCTGCAGTCCAGCAGCTGTTGACATTTTGTTTGATGGCACATTTTCCCACTGGGAAATGATGCTTCCATTAAACTCAAGTGTTCCATGAGAAGGTACACAATTTGTCAACATTTTCACTAAAAATGGTAATTCGGACTTGACTGGTCTGGAATACTGCAATTTGATAAGGTCAAAATGCATCATCTTAGCTTCATAATTTAGATTTCTACATTATTATAAAGTCATATAACTTGACACCAGCTGATAGAGGTGGAGAGATAAATATATGAGTCTCAGTAAAATATTTCACCAAAATAATAACTAATATGTGAGAAAGGAGAAACCTTTTCTAAAAAGAAATTGCACATGGGAAATTTCACAGCTTTCTATACTTGTTCTGAATTGGAATCCCATTTGCTTCAACGCTGTCCATGGAATAGGATTTCCATCTCTTTAGCTGTGGGGTTCCTAATGACAGTGTCAAGAGTTTAACAAACCAGGGGGCCCTTCCAGAAATTTGTCAGGTATGAAAATTTTTCTTACAAGTGATGTTTTACATGTGATAGCTGTATTTAAAACAACAAGTAAACAAAACACCAATTGTTTTGGTGCACCTGAGCAAACAACTGAGGTATAACCTAGATCAAAAATTTTTAATTACAGTATTAAAAAAGGCATTATCACCTAAATACAGCAACTGGAGAAATTACTCATGAATATGCAAATTACCTGACAAAAGCTTTCTGTAAACACTTCAGTAATTTTCAGTGATAAACCTCAAACCAGCCACCTCTTTCATTTGCAGTTTTATTTGTTGATAAGTATCCAGTGCACTCTACCTTATTTTTAGGAAACATTTTTAATGTAGTCATCCTTTAAAAGCACTTCTTGTAGATGAAATGCATTAAACATACCCGACGTTCTCCTCCTGCATTAAAGGGTGTTTTAAAGCCCAAAGCACAAGAATTGTTATTTCCTTTTAACATTCAACATCCTAAGTGAAGACAAGTCACTGTGGGCCTCAACATCTGGCAGTGTAGGATGGAGCAAAAGCCCTAAAACCAAACATCACAATTTTATGGCCATCTAGGACAAGACCTGAGCCAAGTAAAGACCCCGGGGAACCTGAGGGAGCTGCACTGCTGCTGTCCCTGCACTGACTGCAGGGGGGGTTTCACTCCTCTGTTCAGCTGGAGGAATGGGACAAACTGAAGACAGGGAAAATCCACTGTGACAGCTTTGCTTGAGCACTTGGCTAAGGCACTTCAGCCTGTCCTGAAGACGAGCAGCAGGCTGCCCTCAGAGAGGAGACCTGCTCTGAACAGGTGAGATGGGTGTGTATTGAAGGCAAAGGGAACCCTTCAACTGCTTTGGAAGGAGGTTGGTTCTTATCTGACCTGCCCTCCCAGAAAACCCACCACTCTGGCCAAGTTCCACCTGTCTTATTCTGCTACCTAAGAGGATGCAGACAGTCTCCTCAAGATCAAGTGTATGAGATGCCATCTCCACCTCTCTCTCACCCACAACTGCAATCATCTCCACGGCTGACACAAGATTGATTAGAGAAGGAGTTAGAAAAACGTGACCAATTCACACGTGTTCCAAAGAGAGCTGGCTTTGCAATCCTCACCTGCCTGCAGCATTGAAACCTGATGCTGCTGAAGGAGAACCACTTCTTGACTCCCAGCCTGAGCCACTTTCTGTTTAGCTGCAGGAGACTTGGTGGGAAAACGAGAATCTGAGACACAGCAGAGCCGTGGACAGCAAGTGTGGACGGATCTCCATTTCACAACACGTGTGTTTTCCATGGCTGTCAGGCTTCCCTCTCCCCCTGTGCCACCTGATCTTGTGAAAACCAGCCCTTAGGGCAGGGAACATTTAACCCATCTGATAACAAGAGCACAGGCAGATTGCCCAGCTCACACCTACCAGCAGAACACACTGGTTTTTATTCTGATCACCATAAAGCGAGAAACTTGAACACATCACCTAGATCTCACTTGGGGAAAAGGCCCCTTAGTCTGCCCTAGCACAAAGCCCTCCCTAGCCTGGTCCCAGGGCCTCCTGGGAAGCTGCTCAAGGGTCTTTTGTTTTCATGCTCCCCCCACTGCACCCGAACAGCCGTCACACACAGAGACCCGCACCGAGCCCAGAATTCACATCCCCATTGCATTCCCAGCCCGGGGTCTGAGGGCAGCCAAGGCCAGGCTCAAGGGCGTGGGAATAATGTAGGTGGGATGTGTGTGACACTAAACTGTGGACCTTTACCATCTCCAGGCTGTAAGGCTACAGCCCAAGCCTTAATTTGAAAGGTGATGTCACACGATTAATGATTTTTTTTTTTTTTGCACTGAAGATCTTGTTTTATCAGTAAGGAGGAAGCACACCAAATACATAAATGTGTGTGTATATATTCATATATATACAAAAGGCCAAGTATTTATGGTTAGAATAACTGAAGTCTTAAGACTCTAATCAGTATTAGTCAAGATCTATTTTTTTTTATTTTACTTGCAGACAAAGAATTAATATTAGCATGGTGAGAACTCCTATATACACATTTAGTTTCTACTCCGTTTCCTGGTGCTATCCTCTCACTTTCTCAGTCTGTGCCCCAAGGCCAGAGGTTTCATTCTGGCATTTGGGGATGTTTCAGTGAATCCCCATCACCCAGAGTCCTCCCCCAAGAGAAATGTAATGTTCATGTTGTTTTCTTCTTCCTCATGCTAGGATGCACTTTTTTTTTCTGCATTTTTATATGTTTTCTGACATGTTTTACACCTTCACTCTTTCTTCATTGGTCTGTAGCTCCACATTACTATATGTGATGGCTCTCACGTGTGCTATATGCCTTTGTTACCCATAAAACCAGTTTTGTCCATCTCCAGGTCTGCCCTTTTTGAGCTGGGAAGTTGTTCAGGGCTGAGGGGTCACCAGCACCAACCTTGCTGGGTTAGAGTTGAGAAAGGATCCCAAATAAATTACCCTGATTTTTGGAAGCCTGTGTCTTCCTCAAGTATGTTTCTATAGGCAACTCTTGTGCACATCAGAAGCTTCAAATATGTTTTTCAAGCTGCTGTTTTACAGCCTGACCACAGCCTCGCTCTTTACAAGAGGAAGCAAAGCTTTAGAAAGTGGCAATTAGCTCTGTAGCCCCAAGACACACATGGATTTGTTAATTCTGGGAAAGCTCTCCAGGATCTGGAAGTGCCTGCAGCCTATAACGGGGGAACTGCAATTCCATTCCCTTTTTGGGGGGCAGGGAGGGTGAGGAAGAAACTCTGGCCCAAAACAAGAATGGTAAGGAATGCCTTGAGATTTGAAAAGAAGAGAGGACAATGTACACCTTGCTGTGCCATGGTTTCAAGCCACTGAATTATAAGAACATTTAAAAATAAATAAAAAACAGGAAAGAGACAATATTTACAACGCATCTGCTCCTCCTCTGTGCAAACAAAGCATGCCCATATGCACATACAGCACAGACCTATAGATGCTTGGACAGATTCTACCCCTCTCCTCCACTGGTTACTTATTGCCTCAGACTTCAAACTATTTGCTCATAACCATGTTATTCCTGGTTTTCCCCAGCAGCAGCATGGCAAGGCTCCGGTTGCGTTTAGGTCTCGGAGCGACGGCTACGACGAACACGCCACACAAAATAAACCCCTCCATAATCCAGCAACGTGGCACTGCTGGAAACACACCTGAGAGACCCAGAGGAGGCTCAGGCAGAGCCTGTGATACCCCTATCACCAGAAACCAAGAATATCCTGACCGTGTGCCATTTCTCAGGAGAAGAGTGTGTGTGTGATTGCAGCGCTGCCCAGTACACTTATTTGTTCATTTTCCATCCCTGCAGTAGGATGTGTATTTCCCACCTCACAGAGATGGAAATAAAAAAGCCCAGTGACTTTCTTTTCCTGATCTGACTGCCAGGAGACTGTCAGATCAAGGGATTAAGATACATTTTCCTAAAAATCCAGCCAATCTCATCTGGCTTTGCATACAGTTATTTGTAATTACCTTTCTTTTCCCTTAAAACCAACATAATTTCCCCCTAGAATTAGTGTCAGTTATACCTTTTAATGCAGAAAGCAAACATCTTTTAACATAAAGTTCATTCTGCTCTTAAAAGATAATTAATTTTTAGAACTGCAGAGAGAACAAATGACTTCATGTCAGAGCAATACCATAACAAAAAGGACTATAGCACTGAAGTAAAAGTCCTGAGCAATAAATAAAATGTGGGAGTTGATTTTTTTACATTCAGTTCTAAAAAGTAGGATCTTAAGGCAGCACTTGGTATACATCTTGAGAGGGATGTTAAAACTGAACAGGACTTAAAGATCTGGCTCTGTGGCACTGGCATGAAGCAGAATATTCTAAGCACTCCCTGTCTCCCAGGGAAATGACTTTTTAGCCATCTTTCCAGTAAAGCCATCCCAGCCTGGCCCATGCACGTGACTTTCTGTCAGTGCAGTGAGTGTGTGACAGCTGAAATGCAGAGATATTGATGGGTAATTTCGTGAGTGCTTCTGCCAGCAGATGCTCCTGTGATGTATTTGATGGAGGGAGAGCTGAGCAATGCTGACCGTGCGTGACACCCCTTCCATTTGCTGGGATGAAAAAGCACTCAGGACCTCTCAGGATGTGTGCTGGCTGACAAAGAGTGAAATGCCCTTTTCAGTTTGCTGGGGAGAAAAATAATAAAAGCCAAAAGCAACAGGGTAAGGTTCAGAGAATGGCTGCAGTTAAAAGTCACCATTAGCAGATGAGTCCTTGGCATCCATAAGCTCTGTCTCCCTCTGATTGGAGACAGTGTTGTCACTTACTCGTGACTCACTTCCTAATAGGGAAAAATAAGTAACACTGGAATCCCCAAATACCTATTTTCAGCCTTCTGATTAAGCTGAGAATGTTGAAGAAGAAATTTCTCCTCTCTTGAAATACAACAAAGGAATGAAACGCTCAAATATCTCATACAGATCAGTTCTTTTAAAAAACAAACAAACAAACAAACAAAAAGAAAGCTTAATATTAACCAGGTCCAGCTGGCCCTGTCTCAAGCACTGGGGATCTGCTATGCTCCAGAATACCATGAAGATCTATTTCTCCAAGCAGAAGATTACTCTTTTCACAGCTTTTCTAAAAAATCCTAAAACTCTCCTGGATGGAAAGGGCACTGTAAGTGCTACTGATGTTACTGCCCTTGTGGGGATGGAGGGGAAAGTGTCAGCAGAGAGTGAGGTTGGGGGTCTTTGCATGCCCACATTCAAAGGCAGAGCTGATACACCAGCCTGTAGAAGGTGTGCCCACCCTGGTGACTGCACTGTGGTTCCTCCACAGAGGAACACACATCACCTCACCAGCCACAAAAGGCTGATGTGGGAAATGGCAGGTCTCTCCCTGCTTGGGGGGACACAAGGAAGAGAGGTGTTGGGAAGAGGCAGGGTAAGATTCCATGTGGCAAATGGGGATTACTCAAGGAAAATTTTGATTCCTGTTCTGAGCACTGGATCTCAGCACCAACACAAACGAGAGGCATCCCAGCCTTTAAATCCACCTATTGCCGGATACAACTTTGCCTTCCGGTCTTTTAAAAAAGGCATTTTACCACAAAGCAGGGAAGTGGAAAACACTAAAAAAAAAAAAAAAAAAAAAGTAATAATAAAAAGTCTGCAGATGTTCTAAATTACTCATTACCAACACCCATAACTCTCCCCACTCAATCTGTGGGCACCAAAACCTCCATCCTCCTTCTCCCCCCCGGGTTATACAATGTTTTGCTCGTTTACTTTCGCTCCAGTCTGGTAGCAATAGAATCAACCCTGGGCCAGACAACCTTTACATAATGTAGGGTTGGTGGTGACCAAGCCACACTTGCACCCAGCAGCTCAGCCCCAGCAGAGCCAGGCAGGATCCGTCCCTCGGGCCGCGCTCGGGTTAGGGCCGAGGCGGTGCTGCTAAACAACGCTTTGCCCTCCTCCACCCTCACATTGTCATTTTCCAGTGGTAACACAGAATACAGAACAAATAAGCATTTCAAACTATCAGTGCAGCCTCACTGCAGAATTTGAATGTCTCACTCCCACTCTTTTTTTTTTTTTTTAAAAATAATAGTGAAGCATCCGCACCAGCCACAGCTGGAAGGGTGAGTTCAGGAAGCACTGCCGAGCCCTCACCTGCTGCAGCAACAGAAATCAGGCAAGTTGCTCAAAAAAAGGAGTTGGGAATTTTGTTTCCAGTCTGGAGAAAGAATATGAGCTTTGATTGCCAGGCAGCTTGGTGTAAAGGAGCTCTGGCCACTGAGACCTGGGTAGAGACCTCGGGACAAGGACAAACAGCCCTGTGCACTTGGTTCTTAAAATGTACAGATGCACAAAGCACTTCTGTAGGTACAGCCTGAATCCCACTGGCAGTGCTGGCCACAGAATAAACATGACAACGAGGACGTGACACTGCACACAGGGAAATATTTCTAATGTCATAAAGCAGTATCAGAGAGCAGCTCAATCAGCACACACCACAGAGTACACACACACACCACGCACTCACAGGGCACGGCACAGCCTGCACCTAAAATATGGGCCAGCCAGCTGAAAGAAGGACTTCTGGGGGCTGCAGATAATGGGAGAGGAGTTTAATGGGACAGCTGCTAGTCTGGGTTCCTGAACAGCTGTGTGCTAGCAAGGATCACCCAGAGAATACAGGATGGGAACACAGCCCCACGGGAAGGGTGGGGAAGGGTCCCTGGTAAAGCACCCCAGAACCATCGATGGAGAAAGTGGAGCAGCAGAGGTGCTGGTGACTGGGAAGGTGAGCTGGCAGGAAGGGCACTGCTGCAAGCAAGGTGAGTCAACAGCTCAGGGCTTTAAAATGCCAAGCCCTCCATTACAGGAGTGGCAAGGAGGGAGGATTTATTGCAGCTGGCAATCCTGGAGGAAAATAATTTACCTTAGCCTTTTAATGTTGACAAATGCATACAAGTCTTGCTGGAAAAAACACCCCAAAAAGGCGTGAAATATCATGGTGTTTTCTTTAGGAGAAGATTAGTTGAGTGAGCCTTTGCTGTTTTGTTCAGACTGTAAGGTTTGGATGATGCATTAGGAAGCACACTTTGGCAATAATTTTCTCCTCAGGCACGACATATCAAGGTATGTCTAGAATGCATGTCTATGGATGTCTACCATGCTCATATTATCAACACAATGCACCAAACCCTGTTTTTCCTTATTTTTCCTTTTTTTCCACGTTTCTCTGCCAGTGCAAGCACATCCCACCTCTCCCTCCGGCAGGTCCGGTCGCTGAGGTCCTCAAAGGATTTAAACATCAACTTCCCAGGGAGGTCCCCTTAATCTTTGTTTATAAAGGGAGCAAACAGAAAGGTTAACAGAAATGCCTGGGATCTGGCTCTTCGGGAAGGCAGCAGTGAGCTGCCGAGAGGAGAGCTGAAAACACTCGCACTCTTTTCGAAAATAAACAGTCAGGAAAATCAGGCCGTCATCTGTCAAGTAACAAACCAGTGTCCAAACAGAAAAGTTCAACCCAGGGTCCTCAAGTCCTTCTCCAGTTAATGCTTTCCCTAAACACTGCACAGGAAGCAAGGATTTCTCTGTAACATAGAGAGTCTGGCAGGCAGTGGACCTTGAGTATCAAACATTCAATAGCACACAGGTCTCCAAAGGAAAGCATTAGATGGACAATTAAGATTCTCAGCTTCAGCTGTTAGACCAACTTAAAATTAAAATGGTATCACCAGCATTTTTCCAAGTATGGCATAGAAAAGCCTACATCTATCTATGCAGCACCAAAAAAAGGCTTTTAGCCTATAAACATCAAGTCTGCAACTGTGTTAATCCTTCCTCTTGCTACAGAGTTGAAAACATTAACAAAAATCAAAGGAGGAGATATCAGCTTCCTATATATTAGAAGTCTATGAAAATAATCCACAAATATGAAAGGATTTGGGAAAAAGAATCTGTAGAGAAATCTGACTTGCATTTCCAAAGCCTACGAAACACTTCAAACAACAGAGACTAAAAAAATTAAACTCTCAAAAGAAAGTAAAGCTTCTGACTCTAAAGGAGTTTTAATCCCAGGCATGTTTGGTTTCATTTCATTCAGAGCTTGTGCCAAGCCACAAAATTTGGATTTGACCATTTCCCGAAGTTTAGAGCTTTTTCAATCCAAAGATTTTGGTTTGTACCCAACACTAATGCTGTTATTGTATGGGTCAAATATCTTATTATAATGATAGTAAACAGCAAGGGAAAGCTCTGAGGCCAGCCAGGGCTCCCTCTGCCAGTTAATCACCGAAAATGTTCACAACACTGGAATGAGGGATGATGCTGTGGATACCAGAACTGGCCACAAATACTGCAGCACTTACCCAGCACATCAGAGAAGCAGTATCTGCACCCCAGGTAAGCAAATTCAAAGGCTGGAGCAAAAATGCCCATTAACTACTGTTGTTGAGGTGTCACAAAGAGCCTTCACTGTATTGTTGTACTGAAACCTGCTCCTGACCCCATCACTTTTGTCCACCTGCTTTCAGAAGTTTCCATTCATACAAGCATGCAGATGAAGACACCTCCCATTCACCTCCCATCACCTCACCAAAACTGAGTGGAAGGAAGAGAAGATCGTGCACAGTTGAACTGAATTTGAATTAAACTGCATATAAACTCCTGGGTGAAGAGAATGACTGTAAAGTGTGGAAAGGCCCTGTTTCCTGCAGGGACATAAAACAGGAGAGGCAGCTCTGAGCAGGGATTGCTGTAAAAAGCATAACAAAGGTAGGCAAAGCTGAAGAATGTATCACAGCAACACACGGAAGTAAAAACCTTTCATTGCTCTGTTAGATAAAGCTTTCCTATGAAGGTCTTAAAGCACTTCTGAAATGTCTGATGATGCATTCATCCTGGTGAGAAACCAGGCTCATTGTCATTTATCAACAGAAACAGTGGCCAAGGTGACAAAATGCCTTGCTCCAGGCTCAGTAGGACGCTGATGGAGTTTGGGAATGAGGCAGAACCGTGTCTCCCCTCAGCCCCTTCCCCATGTGCCACTATTACTGCTCTAGATGAGACCTCACTAGAACACAGGTAAACCACAGAAATGACAGCTGCCTGAAAACTTATTGCCCCAACAAACACAAACCATGACTTCTGCAGCCTAGCCACTTTAATTTCATTTTTATGCATTAGCAGGACTGCAGTTCTTTAATCTGGCTCGAACTTGCAAAGCAATAAGCTGATTCCGTAGAGGGTCTCTGCCCTCATGCAAGTCAAGAGCTTGACCTGGCAAGTACAAATGAGTAGCAGATTCTGTCCACCAGAACAAGTTGTTATGGTTCATTTCAAAGCCTTGAAGGAGGCACAGGATGTCTAAGAAAAACCTAGTGTAGGGCTGAATGAATGGGGCATCAATTTCCTTGACAGAGATGTCCTGCCTGGCTGCTTCTTGCATTTTTGATACAGTTTGGTGCCTTCATTCTGTGACAGTGGGACCTCTGCCAGGTGTTGCTACAGACATTCATAGTGAATGGTTTCAAGTGTGAAATCAACCCAGTTTTCTCTCTTTACAGAGTAGGGAACTCTCTTTGTGATCCAAATAAACCTTGAAGAAGGCTCCAAGCCAACTTCGTCACTGTTTGTTCTTACGTAACCAGACCAGGAACACTCAGTACCCAGAGGTAACAACAATTCTCCTATATACCTAAAAAACTACATTTACTTTGAACTTATCAGCAGCAAAAGCCTGTCATCTTTGGACATCATCCACTAGAACTGCCCAAGACAACTTATCTATTATTTTCGGGTGCCAACAACAATGGACTTGATATTGTCTGCATTTATCAGAACGGATTTGTTACCCAAGATGCAGATAATAAAAAACAATTCCTTGCCTCATGGGTCCAAATATTTTTCTGCTGAACTAAAGTGACTTTTTATATTATATCCACACATGAGATTCATGGCTGTAGGAATTCAAAGCAATTCATTCTTCAGGGCACAGATGAGCACAGCTGAAACCTGTCCACAAGGATCAGCTTCCACCTTTGCTTATGGTTAGAGCGAACAAGGCAGAAGCCACAGTCCCTCTTGTCTCCACACTGATGTTCTTTCAGAGGGCACCACAACCTAAATAGCTGCATCACTCTTGGCACCAGAATCCCAACCAGTCTGCAGCAGCAGCAGCACCTGAAGATTTCAAGCTCAAGCACTAAGGGACTGAAATCCTCCAGGAGGAGAACCTGGCAGCATCAGCCCAGACAGTGCTACCACTGAGGGACTCTCAGAGCCAAATCCCCTCCAGTGCCCACCAGGGTCACCCTGACCATTACAGCCATAGCCTAAATCCTGACTGGCATCCACTGCTAAAAAATACAGGAGTGAAAAAATTCCCACCCATGTTGTGGAGTTATCACTGGAGAGTTCTGTCCCCAGGGAAGGAGGGGAGCAGAGAAGGCTCTGACATTAGAGTTCCTCTGAACCCAGTCAAAGGGAGGTGGACAAAAATGGGCTCAAGCACCTCAGAGGAGGCTTCACATCACCTCATTTAAGCACCTGCCTTAGGGGTCGTTGGAAACACACGGAGCAAAGAAGCTGCATTTTCCATCGGGGAGCTCCTGGAACAGGGATCCCCAGTGATGTGGGGTGGGTGCCTACACATGGGTGCTTCAGAGGACCTCACTGGATGCCTGGCAGAGTGAATGAGCTGCAGCGAAGCAGCCCTGATTTCAGACAACAGAGAGGGGTTGTTTGGCAGGTACCGCAATCGCTCTTAAATTGCTGCTTTGTTTCTTTCCTTAGTGCTTCCAAAACCCTGCTGGGCATCCCCAGGCAGCTGCCACCCTTGGCCAGCACAGGCACTGCAGGATGACACCCAAGCCCAGGCTGCCTCTGGGCAAGCTGTGCAGCCAGGCTGCCCTCCTGAAGCTGTTAACAAATTTATAACTGCTCCAGAGCAGGCACAGAGGGAGAACTGTAACACGTACCCACCGCCGGGTTACGCACACACAGCCAAAACTGCTGGGTGACAGGCAAGCACAAGTCCCAGAATGTTTAACCTGCATAAAGGGCTTTAAGTTTGAAATGAAATGGAATAAAAACAGCATTTAACTGCACATACAGCTTGCTACCACCTCTGGTGGCCAAGCCAAAAGTATTAGGTAGAGTTAACTTTGGCTGACACCGCAGCATTTACTGTTTAATTTCCTGATACTTAAAAAATAATTTTTCAAAAATATCTGTATTTTGAATATATCTGTGTTGCTGGGAACAGCTCCTTATTTCTTTAACAACAGCTGTGTTTTTGAATTCACATTTCACAGATTTTTCTCGTTCTAAACTCCATACAGCAGCACCCACAGCATCTTGGCACAAACCTCCCTCCCTTGGACAAACATGTCACCAGACATTTCTGGCAGACTGTCCTCTTACAGATAACCAGCATGCCGAGCTAAGAATAGGATTAGCTGCCTCTCTAACTGCTTTGTCCAGGTGCCTGCAGAAAATCACTTGGTGTGGCTTCTCAGAGGAAGAACACGAGACTGGGCTGGATCTCTAGCAAATTATTAGGAAGAATGTGAAAGCATGTGTGGGTGTTTGGGTGAATTACATCAAAAATCAGTGCCAAGCATCAGACTTCAGCTGTCCATTGATGCCTGGCTAGCCCAACAAAAAAACCTTTCCCAAATATTTTATTATGGGACAGTCAAATCATTATGCCTTCCTCAGTCAAATGGAATTAGTCCTTGTCACCAAAAAAATCCAGACTACAGAGATCAACAGTATGGTCCAAGATGTGACTTTGTTTCAGGCACAATTGCCTGCAATTCTTATGTGCCTTATACAACACATAAACAGTCCAAATTATATAGGTAATTAAAAAGTAAAATAATTCAGGCAAACAAGTTAAGCCTTCACTGGAGAGCCAGATGTAGTGCAGGTGTGCTCAAAAGATTGTTGAGTAGTATTTATCATAAAACAGTTCCAAGATGTTCTAAAGCTCCATGGTCTTTTGCAGCATTCTCCAAAATATCAATTTTTATTTTTTTTTAATTGTGAAGGTATCAAGTGGCAGAAGAGAAAAGATAACGTTCCCTGAAGACACTCCAGTGGAGAAATAAGGAGAGAGGGATTTTGTATGGGAATCGAGTGTTTCAAAAGGCACAAGGCAAAGAAGAGTATTATGTACAAGTCAGACCCCACTGTGAGGCAAAGAGGTGATGGCACTGGCAGAAGAGCTCGTGGGCCTTGAGGAAAAGAACTAGAGTTCCCTGCAGTGAGGCCAGCTGAGAGCCGCAAGAAAGGCTGCAGCAAAGGGAGAGGAATCAGAACCAGGAAGAAATGGTTGGCGACTGCTCTGGGAGTTTCGAGCGGTTTCAGCCACTGGTGCAAAGGGACGAATTCTCTGCAACTCCGAATTCTCTGCAACTCGGTGTTACACGGGGGACTGCATGTTTCTGGGTGTGCCTGTATGAACCATGTGTCATACAAAGACAGCATGGAAACACAGCTATTCAGTGCTTAGCCATTTTAATTCTTTTCTCTAACTTGGCTTCCTCTGCCAACACGCAGTGGCGAAACTGGAGAAAATAACTCCGTGCAAAAATATCCACTCGGTCAAGTGGAGGCTTCCTCTCTCTGTGTGCGTGCGAGGACGCAGTTCCCCTCCCACACCGATTGTCCCCCAACAGCCCATGGGCCAGTCCCTGATTTGGCTAAGCCACCTCACCAGCTTGCCAAGCACGCTTAATTCACATCTCATCACCAACCTGCTCCTCCTCTTATCCCCGCTCCAGCATTTCCCTGATGTTTTTTCTTACGTGACCGCCCGCCGCGCTTTAAGCCCACAGTGTTGGTGGGGCCAGGAGCCCTCCGAGGGGGGCAAACCAAGGCAGAGCCTGGCCCAGTCCCGGGCAGATAAAGCTCCCACCGTGATCTCGGGGCGCTGCTCCGGCCACGGCCAGCGAGGCTCCCCCTGCTCCGCGGGGCCGCACGATAAACATGTGGCTACAGCTGTTTCCACACTCACAAAGGAACCCGGGGCTGCGATAAGAGACTGAAAATCCCCGAGCCAAAAGGGGGAGCGGACAGAAAAGCTTGGGGGGGGGGAAGGTGGGGGCACCACTTCGCACGGCCAAACGCACACGGTTAAATAACTCCTTTCAGCAGGTAGGAGGAAGGGATAGAAAAGTGACCTTTCCCATTAAGAATTACATATTTGTTTTGTTTCCCTACGAGCTAATTTTTCTGGCATCGTGACATACAAAACATTTTGAACTTTCTAAGGAAACTGTTATTAAAGCACTGAACATTACTGTGAGGGCGCGTTTGGAAAACAGAACAATTAGGCATTTCAAAGTTTATCTAACTTAGTCACTGGTACATTTCAGATTTGTCACCACAAAATGCAAACAGTTTGGGGGGGGGAGTTTAATGATTCCTGTATACAAACCCCTGCCTATAGGAAGAAGAAAACCCTTGAAAATTTATCACTGTCTATAAGCCACCCTCCACCTCCCTGCTGCAGTCTGCTAGTGCTCATCCTGGAAAAGGAAGGTTTTCTGAAACAAGTGTGACTTTTTTTAAGCCTTGAGAGCCCAGACCTTTAGGACTCACTGAGAGCAGCTCTGCAGAGCTGGGGGTCCAGCAGCCCCAGGTATGCACAGAGAGCCACAAGCCAGAGCAGAAACCGAGTCTCCCAGGGAATGATGGATGCTACGTTCCTTGCTTTCATTATAATTCACCATTGCAGTTCAGCTTCTACCAAGTTCCCCAGAAAAATTTTGCAGAGCCACTGCCAATGTTTAAGGCTTTCCAAAAATTCAGCCAGACAGAAGAGGAAATTCCACACAACGTGCAGAAAGTCTGAAGGTGGGGTTTCTGCTAGATAACAGGAAAGCTGGGCTTGAGCTTGGACTAGCACTTCCCTGATCACCTGCATGCTCAAAGGTGTACAAAGACAAGGTTTTCTACTGATGTCAAAGGAACTGCCTGAACAGAAAAGTAAGTGTCAAAAAAGCACAGAAGAACTAGAAAGGAAATGTGTTCCACTAAACTAGCAAAGTATCTTCTGAGTTGTTCTGAGAACAGTAATGGGGAATTCATTAGCTTGTTCCTACCAGGAGGCTTCTGAAGGGTAGGATCCTGCTATGTCAATTCATCCAGTCTTATCTGAGGCCACATCACCTTCCCCCCCTTTAAAATAAACCGCAGAAAGCCCATTTGAATTTTATTCAAAGTCTTGAAGAGCACAGGTGGTGAAGACCCTCCTGTGCCTGGAACACAAGGCATGTCTGACCAGAGGTGTTATGGAGGCACAGAGAAAAATGCCATGACTTCACTGCACTGCTGGCTCAGCTGCTCAAAACAATAAACCAGAGAGTGACCGCAGGTGAAGAAAGGACAGAGGATGTGATGGCATTTTTCTCAGAGCTCAGAATAGACGTGGCTGCCAGTGGCCAAGACCTGGTGTGCAGCCAGATCTGCAAGTGGGTGTCTGTTTTAGCTGGAGGGAGAGCGAGGTGCAGGTGCTGTGAGGAGAGCAGGGGTGATAGCAGGGTGAGAACAGCACGGCTTGGAGCCTGCCAAGCCTCCTGCACGAGGCTGTTTTTAGGACCGGAGGGAAGAAGTTAAAATGGGAGTCAGATGACAATAAAAGAAGCTGGGAGCTAGGTGTTATCTCAGGGGTGAAAGTCATGATTGACAGACCAGATGGAGGTTCCATGGCTGTTGGGAGGAAGAGGGGCTTGGATTCCAGGAAAACGGGTGGTTTCTGGAAGCAGGAAATGATGTGGGTGTAGAAATCCAGAAACAGGAGCCCATCTCCCAACAGGTTTAAACAAACACATAAAAACCCCAAACAAACAAACCAACCAACCAAAATCAAACCAAAACAACAACAAACCCAAAGCCCAAACCAAACAAACAAAAAATAAGAAACCCAGGAAGACGTTGCACCACGTATTGAACTGCAAAGGGCTTTAGAGCCTAAAACCCAAACTGAGAACCCAAATAACTGGGATTTCCAAAGAATCTCATTGCTTTCATTCCCTTTCAGTGCTATAAGTCTTTTCCATACAGGAAAAGGATCTATTTATGTTTCATTAGTGCCAGTTTTGTATATACCACTAGACTGTGTGTATATAGGAGAGAAGGCAGTATGCTATGCAGCTGTGAGCTTTCTCAGCTAATTACTTGTTTTCCCTTTCTGAGCAAAATAAATACAACAACAAAATTCAACAGGGCACACCAGCACATCTATTAAGGCTGTACATTTTCCATCAGATTCCACTGGTACTTGTCTTAGCCACACTCGGGCTGAGAAACCCAGTCTTGGTATCATTCATAAACAGGAGGTGCAATGACCTGCACAAACACATATATTAAACCAAATGAAATAATACCCTGACTTGATGTGGAGTGATGTAGAGTAGTGATGCCAGAATGCCAGTTAAATTGAAGTTTAAGTATTTCAGAGAGAATTGCCTCTTCAGCAGCAGCATCAAAACATTTTGTTCTAAGCCTGGAACCTGTTACTTACACACACTCCATCCCTCAACTTGAAAGGTTTTACAGAACACCACAGACTGAGCTGGGTTACTTACTTTTGGAAAAAAAAAATACAGTTTATTTCAGCATCAGTTTTGGTAATGAGAAATGTTCCATGTTCTGAGAATGCTTTTGGAGTTCAGAACTCCTAAAACGCATAAAAACTGTGATTTAAAAACAGAAACATCGCAGCACTTAATACCTTCGAGCTAAACAACACCCTGGGCAGCAGCTGAATTACAAAGTTTTACAGGATGAAAACAAAAGAAAGTTTTCATAAATGATTTGCAAACACCAGCCTTCTAAATCACGGTCTGTAGCGTGGTGTTCTCGCACTGAGTAATAACATATTCCAGGTCCCAGGCTGCCAACTGGCAAAACCTACTGGTGTTCATATACTTTGGAAACAGGTCCCAGACTAGACCTTACAGCAGACTGGCTTGGGGATGATTGCCTCATGGTACAACGATTTAAGATGAATTTGTGAAACTCCTGCAGGTTTCGCTTGTAAATCACCATCCAGAGGTGGACTCTGAAGTCACATGTGCTCCACTTCGAAGCAAGATGAACCATTCATACATATATACATTTCCTCACACATAAGGATTTGGGGAATAAAGTCATATTCACAGGTGAAAATCAAATATCTGTAATAATCTGTCCATACACCAGTCATTTTCCTTTGCAGGAAAGAACATTGTCCCTAAGTGTTTAAGGTAAGTTATAAATCAGAAAACAGAAATGGAAACATTTTCCATATGCTTAATTTTACACAGTAATTATTTATTAACAAAGTCTACAGCTACATGTTGTTACACTTATGGGAGTTCAAACACTGTTCTTGCTATTTAAAATATATTCTCCAGTTTGCCACTAACTGCAGACTTTTATTAGTTCCACATTTCACTAGCACCAACTATTGCTGGGAGCCATTCACTCACAATCTCTGCAGATCACAGGCAGGCACCTGTGTGGATGTAAAGCTTAGCCAGACCTAACATTGCTAAACTGCCTGAAAACCTTCACCTCATTTAAAAGAGCAGGTTGCAAATAAAACTTACTATCAGCACCATTTTTTTCAATACATTTATTTGGTGGAGCCTCAGGGAAGCCAGTGTGGCAGTGAGCTGTAACTGGGAATGAGCTGGAGCTGTTCTTACCCAGAGGGAACCCCCTCCCTGCTCTGAGCACTGGCACAATCCACCTGATACTGTGACACTATTAAACCTCCCAGACAGCCAACCAGTGGTCTCTTCAGTTTTATCTTTTGAGAGCAAAGGTCCTAAGAGTTTCTCTTCCTGCTTTCTACTCCTTCCCCACGACCTGGGCAATCTGATCCCCTTGGGGGGCTGTGACCCCTCCCTGCAGGGACTTTATTGCACAGCAGAACCTGCAGCACACAAAAAACTGGGAGACTTAGTTTGCCTTCCTCAAAGCCCAGGGAATGAGACATCCCACCCAGCACCTTCACCTGTTCTCTCCCAGATGCCCCAAAGGCCATCACTGATCCCACAGTCAGCCAGACTTGGCTCCAGCACTGTGCCAGGGAGCAGAAGAGAAGCCACTGCTCTCTGCAGTAAATGCTGGCACTGTCCAGGCTCACAGCCCAGGATATAACAGGAGGAGAGAAGCTCAGGGCAATGGCTCTGTGCCACACATCCCACTGCAAGAGAAGACAAAAGCCTAGCAGCGTGGATCAGGAGATATCCTGACCACATTTGGCATCACTGCCCATCTTCCCTGGGTTTTAAATGTCCTGTAAGTGCATGACCAGCAGGATGGTTATTACACTGTGGACCCTGGAAAACAACAAAATGCCTGATGGAAGTGCAGAACTCATTAGAATGGCTTGAGTCAGCTATGGCAGAGATTATGCTGTTTGTCCGTAACCTTTCCCTCAGGATTCACAGAGCCCTGGCCTTTTCCAAAAAACCCCTTGTGAGAAATGAGGCTGTTAATGGAGCCAGCCTGTTCTTCATTTCCTCCTGTGTCTGTGCAAGGGGTCACCCCGAGCTCAGTACGAGCACTTTGAGCCAGAGGTCACTTGCTGTGACCAGGAGAAACATCAGTGTGAGTAAAAAACAACCATGTCACAACTGTGATTCACCTTTGCATTATTAATCTTCATTTGCCACCAAGCTTTTTGATTACAAGCTTCAAGATGCACCTGAAAAGCCCATTTATGCAGCATGAACACAACTTAAGCTGTAGACATTTTAAACCAGCTGATGGTAAAAGCCCACATCACTATTTCATAGTGAGACTTGTGCTGCTGGAATTCATGCACAGCATCAAATTAGTAAGTTCAGCTTTGAAACCATTTGTTTTACACAACTGACCCTTTTAAACATGCTAAAACACCGACTGTTTGTTTGTTTTGGTTGGTTTTGGTTGTTTTGGGGTTTTTTGTTTGGCTGGGGGGGGTGTGACATTCCAGCAGACCTTCCCACGTGCAACAGTTTCTCAACACAGTGCTCATTTCTGTTACCTCTCTAATACAGTTGAGATACTCCTTTTATAAAGTAAGATAACATTTTACCTGTACCTTTGCTACAGAGCCAAAATATTTAATCTTAGTTCAATGGGAGGAATGAGCTTTGTTGTTTGGAGCACAGTATCACTGATGAATGGTATGGATAAATGTTTAGGTATGGATAAGAGGAAAAAAGAAAACAAAGAAAAGGGGTCATGGGAAGCTGTGGGTTCCATATAACAGTTATTTCTTCAACGCTTTCAGAGCAGTTCTTTTGTTTTTAATGTAAACGACTTTGTTGATGAAAACTGAGATTTGAATCCCACTGGTTTTGTGTGGGGCAGCCAGCATGTTTCATCTCCATTCAGCTGTGAGTTTAACAGGCAGCTACAGTATAGCAGCAGCTCTTGCTTTCCACTGTATTTTACTGCACTTGCACTTCAGAAAATCTCAGATCTTAATCTGCTTGGGTAAATTGTTTGTAGGAAATGAGCAGCTCTACAACCAACGCACACTTCTTTCCCTGCATCATCATCATCCCACGGCAGCCATGGTGAAACACTTCCACAGCTGCAGAAACATCTGCAAGAATTCAAGCAAGCAGAGGTTTGCTGCAGGAGAGGACAACCCTCCCTGCAGGTTATAGTCAAGAGGTGAGGTGAAGTAACATGAATTAACCTGGTGGGCTGCAAATGCCTGCAGTGGGGAGCTGAGATTTGTGAGTGCAGTGCTGAACAGTCTCGAGGGACCTGCCTTGTGCTGCTTTCTCTTGCCCAGAGCCTCCCTGGCTGCTGCTCCTCACCCTGGTGCTCTGCCTACCTGGGTCCATGGATTAGTTAAGCTTCATGTTGCTCAGAGAAGAGGCTGCAAACCCTTTCCCTGTGCTTGCCAGTACTGAGTAGCACTAAAGGACTCGGCATCTGCAGCACTACTATCATCAGAGGTAAACAATTAATGCTTCCAGAGTTCATAAGGAGGACAGGAAACACTAATGGTCACTTCTGTGAAATCACTGAGCTGTCAACATAGCTGCTAGCAACTAACTTTGTGACAAGAGGTTAAGTGAAGTGCCTACATAAGACTTGAGCATACCATATATGCTTTTAACTACTGCTGAATGCAGTCTGTCTGAGCTCTCTGTAAGGCTGTGGACTTTGCAGGAGGAATGCTATCAACTGTAAGGTATGTACAGCAAAGAGCAGCCCAAAACTGAGAAAGCAAACTGGGATTTTCAAAAGCTTTCAGAAAACTTTCAAGAATTTAATTAGGCCATTCCTATAAATTTTGATGGTCAAATAAGGATACTTAAGAAAATGCGAGGCATGCTTGGTTTCAGTGACTCAGAAAGAACATGACATGCAGTCATCTCCAAAACAAAATATCATCAGAAAATATCAGCAGAGAGAATTCACTTGGTTTACCTAATTGTGAGAAAAAAGACGAACATGGACATAGTCCTGAGGTTTTCAATCAGCCAAATTCTACAGTGACTTCAAAGGGAGAGTCCCCTGAATGTCAGCTATAGCAATGTTCCTTGATCTGCTTGGACATTATTGTGGCATTAATCACGATTCCTCCATAAGGTAATTAATGATGACAAGTTTTTTTTTTTACTTGCTTACATGGCACAGCTAATTAAGGAAGCAGGCTGAAAAATTAGTCATAACAATTAAATAGGGGATGATTCCTGAATAACTGGGGTAAGTTACTGCAGAATACAATGATCCATGTATTACAAATTACTACAAAACAAATAAAATATGCTGTTTTATACACAGAAAATAAAAACCACATGCAGTTCCACAGAAGAAGGGAACATCATTGCATAGTCTGTTTCCCATGTAACAGAGACACCTGCATTAATAACCCCTTTATTAGATCCTTAAGTTCAGCTGCTTTACAGAATCTCTTGCAGAAGAGATTTTGACCATGGAAGATTAAGCTGTTGGCTCAGATGCACAAAGCTGACTGGTGGTAGAGACCATTCTATTCTCCTGTTCTCCAGCCTGATCTGTCACAACTTACAAGACACAAAAATGCAGTTTTCTATGGCAGTGCTGGGATGCACAACTGGGAATGGTACGTGGTGGCCTGTTCCACTCCACTTTCAGTCTCCTGAGCCCTCTCCTCTTTCCAGGTGCAGGATTTACTCACACTTAGAAAAACTGCTCACTTTCTAACTGCTCCCAGCCCCCTCTTAAACAGCTGCAAGTCCCTGATATGTCTCCCAGGCCTGAAAGTTTCTTGTTCTCAGGGGCTGGACAAAGGGGTCATGCCCTGAGCCCTCCCCTTCCCAGGCTGGCAGTGCCTTGGCTGCCAGGGAAGGGGCCGAGCCCCCTGGCACTGCACAAAAGCTGGGATACAGCACAGGGAAAGTAATTTCCACTGCTGGCCCTGCCCAAAGCTCCAGCATCCTCTCAGGGGCCTTCAG
Organism: Platyrinchus mystaceus; assembly: GCA_035041135.1. Classification (NCBI taxonomy): domain Eukaryota; kingdom Metazoa; phylum Chordata; class Aves; order Passeriformes; family Tyrannidae; genus Platyrinchus; species Platyrinchus mystaceus. The sequence goes on along the minus strand of JAWWLV010000180.1, from coordinate 30,363,782 downwards.
TTAAAAACTGCAGCAGGCTGCAAACCTTCCCACAGCTCAAGGCAGGGGACAAGCCCCTCACAGGCAAAGCTCAGACAAAGGAATAGGAGTGAGATCCACCAGGGACTGGATTACAACTGAAATATTCAGCCAGAGGAAGGAGCAGGGGCTGTAGAGCTGCTGCAGAGGAGGACAAGCTCCAAATCACAGCCTGCTCTGTGCTAACCCCTGTGTCAGCCAGAGTGGCACATGTGAAATCCTGTTTTCTCTGCCCTATGGAGGCAGGGTACGAGTTACCTGCATTTGCTTTGCTCCCCTGCAAGGGCCTGCAGAGTCCTCAGTACTTACAGCCCCTGCATGGCTGCACAGCAAAGAGCAACAGAGTTCCACTTCCAATCAGTTACCAAAGACCATTCCAAACAATTTCTAAACAGATCACAGCCAGGCATAGCAAAGGCCCTTTGCAATGCCAGAAGACACACGGTATTATTATGTGTTCATGAACAACATGTGCAGTAAGACCACAGGCAGACACAGATAGCTACAGACAGGAACATTTACAAATGACAGCACGTTCACCATCACAGGTCACATCCCATCACTTCTCACTACGCTGTAATCGTTGCTATGTGGGTAACCCTGGCCAGGAAAGGACCTGCTTGTCAAATAACACTCCTTCATTTTTAAAAACAAGGTACAGGCAGAGCACAAATTACCATTAGGTCTGTGCCAGTTGTTACAGATGGACATGGAAGTCTAAGCATTTGAGTAAGTTATAAATATTCAGATACCAGTCTGGTCAACTGGACTGATTCTTCCTATAGGCAGGTTACAGTATAGAGATGAGCTACTGGATTCTTTTATTTAGTCTAAAAACAGAGGTTCAGGACCCTGCAAGAATGGTAGAAACAGTAAATCGAAAAGGTGAGGAGAAAATTAAAAGAAGCCTATATTTCTGCAGCTCAGGTTGTATCTACCCACTTTCCAAAGGAATACAAACAGATATATTTGGTGTTTCAGTGTTCATGATGTCTATGCTCACCCCATTGATACAAAGTGATTACCAATATTCCTGCATAAGCAATAAGCTTGGCCTTTGGCTTATTTGTCCAAAGTGAGAGGAGCTGGCACCTAAATATGTTTTCTTGTGCTCTTAGCTGGAAGGAAAAAGAGACACTCATGGCCAGTGGGTTCAATAGAAAATGGTGGTGATTTTGCCATGTTCCATTAAAGAAAAATTAATACCACTGAGCACGAATTGAGCCTTTGGCTCCTGCCCAAATTTTGAAGCTTCCTTCTTTTGAAAGCAAACAAATAAACGCTTCCTGCAGAAGATCAAGAGAGTGGAATAAGACAGGAGCTGTTGGGAAGATCACCACAAAGCTGCATCAAGCCAAAGAAAGCTTCTTTCTGATACTGAAAAGAGTGAACAAAAGTTAAGAGACCTGTGGTTACAGAACGAAGGGGGAAGTCATTCCCCTTCCCTCAAATCAAAGGTGGAGTACAGCATCAAACTGA
>JAWWLV010000180.1:30341124-30362185 GCA_035041135.1 Platyrinchus mystaceus | reverse complement strand
AGACCTGTGGTTACAGAACGAAGGGGGAAGTCATTCCCCTTCCCTCAAATCAAAGGTGGAGTACAGCATCAAACTGAGCATTCAGCACAACCAAAACCAGGGGATGGAATCAGTGCTCACACCAAGGAGTGCTTTCCAGAGTGCAACCCCCTGAAATAAGCTGGTATAAAAGGAGGGGAATGTCAGTTGTGGCTCTTTTTGTATTGTTATTGCTGACTACAGCAAGTGCATCAAGCAGGATCTGTGGTGGGGGTGATGGCTTAAAATAAAAGAGATTAATATTTCATACAGTGAGAGTATCACGAAGATATGCCAAAGTATGGACAACACATGGAAACAAAAATGCAACTGTGGCCATTTTCAAAATCTATTTTAAAATCTGTTTCAGAGCTGAATTTGTACCCATGGAATACTGCCATGGAGTGCAGTGGCATTATCCTCAGACTAAGACAAAGAGTGTAAGATCCTAGTCATAAAATTAATAGCTGTGTTTACAAGGTCTTTAAGATGCTGCCTATTTTTACTCAGTGAATCATTGCCCTTCTTTACAAAGTATATTTCATTAATCTTAGCAATGCACTCAAATCTCAGTGGAGTTGCTCTGCTTACATACCAAATCTGACGTTCTAAGTCTAAACTATTTGTCACAGTATTCAACTTTAATAAAAATTGTATTTATTGGAAGATACCATTTCCTCACATTCTCTTAAATCAAAACAACCAATTCCTGTTAAGCTATCTCTCCCTCTTTGCCCTCCCTGGAGGAGAACAGTAAGATTTATGAAAAGCAAAATTCACTTCTGTGTAAAATTATGCAATCCTAAAAATTAGCTTTATCCTCCAGCTGGACTTCATCTACTAAGATAAATGAAACTTCATCTGCAACGAGATATTAGAGGAGTTAATACATCACTTGTTGTGTTTTTTTAAAACATGGTCATTGTGATTTGCAATCAGTCCAGATGAAAAGATAATGGCAAGAGTGCAGATCTCTGTTAGAGAAGCATCTGCAAATCTCATCACATTTTTAATGAAACAAGAAAAACCTCCTTAAAAAACAGCCTTCCCACAGTTATCTGCTGGAATTAGGCACTGGGTCCTCCAAGTGCTTAAACAAAATGTGACTTTCTTTACACAAGCAGACAAGAGGCTGGGAAGTGAAGCATTTATTTTCACTGATGAGCAAGTGCTCAAATCGCCTCTGTCAACAAATTGTTCACCTTATGGGACTATTCATGCCTGAAATTGCTTCAGTGTTTGTAGCATGGCATCTTCAGCTGTCACCTGCACCAGCAGATTCCCACAGGCAGCACTGCAGCCTTCTACATCCCCTCATCCAGGATGGGATGCTGCATCCAACATCCGAGCACGGAGACAAAGGGCAGAGATCAAAGCTCTGCCTCCTGCCCTCCTCGGTACCTGGCCCTGGAAAAATGCCACACCTCTCACATTTGGCATTTTAACAGAGCTTAGGATCCAATATTCAACTCCCTATTTTATTTCCTTCTCAACTCATTGTATCTAAAAACTGAAATATATTAAAAAAAAATAAAAATCCACTAAGTATGTTTGAAGATTTAGGCCAGGGATTCTGAACAACAGCATGCTCTGTCCTCACCTTGTAAAATATTTCTGGGCTTTTACACAGGCTTCATGCCTTCACACAGCTGGTAAACATTTGCTTCAAAATACATTCAAACAATCCCTCTGTAAAGGATCTGTAACATATAGACTGGAGCTTCAACTGGGCAGGGTCATTTACATAGCACATCCATAAATTGTAAAAAGCTGCCTTCTCCTTGTTTCAAACTTTGCAATTACCACTTTGTTTATACCAACCACCACATGGAGGTCTTAGAGAGGTCACCCAAGAAATAATATATTTCCCTATCTGCTTTCCCAATTATGCTTATGGAGCCAGGGTTTGCTTCCTTCACTTGACTCCACAAATAATCCCCGTGTCATGGGATTATTCAACCCGTGGAGCTGCTAATAAGCAAGGATAAATTATTAGCAACCTGAAATCATGGCAAGGTTAAACATTAACGTGTTGTGCAGCCATATGACACCATTACTTTTGGGCAACCTGTGTGCACTGCAGGCTGCAAGCACAGCAGGGCTCTACCTGTGCCACAAGCACTGGCAGCCACTCACAGCCCCTGGTATTTATGGTACACAGCAAAGAGAGCCGAGAGGCAAACAGCATCCCAAAAAAGGAAGAGAAAACAATATGCTGGATCCATCAAAGATTGTTACTTCATGGACTTTTCACAGCCAAATAAACATTTTGCAGCTGGAGTTCTGCATGAGCCAGAATAACAAATGTCCCGAGACCTGCTAGAGGTTTCGGATTAGGCTGCCTGAGGAAAGAGGTTCATCCTGAGCATGCATGCATGAGGAGAATATTTAGTGTTCAGGTCCTTAAGGATAATTACCTGAAAGTACCTTTTCTCTTTGGTTTGGGGTTTTTTTTTGTCCCAGGATTGGCAGGGTTTGGGGGCAGGATGGAAGATTTGGGTGGGGTTTATTTTTAAGTGTGTTGTGGCCAGTGGCCTACTGGCAGGTACCACAGTCCTCTGGGCATTAGAAGTGATCACTGACCTTACAACAGCCCCAGATGGTCAAAGATGTGATGGGTAAATTCCAGCAGTGCCCATTTTAACAGTGTTCACCTGGGACCTCGTCCTTCAGCCCTTGGTGCAATCCTGATTTCTTTGCCAATCCTCAGTTGTCTCGGGAGTGGCTCCTTCAAACACTGCCATCAGCTGGCAAATTCCTACATCTCTCATTCACAGGTTTTCCCTTTGCCTCTCCACCTCTGGGAGAAGTTGGTTGTAGTCAAAGCTGCTTGGGCAGGTGGATTTTGACACTTTTGAACATTGGGGTTTTTCTGGCAGTGACTTTCACCAACAATTCTCGAGAATCTAAACCATTTCTGGAGAGGAGACCTTGTTGTGAGTCAGTAGCAGCTGACAAGATGGAAAATCAGGGATAAGGATTTGCCAAAGGAGCGAGGCTGCTTGCAGGGTGCCACAGAGATCTGCAATAGGACTCAGACTATTCACTGTATTATAAATGGTCTGGAAAAGAGATAAATAGCAAGATGGCATCTGCTGCCAAGAAGAATTTCTTCAGGACAGCTGTAACCAAAAGAGCCTGTGAAGAGTTGCAGGAGTATGATGCAGTATTGAATCACTTTGGAGTCAGGAGAAAAAAAAAATGCTCTATTCTGTGTTAGACAGCAGAGTATTGCACATGAAGGAAAACAACTGTCCCTATATTCACCCAACAGTGGGCTCCAAATCAAACATTACAGCTCAGGAGACAAATTTCTGAGGTCACTGTCGGTAGGCCTAGCAATGAATACTTGTGGCAGTAGGGGAAAAAAGCAAACAAACATCAAGTTAAGATGGTGAACAGGATAAAGGATGGAGTGGTCAGCACGGTTGTGCTGCTGCCCACACGTGCTGTGTACCTTTGGTCACCCATTTCAAAAGGGACACAGAACTAGAGATGCAAAGAGACAGAGATAGACTTGGACCTCTCTGCCTGGAGAAAGACTATTTAGGGGATGGGATAAAGGATGAACCAAGGATGGTCTAATAGAAATTAGGGCCCAAGCAATGAAATTAACAGGTTAAAAAAACAAAACCCCAAACCAACACAACAAAAAACCAGAAGTATTTGATTGATTTGTGGATGATTCCCTTTCTTTCCCCTCCAAGACACTTCTACACCTTCACAATGACTGCTTTCTGAGGTTGCCAAAACATAAGTCAGTCATCAACTGAGAGTCCCTCATGAAGTACACACGTGAGGACGCCTGCACGCCTTTGTTACGGGATGGAACTCGTGGCCACAGGAAGCTGCTCAGGCCAAAATTACAAATGTGGTCCAAAACAATGGATTAAATAAATTCATAAAGGATAGATCCCTCTATTAAGTACCAGGGGGAAAAGGGGAAAAGCCACCACCTTCTGCTCAGTAAGTGCCAGGAGTGGGAGGCTGCAGAGATCAGCTGGGGGAAGGAATGTTCTACCCATGACTTCCCACAGGCACCTGCTGCTACTCAGTGTCAATCAGTGACACGTGACAAGAAGGACCTTTATTTCAAACTCTTTTCTGTTCTATTACCAGCTCTACAAAGCAGAGAGAGAAAATTTGGGGTTTTTTTTAATTCCTGAACCATTCCCATGTCTCTCATTCAGCAAAGGGTGAAAGGAGATGCAAGTTGAATGGCAAGGCTTCCTGGGCAGGTGCCTGGTAACCTGGAGAGAACCTTCAATCACATGTAAGTCAGCTGGATAGCTCTTCCTAAAGCTCTGCTGCTGGTGGAATAAACAAAGCACAAACTTTCCCAGATGCAAGCTTCATGAGGAATCCTCAGTCAACGTATGATTTATAATTTGGCATCCTCAGAAAACGCAAAATCATGATTCAAAGATGGAATGTGGATGTGGAATTTCTAAGGAGGGAGACAGAAAGGGTTTATTCATAGATTAGTCCCAACTCCTGTATTTGTAAGCTTTTTCACTGCTTCCAAATGTTGCACTGGGCAACAGTTCTTCCTCTCACAGTAAGAAGATTAAAGCTGAGTGTCCAGATTCTCTTAATTTTCCAGAACTGTTAGCCAAGTAAAATCTCCTCTGCAAAGCTTGCACAGCATGAGCAGTTGCATTTTTGCACCATGAAACAAAAGAGGAGAGGTAGGTTGTTCCACTGATTTCTGCTGGAGAAAGGTTTGCCATGCAAGCAGCAAGATCTCCCCAACAGAAAGCAACCCTATTGATTTCCAGAGTGCTTGTCACTAGAACCTCTCCTCCTTCATAGACACCCTGAGCACTGGGAAAATAAATAAATAAACTCTATAACAACCCAAAACTAAAGAACATGGAAGAAGGAACACTGGCTTAAAGAAATTACCACTATAACCTTCATCCCCAGGAAGAAACAAAATCTAACCTAAGAGGGAAGAGGAAGGAAAGCAATGGGAAGATGAAATCAGCAGGAACCCACGACACAATTGAATGGCAAGCATTGAACAGCAGCAGTATGAATAGATATAGATATATATCTTCAACAGATATTTTGGCAACCTTGGCTAAATGATGATTTAGCCTGGCATCCTTTCTTTCCAACTCATCTGCTTGTTAAAGGTGTCAGTTCCCTTGCACTGCCTACAGGAATATTTTGACAGAAGTGTCACAGAGGACTCACTGGTGCTGTTTTCACTTGGCACCATTGACATTTTCCCTTTGTTTTTGAATCTCCTCTTCTTCTAGCTGCATTTCTCTCTTTTTTTTTCCTTTTTTCCCCCCCAGAAGATGAGATTCTCCATCAGTGCCTTGTGCAGATGCTGCCAAGTGAACACAGCTGTGATGGCACAGAGTGTCTCCATTCTCCTGGCAGGTAGTCCCTTTCCTGGGACACACTAGATGGACAGACAGAATTGGGGGAGCACACTGAGGCAGGCAGAGTCTAAAGCTTTCACTGTAGATACAGACTTCTTACAGAGTCATGTAGGTCTCCCATAACACATGCAGAGAAGGGAAAAAAAGAAGAGATTCAGTCATTTTAGAGAAGAGCCTTGTCACACAGACTAAACACTGACTAAAGAGCAACCGAGGGTAATCCAAGAGTGAAAACACACACAGCCTTACATGTGGCCAGGAAACCGACACTTAATCCAAACTAATTAAGTGTGTTTTAAACAGCACATCAAAGACTTCTCAAATTCAAAGGTGGTGTCAGAAACAGAGGACAAGGAAAATAAACCAGAGAGATTAGAAAAGAGGAAAGAACGAAATATGGGAATTTCGGTCTAGAAAAGTTTAGACCACAGCAACAAAAAGAGGAAACAAAATCATCCAAATTCATTCGCTGGGAGAACGATGCTAGGAAAAAGGGATTGGTCCAGGAGCATTGGGAGCTGGTAAACAACATCCAAGAAGACATTGTTCTACACACCCACACAAGATAAAGACTGGCTCCTTGAGCAGTAAAGAAAAAGAGGTATTGTACCTAAAATATGGTAACTTCTAGAACTTGTCCCATAACCTCAGCCTAGCAGGAAAAACCAGGCTCCAAGTGAAATCATGCATTCAGTGGGACCCAAGAGAATATTCAACTGAGGCAAAAAATAGCTGCTGCAGTTTATTAACTGCCTCCTCGGCATCCTCAGGACAACAGGGACAACCTCGCTGCTGGAAACTGCTCAGAAAGCCCCTGATGAAATCCCCTCTGTGGTGCTGCCTCTTCCCCAGGGCCCCTCCCCACCTGAGCAGCTATTTTGGCTGATTTTGAGGTGGTTCAGATGGCAAAGCCAAGTCCATCCTGAGGAAACCACCACGGGGACGGAACTTGTCCTGAGGGACTGACTGCACAAAACCTGAGCTGTGCCATCCAAGCTGGCAGAAGGAAAGAACAAAACCTGCTAAACCTGGCAAGATTATAACTGATGAGGAACAGAAAGTACCTGAAAACAAATGAAAACTGTACAAAAGGGATTACATGAGTAAAGGAGATTTGAGTAAGGAAAATTTAACCAGGAGAAAAATCAACATTTCTTGGGCTCATAAAAAAAAATTCTAGAGAGATAGACCCAACAATTGAGTAATTCTTATACCAAAACTGTTTCATACCTTAAAAAGTACATGGCAGACAAGGGAGAAAATTCTGTAGTAGGCCTTTCCCAGTGGCTTCCAGCAGGTTCCCTGTAGTTCTGCCTGTGTGGTTTTGCTGTCTGGAACGGCTCTGCTGCAGTCAGAACTGCCTGATCCCCGAGCACAAACAAGCTGCATTTCCAACCAACAAGCAGCTCCCCTGGGAAGTCCACGGGACTCTCATGCCCAGCAAACGCATCCCTGGGTGCTGGGAACGATGGATATGGAAATTCCTGAGCCTTGGCTGTGAATGAGGAGCCATCCCGGAGCGCAGACCCCGCCCGGCCCCGATATTTGCATTATTCACTCCCGGGTTTGAGTACCTGAAGGTGTTTTCCTGCTCCTTCCACCTGCCCTTCCTGCCTCAATAAATCCTTCTGACGGTTTCTCACCTGTATCTGAGGAGACATTGCATGAACTAGAAGCACCTGAGCCAGTTGTACGGACTTCACAGCCTCATCCATCTTCCCCCTCACCTGTGTTTACTTCCATCCTTTCATTTTTAACAGGCAACTCTATGCAATTTTTTAAATTAAGTAAAAGGCCCATCATCTTTGCAATATTTTCTTTAGAATGTTTACTTTAATTTTGATTTCCCTGCTTAATCTTTCTCACAAAGCTGTATGCATTTTTAAATCTTCCAAGGCAAATAATTACAAAGATAATCCAGCTGAGTGTAATCAAACTGCAGGGTTCTTTATTTTCCTGGCCTTTTAATTTAATTTCACATCCTGTGGTCTCAAAGAAATATTAGGATTATATCATCTTGTTATTGTTTAGATTACATGCCAGTAAAAATAAGGAACAACTGATTCTCTTCTTACCCACTGCCACATAGAAAACTCACACAGCATACAGAATATTTTCAAAACAGAGATGCAGGGGAAGATCTCATAGATAAGCATGAGTTAGAAAACCTTAGCTCTCACTTTTCTGCCTAGAACCTTTGTTTATTTGCTAGGATTTTACTAATATTTTATAAACATGGTAACTTCTTTCATAAAACAATTTGCTTTTAAACTTTTTCAGTGCACCAATATGGATCCTGATGTGACTCTGATTTTAGCCATGGAAATAATTCCACTGGCTTTAGCACCACTACATGCACTGGAATAAGAGCTTCAGCAGCTTTCTTTGGATCAGTACAAACCAGAAGTCATTCACAGAGTAACACTGGCATAAAAACAGTGGAGAGAAGAATCAGTCACATGCCTTAGTGTGTAAGGTCAGCCAAGCAACAAAAATACAACCTCTGTCTCAACATATGCAGGAGGACCCTGCCCACATCCTAGCAGTCAGTTTATGGGGATCAGAGCACATCTGTATTAAGTCTGAATTCACAACTTGGGCTTCAGGCCCTTCACTGCAAGTATCCAAGTCCTCAGCACACAGGTCTTCACCTTCTGAGCTGGGGAAAGAGAGATCCTTAGCAGATTTCAGCTAGAAAAGCAGGACTGGAAAGGGAGCTCATCTGCCAAGAAGTGAGACTGTAAAGATGCAGGTGTGGGGATTTGTTTTGAGTATTTTTCCCCAGTGGTAACCCACTGTACTGTCCACAGGCACAGAGGAAGAAGGAAACAATTCCAGCCACCAAACTGGTATAACAAACCCCCAGGGCCTAAAAACAGCGGGGTCAGAGCTGCTCAATTCCTCTTAAGCTGTTTCTTCTTCATTGCCTTCCAGATGGGGCAGCAGAGCCCCATCCACCAACTCCCTGGGGACAGAGACAAGGACACTGTGGCAGTGTCTGTCTCAGGGTGAGACTGTGGTGGAGGTTTTCATTCTGCAGCTGTTTGTCACAAAGACACGTGTGTTGGTTCTGTCCAAGTGCTCTGGTAACACCCTCAGTAGAGCACCACTGAGAGCATCCCTGAAACCACCTCTTTCAGATGTTTTTGACAAAGTTTTCTCAGAATATTCTTAATTAATACAAAAAAGCCAAATAGAGTCACAAAGTTATGCCAATGTCTTGTACATTCTTTTGTGAGTGGACAATTTCAGCAACACCAGGTTATGATATTCTCAGAAAAAGAACATGCTGACAATGAAGACATGCAGTCTCTTCCTAGATTTATTATGTTGCACTTGAGGAAAGCAATCCCATGAGATTAATGGAACAGATATAAGTAGCTCTACTCAAACCTCCATAGTTAACACTTGTACTAGAAGTTTTACTACCTTATAGTAGCTTCAGAGTGTTAATAACCTGAGAGATCATCATGGCTCACTACTCAGTATTTTTTAAATGCCTACAAAGCCAACAAGGCAGAGAGAAATGAGGCCATAACAATTCCACAGCAACAATGCACATGAAGGGGTCTGGTCCTGTTTCCAGTAATAACATTCAGGTGGAAGAGCTCGTGGTTTCTCCAGCATTGCCACATCCCAAGATGTGCCCACAGCTGTAAACTGGCTACAGGGACAACCCCAGATCAGAGAGTCCACCAAGGGCACAGCTACAGCCCCTCTAACTTGCTCTGCATCAGCCCTGCTATATAAAAAAAACACAAGGAAAGAGATTTCAAGCCAGCTCTGCACACCCACATTTGCTCTAAGCCAGGTATGGCTACAGAACTAATTGCCTTCTGTAAAAAAGAGATTCTGAAGTCTTTCAAACTTACACATTCTTTTCACAAAGGCCTGAAAAATCCTGTTCTCTGAATTTCCTTGATTAAAATACAATTAAATATTCTTGACTCTTCTGGATACCTTTTTTCCCCAGAAAGAAACGGTTACAAGCTTGAAAAGGAATCTAATTTTTTTGAACTACTGCTGAAAAGCAGCTCATCTTCTCTGAAGCAATGGCTGATCCCATCCTTGACATCATTTTTAAAGCTATTACAATGCTGAGCTTTTCTTGAGCTCTGAAAAGAAAACTAAACTGAGACACCACATGCAAACTTCCTCTGCTTACAGAGACAACGTTTTCCTTACAAAGCACTTTGGTTTTATGTCAAGGGATGGAGGAGAGGACCTTAAATTCTGCATTCAATGCACTGGTTAATGAAGTTGCAATAATCATATTTGCCATGGGGTTTTGGCTGTCACTACAGACACCTTCTTTCCTTCAAAATATGCTTTTCATTGTTCTACTACCCTTTTTCCAACTGCTCTGCAGCCAAGTTCTTGGAAAGCAATCACGCTTCTTGTTTAGGATTTATTGCTAGTCTTTTGCCAATAAGGACACACACAAATCTCTCCTCTGATCATCCTGGAAAAGCAAGCTAAAAATACAGCAATTTATGAACAGGCACATTTTGCATGTTATATGGCATCAGTGTGTACTCATCAAAAAATTCTGGGAGTACAAAAGAAGGTCCCTCCTTTTGGCCAGGCCAATCAAAGGCTCTGCTTGGGTGCCATAAATAAGCTTATTTTAGAATTTCAATCTACCTAAAAAGGGAAAAAAAAGCATTTGCATTGTGTTTTACTGGTTGGAGGATTTTTTTCCCTTTTACATGGTAAACTTTGAACTTTAGAAACCCCAAGTCTGAGCAAAACAATAGTTTATCTTCCAAATTGGCTGCTTTAAAACTAGTAACTAAATTAGGCATCACAATTCTTATTAAAACTTTAAAGTGGTGGCAATTGTCTGTTGGCACAGGTTGCCCAGGGAAGCTGTGGCTGCCCCATCCCTGGAAGTGTCCAAGGCCAGGCTGGACCTTTAAGATGAGCTTAAAGGTCCTTTCCAACCCAAACCATTCTGTGATTCTATGAAGATCCAGATAAATGTTTCACCACCTCATAATTTGGGATTCTCACTCAACCCAAAATGACTGCAATTGTTATTATTTTGATTTTCTTTTTATGACTCTCATCTGTCTTGTCTTCCTTCTCTGCTTATTCTTTTCCCCAGGCAACACTAGATAGTTCCCAAATACCTATTTGGTTCCTATAATTAAACCAGATGTATTTTCTAGTCAGTCCAAAAAGAGTAGCAATTTGTGAAATGGGATTTTGCATTCAAGAAATGAGAAATTATATTTGAAGGAAACAGCATAAATTTAAGCTTAATAAATAATGAATGAACTTTCGAATGCAATAAAACTCCATTTTTTACATGTTCAGACTGGCAGACTTCTCAGTAACTCATCTGTAATTTTGTGTCAAAACCCTCATATTCTGCAAAAAATATTAAAATTTCCTGAAATTTATTCTCTGCTCAAAATTATTCACTGAAACACATTTTTGTATGTGAACTGCATTTACTCTTTTTGTTGCTCTAATAAGATTACTCATGTATGACATGGCATCAGTTAATTCTGGGTGTGCTTCTCATTGTGATCATCAGATTCAAGTGCAAGTATTTGCATAACAGTTATAAAAACTTGCCTCCTGGTATTTCAGCTAAAAACTCACTTTACATCGGGGTGAAGGAACTCAGAAAAGAGAACACAGGGGGAAAAAAAAAGGGAGTTGCTACCAAGGCCAAAGCAAAAGAGTTGCAAAATTTAAACCAATATTTGCTGTAGAACATTTGTGGTGGTCAGTCAGCCCTCCTTCTGATTCCCTCATCAGTGTCCACACTGCTGGACTTTACATTGCATTACCTGAATGTCCTTTCGAAAACAACCCCAAATTTCCCTTTTGCTGCTGATAATGGGTTGTGTTCCCCTTGCAATTGTGACAAAACTTCTGCTTTTCCTAACATTTGCAGAGTAGATCCCATCATTTCCCTTCTTCTGACATTAGGCACCAACCACCAAGTAGCTGAGCTTTTACTTTTGACTTAACAAGTGGAAACACACATGCACATACTTGGCTTTGGCTACATGTTCACCCAGCTAAATCTACTGATGGAGTCTGCAGGACCTGGAACAAACTTATTTTTAGATACCATAATCCTCAATATATTAACTTTTTACTCCTGCTCTTCCATATGCTGTCTGTCTTCTTCATCTGCAACGACAACCACCTACATTACACTCCCTGCAAATTTTGAACCCACTTTACTCAAAGCAGCTGGCAACAATAGCTGAAAGTGTGGCAACACACTCAGTGCAGGTATAATATTTGTGGCTCTCATGTCAGGTACAGCACTTGGCCTTTGTTCTTCATTTAAAAAGATTTCGCATCCCCTCTAAAAAAGCTTTAAAAAGAAATTAGCACCAGGCCTCCAAAAAATGCCGTTGGAGGTTCATACATGGTTTAAAGAACAGTTGGAAAGTAGTTTGGAGCAAATCTTGATAAATTTCTGCCTTTTGGATTATAGCTAACAGCTTCTTTAATAAGACTTTAATATAATAAGACAACATTACTGTAACCATCTTCCTGAGGATGGTAAGAAAAAGACTGTAAAACTGAGTGGCACATTTAAAATTACTTGCAAAATATTGTCTCTCTGTAAACAACACACAATAACTGTAATTAATGCCAGTCCTTTAAAGTATTCCTAAAGTCTACTGAAATCTAAACCAGCGTTGTATGGCTGGTGGCAACAACTGCATCCTAAACAATGTTAAAAATTACAATAGAAGATAAAAATTCTCCATCAGAAGTCAGAAAGTTATAATTCACCAATCTGCTGAATGGGATAACACCTTTGCCCTTAATATCTGTAGAGCTTCTTCGGGAGGATCTCAGGACTTTACTCTTTAGCTAAGCCTCGCAAGTTCAACAGCCCAGGAGTTATATAAACATTATTTTACAATTTGAACTATTTTCCCAGCAAGAGGAGCACTCCTCCAGGGCAGGACTATCTGAGTGATCTCTTTTACGAAATGAATGCTGCCTTACTCGTACTTCCACAGCTTCAGGAGATACCGAAGCTCAAAGCCCACCCAAGCCGTGCCCAGCCACGCTCGCAGGCAGCTCCGGCACTTCGGAGGACAGGGGAAAACAGGCTGCAGGTTGTACCGCACCTAATATCGCCCAGTCTAGCGAGTGCTTTCAGCGAAGAAAGCCTGAGCAAGGGCTTGGAAAAACGCCTTATTTCAAGCAGTAAGCAAGTAAATAAACACAAACACAAAACCGGGTTGGAACAGACAGAAAGCGATCGCGCCTTGGCAGCGATGCCGCATCCGTAGGACGTGTTGCTTATGCGCGGCGCTCCCCCTCCAGCCCGAGGGATGCTCACAGGGGGTTCCGCGGGGAGCCGGGCAGAGCCCCGAGCCCCCGGCCCCGTCGTGCCAAGCGCCCCGCAGCCGCGGGGAGACGAGACCGGGTCCGCTCCCGACGGCGGGGGAAAGAGCCCCGTGAGCCCGATCCGCCGGTTACCGGGCATCGGCTCTGCGGGTGCTCGGGGGCAGGACGGGGATGCTCGCGGAGCCCGCAGCCGGCACCCGAGCGTGCTTTCAGGGCGCCGAACGGCGGCGGCTCCGGCATCGCCCGGAGCATCCCATCCCGTTCCATCCCATCCCGTTCCATCCCATCCCATCCCGCCGCCCGAGCGCGGCGGCTGCCGCCGGACACAACCCCCGCCCGGCCACCGCCGGGCTCACCGGGGCACCCGCAGAGCCCCCCAGCCCCTCTGCCCGGCTCCGGCTGGGGACAAACACTCTCTCAACAATGGGCATGTTTGCAGCAACATGATCTCACCTAATAACGCCGAATAAGGCAATGACTGTACGGGGAAGCGATACGATCCTGCCGGTCTCACCACACGGCGCGGAAAGCTATTTGCAGATTTGCTAAGCCCTTTTGAATGAATGCATCTGCAGCTGACCTTTAACAATAGACGCTGAAATAGCACAATCTGTGGGACCAGATTTGAGGGGGGGGGGGGGCGGGAAGGGGGAAGGAAGAGATGGGTGAATATTGTAATCTCTGCAATCTCATTCACTTCCTTTCCCAAACCCCCGCTCACAGGCAAAAAGCGGTATTTTCCTTTCCACCGTGACTCTATCTCCAACAAGCCGTTTCTAACATCGGCACAGCCACATGGCACCCCGAAAGCCGCCGCCGGCGGGACCGGAGCGCATCCCCGCCGGTGCCCACCCGCATCCCGCGGGCACCGCTCCGCGGAGGGGCGACTGCGACAAGGATGCTCCGGCCCCCTCTCTCCCCTCCCGCCGCTCTCTCACCTTCCCTGGCTTTCAGCAAAACGGTGTTGGCAACGATGTTTTCCAGCTCCATTGACGAGCTCGGGCAGCGCAGGCAGCGGCACTGCAGCAGGACGTCACTCCGAGGTGCGGAGTCTCCGGGCGACCACCCGCCTCCTGCCCCTAGCGCGTTATCCCCCCGCGCATCATCCCCGCCTGCCTCCCCGCTCCCCCGGGCGGAGGCGGCGCTCCCCGCACCGCCGCGCCCCGCTACTCCATCCTCCGCCCCGCCGGCTCCGCCGGTGGTTCGAGGGCTCGGGCGCTCCTGCCTCCCTCCCCGGGGGTGTGGCAGCCGCAGCCCGCGCAGGCGCCGGCTCCGAGGGCCGGGCACGCCGGGACCTGTAGTCCTGGGGCGGCCCCGCCGCACCTGCCAGCTCCGCACCCGCGCAGCGTCCCCGGGGACGGGGAGGGCGAGAGCGCTTGCGGGGGCTCGGGCAGGGGCCGGCCACAGCGGCCCGAGCGGCCGCGGGTGGGTGTTCGGCTCCGGGGATGCGCGGGATGCGCTGGGATGCGCTGGGATGCGCGGAGCGATGTGCGGAGCTCCCCGCGGCCCCGGTCCCGCCGCAGTCCTGGTTCCGGACGCCACCCGGTGGTGGCGGCGGGCCCGTCCCGTCCCGGGGCTCCCCTGCCCTGCCCGGGGTCCCCAGGGCTCCCCCGCCCGGGTCTTCGTGCTCGTCACCGCCCCGCAGATGCTCGTTCCCGTGGGAAGGGGTCGCCGACACCCGCAGGTTTCTTCCTGCCCCTGCCCTTCTCCTCGGGACGGGGCACGGCCGTCTCGGCTTTCCTGGGACCTCAAAAGCTCCCCAGGAAGTACCAGAGGGAGTCCCATCTCTTCTGCTGCACCATTGTTTTCACCCTTGCAAGCAGCTGTGTGAGACATCAGCCACTTGTGGAAAGTTTGTGAATTTTAAGCGCTGGATTACAACATAAATTCTCTTATGTCTCTATAGAACAGATGCTCGTGTCAGCTTGATTCTGATTTTCCTAGCAACGAGGTAAATCGATTCAGCAGGTCAAGCAAAGAAAGAGGATAAAAACGACCCATTACTCCCACTGACACTCTTCCCCCATCTGTATTTGCATTGATTAAATCCACATGAAGTAAATCAAATTAACGTGCTCCTTCTTGTAAGTGGAGCATAGACACTACTTTTTCCTTCTTTTTTTTATTGTACCGATCCATTTCCACAGCCAGGCAGAAATGACTTGCAATAGCATAACTTGCAGACTGCCTAGAACACATTTTCTGAATATAGGAAATAAATGGGAAATGCATTTAATGAATAATACCTTGGGCATTAGCGTAAAATTGCTATAATAAATGCCTTTTGTACCTGATTAAGTGCCAAAGGTTTGAACTTTGAAAGTTATTGTGCGTAGCAGGTGGCACTGCTATGTACAATCTTCCACATCTCTCTCCTTTTGGTTCAGAAAATGTTCAGCCTCCAGAGCTGTGCCATGTTGTGGTTACTTTCTTTGTAACGCCAAGTTCTATACAGCAGCAGTTGTGTCTGTAAGTACCGGAAGATTTTTCTCTGATTAAATAATTCTTGAGGGAGAAATTGCTTCCTGGAAACCAGAGCCTTAGCAGAGAGAGGAGGCTCCTCAGGAGCATCTGCCCTGCCTGTTGTTTGAACAGTTCTGTGCAAGCACTGGTGCTTGCTTGTGCACAGAAAATTATGCTCAGGTTGTAAGTGCATTTCACATTCCTGCCCAGCCTCCCACTAATGGTCAGCACAAGGACAACACCAACATCACGACACGGCTGATGTTGGAAGACAGTTACGATTTTTATAATACAGAATGTTTTTAACTGCTACAAGAAGCTCCTCTTTGCAAAGGAAAAACGAAGGCATGTGTCTAAGTGCCATTTTGTGGAGCAGCACTCACTGCAGCAGCAAGTTCAACTTCTGCTGACAGCAGTGGGGTATCGCTGTGTCTGCCACATCTCGGGATGAGGCTGCTCAGTGGGGAGAGATTTACCTTCATGGGAGACTCCACAGGGAGCACGGAGTGTGTTCAGTGAGTAACTTTCACAGAGGTGCCTGAATGAAGATGGCAGATCTTGCAGGTCTCAAGTTTGAGCTGCACTTGGAATTCAGCATGTGCACCTGACAGCTCTACTGCTCCTCTTTTATCTGATGTGTGGAGCCATCTGCAGTGTCACCCCCTGGACAAAAGTACGACTCCAGCACGCTGATGTTGTCCTGTGTGCTTTCAAATATTTACTTCTTGAAAGGGTAAATATATTTATCGAAAGAGTTACGACAGATCTCTCTGGAGTTCGAGAACCCCACGGTGTTCATGAACGGCGCAGCTCCGGAGCTCTCCACCATCCCAGCAACCAAAGGCTCAGTTACACAGAGCCTGCAGAAGCAGGGGCAGCAACTGAGCTCTGTGTGTGCTGCTGCCACAGGGGGTTATTTCAGCTGAGCTGTGTGGCTTTGCATTGAAATGGACGAGCAGCAGTCACAGAACTTAAACGTGGCTGAGTGCAGGGAGTGGAAGGCTGAGCTCTGCTACCGGACTGCTGAGGTTCTGCAACAATATGTTTGTTTCAGTTACACTAAGAGCAGCGATTCTGACCCCGTGTTTATTGGTAAGAACAATGGAGAGGGTTTTCTTCGTGATTCTTGTGTTACTTAACAAATAAAACTTGTTTCTAGTAAATCTGAGTCAATGTGGTGCAACCAGGACACGGAAGGAGGTGTGTTCACTAGCACTCACCAGCACTGCTCTGAAAAGCAAAGCCAAGATGATGAGTCCTCACTGCATCTCTCTCTTCTACTGTCAGAGACCCTGACAAGGGTCTTCTTCCAGCACAGCCCTGAGATGGATGGCCCCTTTCATGGTTGTGGCCCCCCAAGTGCTGCCAGAGCCAGTGCCAGTGCACAGACCTACGTGCCTAAAAGTCCATCAGTTGGTCTTTGCAAAACCCACTGCAGCTTTTGGAGTCTCACCTCATGACTTCTTCATAGCTGTTGATATATCTTCATTTTTGTGTCACCTGGAACATCAGGTTCACAAAACCAACAAAAAAAAATTTAGGGAGAGGTAGATTTATTTATATCCATTTTCTCTTGTGACAACACAGTCCTTTAATTTCAAGGCATGTCCACACCTGCTGTAATGGAACCATCAGGTTCTCTGTGAGTGAGGTAGAAGGAAACAGGAGACATGTAAATCTGTTCCAGTGCTTATCTTATTCTAGTCACTGTTGTAAACTGCAGTGCTGAAATGCATAGACTCAAAGACAGGGTGGCAGGGAAGGAACACAGGTCCCTTTTGCTGGCCTAAAGATCCTGATTCAGTGCTTGCTGGGAGAAAAGGGAAAATTTAGTCTGAATCATATGCAGAAGCAGCCAATTTTAGAAGGGGGAAAAAAAAAAAGACAAGCTACCAAAAAAACGCAGTTAAATTCTGAAAAATGTGATTTCTAAGGTGCTTAATGTGTCTGGCTGTTCTGCTTTTAAATCTCCATCTGAAGTCATTCAGGAGAGGCTCAGAAAAGCACCTGAAAGTGCTGCACATCAGGGTAAAGCAGGGCTGGCAGCCATGTTTCCTTTATGGGAAAAGAGAGGTTTGTACATGAAACGCCAACGCCGCGCGAGCCCCGAACGCACGAGTGCGATGGGAACAGGGAGGCAGCGAGGCAGTGAGATATTCTGAGCCACTCCAAGGATGAGTCATCAGCAGGGTGGGCTCGCACAGCTCCAGCCAGAAACACAGCAGCAACACACCCAGTTTTATCCTGCCACCAGAGAAAAACCACTCAGGCCTCAGCGCAGCCTGCTTGAAACGCCAGGATAAGACCCCCGGTGAAGCAGATGTCAGCAAGGCTTTTGCCTATAGTTATCAGCTGGAAACATACCCTAACAGCAGCTATCTCCTAAATCCATGCTGTAACACTCAGTTAATGCAGTCAAACCCGTTCATGATTAGCTCTAAGCTGCATTGTGTTTGGAATTGCTTCTGAAACTTATTGCTACTAACAGGCAAATTCTTTCTCCTCCTGCTGCGCTTCGGTATCAGCAGGTGGGAGCACACAGGCCTGTGAGAGCATTTGCAGGCAGCTGGAATATTTTCCAGCTCCTCTGAGTGCAAGGACAGAGGCTGCCATCTACCAACAGCCACGGGGTGATGCATCGTGTTGTCTAAGGCAAACTTTTTCCTCTGGTTGAGACAAAAATCGTTTGTCCCTCTGTTGTTTCTTTCTATTTCCAAACCTGTTCTTCAGTTATATTTTTCCTCAAGGTAGATTACGATTGGTACAGCATTTGAGCACAGGGAATAAAATAACTTTCTAGAAGATAAGTGGATTTTATTTTTAAACAAGCAGACACATGCATCCCATACTCTGCACAGATTCTGCCATCCAGGGACCCATAGCAGCAGACCTGATTTGAGATTTGCTTACCCCTTTCATCAACTTTAGAGAGAAGCATCTACTTTTCCCCCAATATTTTGTTGTGTTAATGATGATCTTCCAAAGAGCTCTTTAAAATCTCTCACAAAACAATAATGGTAACAACACACAAGCATTCTCTAGTACTTTGTATCAACATATCTTGAAGTTTTTCACGAGAAAGACATAGTTAATTATTCCCAGATAGGAAAAGAGAGGCACAAGTATCTCAACCAAAGATAACATTTACATCTCCCATTATTAGTTCAGGTGCCTTATCCACTGCTCTGCACCTTGTATATCAGCTTCTCCCTAAACCCTGCTGAAATCCCTGCAGAGTCTTTCCCCAGCTTCAGATGTCTCCATTTGAATCAGGCTTAAAGACAGCAGAGGAGACGACCAACGAGATTTGGAAAAAGAGGTGCATATGGTATCACTCGGGAGATTAATTTTGAACTTCTGATGTGAAGAAGAACCAGGTTTAGCAGCTGCTCTAGCCCATGCCAGAGCCAGAGCTGAGGAAAATATATCAGCTTTTACCAGGTGAGCTTTGGCAGTGACAAGGTCCATCTTCAGACTGTAGAGATGCTCAGTAAAAAGTAAAATGGAAAATCCCCCCTGTCAAATGGCAGTAGTTCAAGCTTTTGCACAGAGGCCTGAGAAGCTGAATTACACTACCTCCATAACAAAGCATGAGCAATATTTCCCCACCTGCAAGCCAAGTGTTTAAACAAAGAGTTTTAAACAAATATAACTTTCCGGGGAGGGGGGAAGGACATGGGTTTAGAATACAGTAACTCCGAAGTTGTGAATAATCATGTGTGGATGAGACAGCCATCCTCAGGAAATCCGAGCAATAACCCTTCTCTTGCTGCCACAGTGCAGCTCCCATGGCTGAGGCAAAGCAAGCACCGTGTCCCAGCCATCCCTGGGCACACAGTTCACTGCCCAGCCCCGGGGGACACGTCTGGGCGAGCAGGTCTGTCCCTCTGAGTGATGTGCCAGTGTGCAGGTTGAGCACACACACACCATCCTGCACTGCTCTTGAAGGAAATGGCCCAGGGAATGGCTGATGGGTTTGCTGCTCTCTACCTACAGCCACAGCTTCGCTGCTCGCTGCTCCACTGTCAGCCCTCAGAGGTGGCACAAACAACTCCAACACCTCTACTCTGGTCATGCCTTTCCATAACTGCTCCTTTCCTCTCCAAATCCAAGGCTGCAGACTATGGCACAGCTCACCCACAGTCTGTCTGACACACTTTCTAATGTGCAAATAGTTACTTGCTTCCACTTTTAAGTTTTGAGGGGGTTTTAAGCAAGAATGCCCCTAAATTTTAGGCAACATATGTGCAATTAAACTGAGCAGCTCAGCCAGGCAATGCTCCTTGTTCAGCCAGTGACCTTCCCAGCAGAGTCCCAAACCAGCTGGCACTTTTCAACAGCTCTGGTTCATCAGCAAGAGACAAAATTGAGCTTCTCTCTCACAGACCTTCAGGTGTCCCTTTAAAGAAGCACTGATGAGAAGCAAGGGGTACAGAAGGTTCCTTAACTCAGAGCCTGGTAGTTCACTGACCCAGCGCTGCACTTGTGCACACATGTTCAAATACACACTCAGAGCCCGACAGCAGGTGTGGAGCCTGAAGGGAACAGCCTCAAAATCAAAAGCAACTGTGATGTCTATTTGAATTCAAGGAAATCAGTGGATGCAGGAAGCAGTTATACTGCTATGCAGGTGGAGACCATACTGGGGTGTCCATATCCTGTATGTCCACATTTTCTTCCCTCTCATCTCACTCTGGCTATAAGAAGGGAAATTGGATTCAACTCAGTTTGACTATTTAGATGAAAGAACACACAGAAAGAAGCTAAGAAAAGAAAAATGGACTTTTAGAAGGTGATTTTCAGTATTCTGGGCTGTGCACATTGCTTGTGCTGCTCCAAAGCACATGGCCTAAAACGGGAAGGCAGTTGGTATTTCTTCATGAAGGTGATCTCTGTTGCTGCCACCATCAGGTAGATGCAGACACACATTCAGGTTAACACAGAGCTGCTGCTGAGTGCCTGTGAGGGAAATGAGACAGTGACTTGGGTTTGCATCAGCTCACGGCCGAGAGAAGATGAGCAGGCACATGGCTGGCACACTGTGGTTGTTTAATTATGATCAAACAACTAGGGGATGTGAAAATGGTGAAGGGCCTTGAGAGGAGGCCGTATGAGGAACAGCTGAGGTCACTTGGCCTGTTCAGCCTGGAGGAGACTGAGGGGAGACCTCACTGCAGTCTACACCTTTCTTGGGAGGGGAAGAGGAAGGGCAGCACCAATCTCTTTGGTGACCAGAGACCTGAGGGAATGTCATGAGGCTGAGTCAGGGGAGGTTCAGGCTGGATATCAGGACCCAGGGAAGTGGTCACAGCACCCAGCCTAGTTAAAAGAGTGTTTGGACCATGTCTCAGGCACATTGTGGCATTGTTAGGGTGTCCCATGCAGGGCCAGGAGCTGGACTTCCATGAGCCTTGTGTGTCCTTTCCAACTCAGAATATTCTGTGATTCTGTAACTACAATCTGAGTGAGTTCAGCGAAGTCTGACCCAACTGCATTTGTAAAGTCTGTATCTGGAAGGCTTCTGAGCACAAGCCGGCCTGTACCAGCACACACCAAACCCCGGTCCCACAGCAGACACCAGCAGCACCGCAGCACAGCCTGCACGGCCGAGGGGCTCAGCCCGGGTACAGCACCGGGTACAGCTGGGAATGGTGAGGGCACACCCGGAGTGCTGCGTCCAGTTCTGGGGCCCTCAGTGCAGGGAGGACATTGAGGGGCTGCAGCGGGTCCGGAGAAGGGCGATGGAGCAGGTGAAGGGTCTGGAGAACGTGTCCTATTGTTATAAATTAATAAAAATGCCGGGCTGCAAAGCTGCAATAAAGAAATGGTTTATTATAAAAGCAATAAAACAA
>JAWWLV010000180.1:30313545-30324596 GCA_035041135.1 Platyrinchus mystaceus | reverse complement strand
GTAGAAGGCATTCTTGCTTTTGCAACATTTTAAACCCCTGTATCCCAAGGAGAATACATTGTATGGTTTCTGAGAGGATTCTTAGCCTGCCATGAGCTTTTGGCAGGGATAAACTCTGTGCTGTAAACAGTACAGGTAGGGATCATCTATGTCATATAATTTGGTAGTGCCTGAATTGATTCCCTGTCCCCTTTTTGACCTTAAGGGACTCCTGTTAGCAAAAGACATAAATGGAGATGTAAAATAAAGTTTTAAATCTATGTCAGGTAATAAATCTTTGCACAAAGCGAGGTGGGATTGCCCACAGGAGCTAAATGTGACAGGAAAGAGGGTAATGTGAGAAAATTCTTAATCAAAGGACTGAAACACTTGAAAGCACTAATGCACTTTCTCTCCTTCACTTTGGTCATGCTTATTTCTTAATCTTGACAATCTGGGCTTGGAAAATGCTGCAGCCAAATACAAAACAAAGGGAAAGCACAGGAAGTTAGGAATAAGAATATAGGAAATGAAGTAAGGAAACATCTCTAGGATCCATAAGCATAGGTTATTACTACTTCCAGTGCAATTTCAACCACTAAAATAGTGGCTAATGCTCTTTGTGTCACTGTCAGATTATTTTTCAAGCCCAAACTGACATACTTTTTCCATGTCTTGGACAGAGCAAAGCTGGTGAAAACCCCTCGTGCTTTGGCTGCAGTGAGAATGTCTGTGATTACATCAGTCCTGGCAGGGATGGTGCCAGTCTCACTCAGCATGTTCCCACAGTGTGGGGAGGTAAGTCCTTTCACAGGAATTGATTTAGGGTTATTGTGGTATTAAATAGTCCTTCCAGAGCTGTGGCCAGCAGCCTGAGGGCCACATGTGAAGAAAACTGCAGGATGAAGGTGGTACATGTGAAATGGGCAGTGGAAAGGCTGCCTGGGAAGGTTCATGTACCAGGCAGAGGCTCACAGGACCTCCAAGGTCTGAGTTGCATTGTGTGTTATTTATATTGACACTTTTCAATGTAGATTTATCAGACTTTCTCAACAGTCTGAAGCAAGCAAGGTCAGGAGGACTGTCTTGAAGATTTAAGCCAAGGCTCTTCCAGCACTGTGTTCAGTCCTGCAGGAGAAAGGAAGGATGTAGATGAGAATTTTTTCTTTTGTGCAGAGTCAGTATGAACTCCCTGGAGAGGTAAATGAACTTACAGGTGACATCTCTTCACTCTGCCTTGCTCAAAGGGGAAGTGTAATCTGTTCCCTGAGAAAGAATGCCCTCCTGGCAGGTTTTAAATGGATGTAGCCCTTGAACCTTGGGCTTTGGAGAAGGGCAAATGAGAGAGGAGCCTGGGCTTCCTTTCTGCATTTATTTCCTCCCTCTTATCAGCACTGTGTGAATATTCTCAGAAAATCACAGAGTGGGCCCTTGCAATTTTCTTTTATTTGCCTAAACTTTCTGGCATTTAAATTTCTTTTTTAAGATTTTTTAATTTCTTATGACAGTGAGGGTAAACAGAACATAAGTGAGAGGACTTGTGAGAAATGATGTACTGAGAGTATTGGTTGGTTGGTTCCCTTTGGGTTCCAATTGCTCAGCCCACAGCAGAATTTCTTCTGGGTGTCACCCAAATATATTTATGGCTGGACTGGGTGATCTTAAAGGTCTTTTCCAACATAAATGATTCCATGATTCTATAGTAAGTGGAGATAATGTCACTATTCATAAATAAAAGGTATTTTTTCCCTTATGTGTGCACATGTAGAAAATGTTGGAGAAACAAACAAAAAAAAGCCCTAAAACAACAACGATGAC
The DNA here is from genome assembly GCA_035041135.1 of Platyrinchus mystaceus. Lineage (NCBI taxonomy): Eukaryota > Metazoa > Chordata > Aves > Passeriformes > Tyrannidae > Platyrinchus > Platyrinchus mystaceus. Next base: position 30,322,799 of record JAWWLV010000180.1, on the reverse strand, counting down.
AAAATCCCTCAAATAAACAAAGAGCCCCAAATTTGTGCAAGGTACAATGCAGTAACAAGGGCTTAACATACACATAACATGTTTAGCAGGCTGTGGTGGTGTTGATCCCCTTTTCCTGTACCTTGCAGATAAAGAGAGCAGACCTTGAGCCCGAGATCTTGTCATCTACACAAGAAACAGAGCTGTTCTACAACAGGGGGATTTAGAGGTTGGCTTTGCTTTCTGAACATGTGCTCTGACTGAAGTGAATGATGGATGCACCAACAAACCCCACTGGCATTTGGGACTGACTGGTGAATCTGTGGTGGCCCATGGAGCAGATTTGGTGTTTGATGGTGTGGCCTGTAAAGAGGCAGAACTTGGCCCCAGGATCCTGGGGGCAGAAACATCCACATCACTTCCTGCTGGAAGTGGCATTTTTACCAGAAAGCACCATAACACAGTGTTTGTCACAACCTGTGTTCTGTGCTGCCTCAGCTGATTGATTCCTTGATTAAAAGACTGTTGAGTACACAAGTTTGTCCTGTTGCTGCTGCAGGTTTTGGCACGTCGCTTTCCAGGAACACAGCTGGGGAAGGCTGTAACATCACTGCTTTGGGTAAAGTCAGGCTGGTTCTTCTCAGAACACTTTGTGCATTTCAGTGTATTTAACAACACTCGTTTTGAGGACGAGACAGGAGTGAGGCAGCCCTTGAAGTGATACTGAGGCAAAGCAACCCTGATGGCAATATAATATTGGCTACATTTAGTTAAGAAGTGTTCAGGAAATGGGTGTCAAACTTGACTACCAATTAATTCCTGGCTTTCTCCACATCCCTGAAGGAGTTGTGGGGCCTGATGCCCCTTGAGCTTTACAACTTGGGTTTTTACACTGAAGCCCTTGGGAAATCCCCTTCTTTCTGACCTTGTGGACAATGAGGAATTCCCACTTTTGCAGGTTGACAGTGTTTACCCAAACAGAAGAAAGCTCTTTTGATATGTGGCATCAGGGTTACCCTGGTGATCATTGCAGTGACACGTTTTGCTGATCCTCCAGAATTATTGAGGGGCCTACAGCTGTCTGGGAAGAGCTGCAGAAAGAGCTTACAGTACCAGATGTAAACCCCATGTAAATACCACAGGGGTGAGTGAAAAGGAATGAATGTGAGCTGATGGTTAACACTGGGAGTGGAATGAGGGTGGTGGCAAACAGCTCAACACACAGTTGAACCTGGAAGGACATTCAGATACTAAAAGCCAACGTGAGTTTTAGAGGAAACTGGACATTTCCATCCAAGGGAATCCACTGAAGGATACAAAGTTCCTGGAAGCCACAGCAGCAGAAGTTCATAAGCTCTGTACTAGGGGTGAGTAGAAGGACTAGACAGCTTATTTACCTGCTCTCACTCTCTCCTTGTGCCTGCCTTTGGTGGCCACTGGGATGTGACATTTGGCTGAACAGACCTTTGATCTGGCCCAGTACAGCTGCTTCCCTCTGGTTTGCTGACCTGCCACAGGATCCAGGTCACACCTTCTGGAGGAACAAGGTGGACAGAAGCTCCATAAATGTGGCAGCAGACTCTGTGACATCTCCAGTGCTCTCTGAGCCGTGTCTTCCCTGACCCCTGCCTGCACTTAGGTGAGGTGCTGCTAAAGCTGCGTGTGACAAGGATGGAAGGGCACTAAATAAAGTCAAATTATTTCTGTGAAAACAATTAGCACAAGTGCAGCCTCCAGACCCTGCCATAATGTAACTTCCTTGGAGTGTCACTGCTCTCCTACTGCTGGGGGATTAGGGTTCTTCTCACAGTATGAGGGAACCAGTGGTTTCCCAATCCAGTCTCTCCTACAGGAAGGCAGCAGCACAGAACAAAGTAAGGAAAAATAGCAGGCCTGGTCTCTTGCAGGAAAAGGATTCCTGCTGTGCTTTTGGCACTGAACAAAAGCAGGAAGTTGGGGGTTGAGTTTTGTTTCTTGTTTGAGTTCTGTCTGTTTTTGAGCCTTCCTCTAACAACTTACTGCAGGGGAAGGTCAGGCAAGGGAAGAGCACAGGAGCAGCACATCCTGAGCACATCCCTGCTCTTTAGGTACCACAGGGTCAGGTGGAACAGGCTGAAGCCTCAGGCTGCCTCTCCTAGTGAAGATTTTTGTCTCCTTCCAAACTTTTAATAGTGGAGGCACAGCCAAAATCCTACAGTTAAATTCTCTAAACCCCAGTTTCTCTATTAATCCTATTTCAGTCACGTACCAAAGGTAAATGCAGATGGGGTCTAATTCCACTCTCAGTAAACATGAATTAGCACTGCAATGAAGACCTGCACCTCTCCCCACTCTTTTTTAAACTTAAGAATGGCTAAAGTAAATGCCAGTTACATGAACCACAGTGGGAACAAGGAAAAAAAGCCCAAAACGTAACAGTAGAGCAAAGCCAACAAATAGAAGATAATATATTGGTGACCTTTGAGTTGTCATGGTAACTAGACAAGCTATAAATTCACTGGCACCACACTTGGATGTTTTAAGCAAATTGATGTCATTACAGCTCTGTGAGTAAGGCTTCTGGAATAGCTCTGGTAACAGTGTCTGTTATTACAGCTGCCCATTCTCAGACCCCACCAGCTTCTTACTGAATACTTGAGTTCAAATTTGCCATATTAAACACAGCTCCCTCAGGGTTATTAAATACCTCTTTCCCCCCTTCTCATAAATGTTTCTGTTGCCCTAACCAGAATTTTCCAGAAGAGAAGGGCAGGGCCTGCCATTTAAATTGTCAGCCTGGCTGATTCAGCTGCTTCCCAAGTCAGGGCAGGGAAAACACCCTGAAAAGGCCTCAGCATCCTCAGGCTTGAATTAAAGTCACTGAGACTGGAAGTGCCAGGACCAGACTGCTGTAGTCCAGAGGTACAAGAGGGGAACAAGGCTGGGACAAGCAGCAAAGCATCGTGTTTGAGGGACTTGGGAGGAGAGGCAGCAACTGCAGGAAACCTTCTCTTTGGTAACTGGAAGAGAGTAACAACTTACCAGGTCTGTCTCCTGCCTTAGTGCTGCCCCTGGTGTGCAGTGACAGTGTCAGTGGTGGAACCAGTTTAAGGTGTGGTGAATGACAACAGGTGGAACCTTCCGGCTTCAAGGAACACCAAGTCTCAGTACAGCACAATATGCCAGCTGTGCCCCACCTACTCAGATTGCCCTGAAATTTAGGAATGTACAACGAGGCCTCCACGTCCCTTTAATTAGCTTAAAAAAAAAAAAAAAAAAACCACAAAAAACCCTCAGCCACTCTCGTATCAGGAAACACTGAGATCAAAGCCTTTCCCAGCCCGAGCTGTGTCCCTGCTTTACCCCCAGGGCTGTAACACAGCCATGCTGATCTTCCACACAGGCCCTGGGAGGGAGGAAGGAAGGAAGGATGCAGGCAGGGAGAGTCCTGCACTGCAGCTCCTTCCCCCTCAGACAGCAAACACCACGTGCTGCAGTGTCACTCAGGAAGGGGCTGCTGCCAATCTTTGGAGTCTCCTCCAAACAAACCCTCCGTGGCCATTTCAGTGGCAGTCACAGGTTAAAAACAGCAGCCAGAAGTCTGAAGATGGATGGTGCCAGCTGTCCTGTGTGGAGTTTTTGCAGGTCTCTGCATCAGAACATTCTCCCCCACACGTGCCTGCAGGGCAGGGCAGGGCCAAACAGCCCAGGAATGAAAGCATTAAAGCAAGTAACCCAATTCACTCAGCAAAAGCTCATCTGAAGGCCCTGAGTGCTGGTCCTGCTCCCCTTTGCAAACCTCTGCTCTGCTCACTCTCTGCCTTCCCATTTCTGCAGACTAGTGGAGCTGTTATGCCACAGGAACCACTCACCATTTTATATTTAACCGAGACCAGAAAGGCAGGAAGATGAGAAGATACAAATACAAATTTCATTTTACAAGGTCTTTGCTTCTAGGAGAAAGAAAGGATGTCATCTGACTGCAAAACCAGCAACTGCACACACGGTCTGCTCATACCCAGCCTGGGGAAAGGGAAGTGAGAAATCAGCCACAATCCTTCCCTGTCCTGACCTTGCAGATTTTTCTATTTTATTTTAAACCATTTTGAGAAGAAGCAGTGCCAAAAGTCATTAAGAAAACACAAGAACATCAGGACAATCCTTTGAAAGCACTGAAGCTGAGAGAGGGAAATACATCCTGTGCAGTGCTGACAATAAAATCAGCAGATGCTAAAGGTGTTTGAACATGTAGCAGTGCATTTCCAACCTAAACACCAAGCTATAACTCAGTCCCAGAATAAATTTACATAAATTAAAGGGCAGACTGCTCAGAATTTTTTAATAGGCATAAGCATGCTGTGAGTGCAGTTCCTTAAGTGCAAAACTGTGTTTCACCTGCATTGCAGAAACATCAGAAGATCTGATACAACACTGAGGTTTCCAACTTAAATCAGAACAGAAAGCAAACCAGGCATTCAATGTTTAGTTTGCAGCTGAGCTCCTCTGCTTTCTGTGGTTGTCTCTGGCTGTGCCTTAAGGCTTTTTGTTAATAAGAAATGGTGCAAATTTCTTCTCAGTTACACTGTGCTGGTAGGACAGGTGGCTGAAGCAGATCCAGGTATTTCTTGGTGAAAGACTTCAGTGTCAGTGGACTTGGAAGCAGGTCCTGAATGGAATTTTCAGCACAGTTTTGCAGTTCTGCTGTTCCAACTGTTTTAAAGGTCTCGAAACAGAAGCAGCAATATTAACAAACCATTAAAAAACCAATTAATAGGCAAATGGGGAAAAAAAGCTGTAGAGCACTTTCAGGTAAACAAAGGCAGCTGCAATATTTTTCTCAGAAGTTAAAAAAACCCCCAAAAAGTACAAGCTACTGTGTTCAGAAGTTAAACTTCACACTAAGTGTTGAAAGTAGAATTTTACACCCCTGAAAATAGGGGACTGTTCTGAAGCACTTTCATTTCCTGACTGTAATAACTATCCATTTTATACACAGATGTCACATTCCTTAATCACATTCTAAATTAGATTTCCTTAACTATGATACACAGCAAAAGGACAACCCTTTTTCCAACCAGTATCGCTTGTAAATAGTTATTGGTGAACTCTACCAGTTTCAGAATAGCAAAACATCCCATTATTTAACAATATAAATATTGGTTACTAAAGTTTTATTCATAAGTAAAAAACCTCTATGTAAACCCACATGCTACAGCCTATCTGTACAAAGGCCAGGAAAAAGGTTATTTTTTTCTTACAACAAAGTGCTACTGCAGAATTGACTGACTTGCTGTGGACATTTCTGAACAAATACAGATTGTTTGGCTCAGAGCATTTCCCTACAAAGACTCAAAATTCTTCTCAGAAGATGACAGAACAGTTGGTTTCAGGCTGCTCAGTGAAACAAAACCAAATCTCTCGAGTTATGGCTGTGCAACCAAACAAGTGGGCGAATTTTATATTTTCTCTGAACTCTTTCCCAGTTTTCTCTGTGACTTCAAAAGTTTCCATCTCGATTTTGTTCACACAGAGCACCACCAGTGTTCCAGCTGCAGTAGTTTAAGAAGCTGATGCTCTCCCTGTGGTACCTCCTGCCCCTTGGGACATTCCTGGTCCGTGAGGCTTTCACTCACCTGTTTTGTGTGGATCAGGAATGAATGGCAAGGTCTCTTCTCAGCTGAGAACCCCAACAACTTCTTCAGTGACTCCAGCTGTAAAGCAGCCCCTGTCTGGGACCCCCCAAGGAAGCCCCATTTCAAACACAGTAATCCTGTACTCTTATCCCTCATCAGAGGTGTGGGATGGAGTGAAAGGGGGGAAAACCTCCAAGGCAAGAGTCCAGAAGAGGTGCTCAACCCACACCTGAGCTTCCAAATACCCCTTTCTTTATGTACTAAGGCTGCCACAGCAGATTTTCCCAGACATCCTTTTTTTTTTTCACACCTAGACACTTTCAAGTAGAAAGAAGAGAACTTGTCCATTTATTTGGGGTTTCCAGGAATCAGGCAATCCAGAGCAAGAGCTGACAGGCTGACACAGCTGGAAGGAGCACTCAGCCCAGCTGCATGTGCAGAGATTAACACATCCAAACTGTGCTGGTCTTACAGCACAGGTGCCACAGACGTGTTCCAGGCCCCAGGAACAGGAGTCAGAGCTGTCCAAGCTCTGGAATGTGCAGGACAAACAGCCACTGCCACCCTGTTGGCACAGCCTGGACACACAGGCACGTGGTGTTGTACCTACACTCACCTCATGGCATGGAATGCAGGAGCCACAGGTACACAGTTAGAATTGGGGAGGGATAATGACACCAGGAATGTTCCCAAAAACGCCTCCATGCTCCCAGTCAAGCTCCAATGTTCTGCACTGCATCACAGTAACTTTGACATTCACTCCTATACCTTCAATTTTTCCATATAAAATACCAGGTATAACTCTGTATGGCAGAGGCTGTTTCTGAATTGGTCCATAACACTGCAGAGCCTCAGGATCAGATTCTGAGCATTTGTTCAGCAGCTGCCAAGTGAAAAAGGAAGTTTTCTGTAGCTGGTGGAAACCTCTTTTGTTTCAGGGCCTCAGAGTTAAGGGTTGGTTTTTCATTGCCATCAGAAACCTCAGTAAGTGAGGCTAAAGTAGCCAGGATTTCTTTTGTCTTCAGAGAAATGTCCTTGAGGAACAGAGGAACAGAGAAACAAGCAACTGTGAATGCAGTATTAGGTATGATAATTTTTTCACATACACTTATTAAGAAAATTAATCAATACAGAAAAAAAAAGGAAATAATGATAAATAAATAGCTCATTTAAAATAAAGCTCCCATTTGTTCTGAGGCAAAGTTGCACCAGTTCTTCAGCTGCTCTTGTGCAGTGCTGGATAGAGGGAGCACAGCCACTCCACAGGCTCCTCTCCTGGCCTTACTGAGCTCTCTGACTGTCACTCAGTTGTGAAATGTCTAATAGGGTGTTAGAGGGAGCAAGAAGTGAAAAAAGCCATCACAATGAAAATCAGGCTTTATAGCTGGGAAGCCTCATCTCAGCAGGACTGTCTCAAGTTATTGACAATATTATTGACAAAGGACTGAGCAAAATCCATGCCTTGTGGAATAAAACTGGGAAACCAGTCTAAAAATCAATAGACTTTTTGGAGTTTCTTCAGCAATGGAGTTACCCAACAGATAATATAAACCAAGCAAGTTATCCTTGAAAATCTGTATGATGAATAAAAATGCTCATTTGTAAAAAAGGCAGAGGGTAGAAGAGACTGACTGTCCCTGAGAATCAATCTTCCTTCTATGTCCTCCTTCTGCCAAGATTCAGCAATAGAAGTAAGTTAACTAGATTTAAAAATAAAATATTAACCTTAATGACCTGGCTGTCTGATTTATCTGGATCTTCTGCAGATTGCACAATTAGTTGTCCAATTTCTTTGTGAAGTTTTCCCATTGTCATTGCCTCTGTGTAAGAAAGAAAACAACACCACACAGTCACAGAAAATCAGATATCTAGAAAAGCATGTGAATAACAAGGCAAATTGAGGAGTATTTTCATGAGTACTATTTAAAATCTCCTGGCAAAGGCAGTGACCTGGCATATCAACAGATATCTGCATCCAGCTGGAAGTCTCTTCCAGGTAACTCTAACATGGATGCTGTGAAATCTCAGTTGTGCATTTGTTGGAAGCAAAGCACATCTTTTCAAATTCCAACTTTCACCAGTGCTGCAATAAGACTAAAAGACAGAAGCTGACACATTGAACTTCTCAGAACCTGGATGGGAGAAGGATCAAAATGGCTTGACCTACAGCCAGGTTCAGCAATTACTATAAACTCAAGAATAAATGGCCTCTAAATCCCAAATACAAACAGCAACCAACCTTTTACTCCAGGGGAAACAGTGATCTCACTGTCTGCCAAATTCACATACACATCATAGAGGTCTGGTCTGCTGTTCACTTCAGAATCTGTAAATCCAGCAATGTAACCTAGAGTGCAGAATTCAGCAAGATTAGGATCTTCACAAACAAAACCACACCAAAACCAAGATAAAATGACAGTGCTGCAGTCTGTTCTAAGAGTTTTTGACACAGAAGTCATTGGACCCAGGGATTTTGCACTCTTGATAGTATCAGTCTTTCAACAAGCGTGTTCAGGAGATGCTTCATTTCCAAGGAGCTTCAAAATCAGCTTCTAAAATTGCCTTGAACATGTAGGAACCACTAACACTACAAGCAATATCATAAGGTTATCAATTTGGAATTTTAAACCCTTTTCCTACCTCTCTACTAAAATTACTCTTTTGCAATGAAAAGGCCACTGGACTTTCCATTAAAAAAATCACCACTCTGGAGCCCTTTGTCATGAAGTCAGAGGAATAAACCCAGCAGATTTTCTTATTTATAGCAAGCCAGGTGAGCAAACTAAGAGCACTTTTTCTCCATGGAAGGTGTTTAGAGAGCTGAAAAAAGCAGCCAGTAGAAATGCTGAAGAGGAGTTGTCTTCTTGCTCATTATTCTGCATAGAGAAGCCTCTTAATGGCCCCATGATGTGTCATGTTAAACTCTGCATAAACCATGTGCCTGTTCCTGGATTGTGCACCAAGCCCTGCACACACACAGTGTGTCACACAGACCAAACCCCTACACAGCCAGTACAGTCCACCTGTGCTTAGGAGCCAGAGACCTCACTGGCATCAGCACAAAAATCTGGAGCTTCAGAGTCAGGAACTCACAAAATAACAGAAAGATTCGGTTACAAGTGATGTGTAGAAGCTGGGAAAAAAATTCAGTTTATCTAAAGTGAGCTGCTTTTGTACAACAGGAAGATTTTCAATCCCTCAGATCACAACATCAAAAAAAGTCTCAAGGTTGCTTTGCATCTGTGATTAGGGATAGACTGATGTGGATCCACCAGATGAACTAGTTATCTTCCTACACACTTGTTTAGTTGATTTGCCTTTTCTAAAGAAAATGATGCTGTTTAACTTTGAGCAGCAGCACTAATAGCAAAGTAACCTTTTTTTCCTCCAAAGTGCACTGGTGCAAGACCTTGCAGCAAAAGGAAGCAGAATTAAATTTTCTTTGTATTTTTGATTAATAAATTATCACTACCTGTGCAGGCTTTTAAGGCTTCCACTTCCTCCTCATTTAGATGCACGTATGAATGAAGGATTGACCAGTCTTGTCGATGCCACACTAAAGCAGGCAAGGTCCTGGGGAAATTAGGCACACAGTATACTTTTATTTGTGCTAACTGAAGTGTCACAGGATGAAATGCATGCCATGAGAACAAACAGTAACAA
>JAWWLV010000180.1:30276253-30286710 GCA_035041135.1 Platyrinchus mystaceus | reverse complement strand
GATCCCCCACCATGCTGGAGGGTAGTTACTGCTATTTTAGCTGGCACATTTGTGGTCTGTACATGGAATTAACATAAGGGTATTGGAACTTTTTCTTTCTTGCTAGCTGTTCAAGATATCTCATTAATGGAGATATTGCTTTGGAGTTAAGATACTTTCAGAAAACAGGTTCAGAAAACTCATCACGCGAAATGTTTGGATTCTTTATGTCTTCTTTCATAAGGAGTCAAACTGTATTTTGTAACTCTTCAGTGCATGGAGCAGAGTAATGGAATTTGTCTTGGTGAGCTCTGCTTGTGTTTCCCTCCCGGCAGAGCGCGAGGAGAAGGAGCGCATTGAGCGCGAGAAGCGCGAGCAGGAGCAGCGCGAATACCAGGAGCGCGTCAAGAAACTGGAGGAGCTGGAGAAGAAGAAACGGCAGAGGGAAATGGAGATAGAGGAGAGAGAGCGGCGTCGGGAGGAGGAGAGGAGAGGCCTGGATGACCCATTTTCGAGGAAGGTAGGTCAGACCTGCAGGTTTGGTTTCTTTGGCTGGGTTATTTGGGAGACGGTGTGAGCGTTGCTAAATTGTCGGGGTTTGTGGGTTTTAAGTTGTGTGAGTGGCTAATTCATTAGTTAAATTATTGTCACTTGGTTTCAGCTCACTATCAGGATCTGGAATCTGGAGCTTACTATTAGAGTAAAATAAAGAAACTACTAACAGCTCCAAGCTGTTTAAAAACTAAACAATTAAAGGCTAAAATGAGTATTGGATAAAATTTTCTTTAACACAAGAGAAGGAAAATTATATTGGAAGCAAGTGCAGTAACTCATGAAAAGTCAGGAATTAAAGACATAAACATAACTAAACATAAACTCATAGTTTTATATTTTAAAAGAAAAATACGCAGTAACATAAAACAAGAGGTGTGTGCAACTTTCTGTTTACAAATGTAAATTGGATTGGGAGAAACGTTATCCCAATCCAACAGGAAACAAAGCATAAGTTAATTGCCAATGAATGTTTAAGGATTTAAAAGAATGTAACTAAGAAGTTCTTCAGAACTTGTTATTCAAGAGAACTAGTTTGAAATTTCATCCACCATAGCCTTTCTCTTTGTTTAATACCTACTTCACTGAGTAACACCCCAAAGATAAGTTATCAGAGCTTGTATAAATTGTTTTCATATTCTGTCAAGTAAATAATCATTAGGGGTATTTTTCACATAAGAGGTCTCCTAGCCATGGGCACTTGATTATATGGAAAAGCTGGCTCAGGTTCCAAGAGAGATATCTGTACCCCTTCAGAAATTCCATTTGCAGTGCTGGGATTCTTTGCTCACTGTTGTTGGTTGGGGTCACTTCAAAAGCATTTAAGGAGACAACCACAGAGATTGGATCTGCAAGATCTTGGGTAACCTGTGTATTTCCCTATATTGACTAATGAAAATACTTTTCAAAGAAGGATTGAAAACTATGAAGAGGTTGTGTGAAACCAGGTATTTTTGATGGTTCCCCTAATTAGTTTATTGTGTGGAATTAAGAAATAAACAGATGTGTTAGAAATAGTTTAAGGGGTTTGTCTTTATCCAGCAATGGAGAGAGTAATTTTAACTTTATTTATAAAAAATACAGATGAATTATTGCTCTTCCCAGTGAGAATCACGAATACCTCAGCTGTTCTGTGCATAATGGGAACAAAATGGTCCCTGTCACAGAGAGCTCTCAGTGTATTTTATTTTTCCTGGTCGAATTAGAAAGCACAAAACCAAATCATTCCTTGAATTCATTCCTGTGATGAAGCTCCAGGAAAAGTGCAAGTGTTAGAACCTCTCTTTTGAGTCACCAGGTGGTAGCTATGGCTGACTGCAGCTATTGTTCATACACTTGTCAGTGTATTTGCATATATCCTACCCTACTGGTGGGGTAAGTGGCACAGAGGGAACCAGAAACTATCAAGTCAGTCAATTAAAACCATACTTTAGTTATTCAAACTCCTGATAGCTCGGTGTTCTCTGCAGTGTGACTAGTGAGTTTTTAATGACATAGTATGCTCTGAAAGTAAGTTATATATTGAAAATCTTGGTTTTGAAGTACTCAGAGAGAATGTTCCTAATTCTTTTTGGCACACAGGAGTCTCGTTGGGGTGACAGGGAGTCTGAAAGCTCCTGGAGAAGAGGTGGGGAGCCGGAATCCGAATGGCGTCGAGTACCAGTGGAAAGGTAATCCGGGGGTGGGCTCAGAGTGTGTAGGTTCCCAGGTTGTTGCCACTGCTAAAACTGCTATATCTGAGTAATATCTCGTGCCTTCACAGCTCTGAAAGTTACCTGTTATTAAAAAGTTGCTTTTATAAGGATCTCAGAAAGAGAGAGAGGTTTTATCTTGGAACTGCATTCAGATAACATTCCTGCTTTATTTAGCTGAGATATGTGAAGGCTACCAGGCACCTTCTGTGTGTGATAAACAACTTGCTTACTTGGTTTCCCTTTTGAATTAAAAATTCCTCCCCCACTCAAACATTGGTGTCAGTTGTATAAATACAGAATGGGGAAGGATGACAATCAAATGCAGGGCTCCTGGATGATGAAACTCTGAGATTTTCCATTTAGAAAACTGACAGTAATAAATAAGAATAGTAAAGTCAAAATTCGGAGTTTTAACCTGTGCAAGTCCCGGAGTGAGTCACAGAGCAGAAAATATATGCCTTAAATTAAACAAAGTTCTGAAGGACTGTATTAAACAGAGAAGGGCAAATTTCTGAAGGTACTTCGCACTTTAAAAAAAATAAATCCTCACTTGTTTGCATCTGTGTATGTGGGTTTTGGATATGTTCCCTAATAATGAAAATGAAAACTGTTTATACAGTTGTAGAAAATAAGATTTTTAACATTTGTCCATTTCTCTGCTCCACATCAGGATGAGCTGTAGCTATAAATTTTTCTGGTGGTGCACCTCTAGTTGTCCTTAAAAGCCTGTGCTGGTGGAGATAGCACTGCTGGTTCTTGTTGGCAGTATGTTTTATGGCTTAATTAGCCTTCCAGGTAGATAGATTTTTATAAATGTCTAACCCTAATTTCCAGTGCAGCAATTTAAATCCATTAGTGCTTCCTCTGACTCCGGTTAGAAGCAAATTAATTTACTCCTACTCTCTCTAGGAGTTTCTTTTAATGAGTTGGAAGAGTATGATCTCTTGATAAACAATAGCATTCTGTCTTTCCTCAAAGGCTGTGTTGCCATTCAAATGATACAGGTTGTCTTACTCATTTCTCATTTAACTTCTGTAGAAAGGGAGCCAAGTGGTTGCCAAGGAGTTAAAATTAGCAATATTTTGTATTGTTATGTAGTAAGTTTGGTAAAACTTTCCTCCTTCCTTTTACTAAAATGAATATATTGAGGAATAGTAAAAGGATATATTGATAAAAGTAAAAATCCATATCTCTACATAATTTTAAGTAAAGGAATGTTTCTCAATTATTTTCTATTTGCTGAATTTAGGAAATATCAAAGTAAAAGTGATGATGCTCAGACATAATTGCAGCAGAAAGGTGCACTCCTTAGTAGTCCCTGGTCTACCTTCAGTTGGATTTTAACCCTAAAGGGAAAATGTGTTGGATACAAAGACAGCACTGCAAACCTGACTGAGTAAAGTAATGTCAACATGAATTTCTGGATCAAGTGATAAAGGCAGTACCACAGATGACAGAGCATCAGATTTAATTTGCAGCATGTATCTGGCTGGAAGTGTAGCTATTGGATATATGCCTTAAAAAGTCTTTATGGATGCTGAGGCAAGGAGAAAAGCTCTAAAAATTGTGTGATAGGCAATTTGTGATGGAAATGGCACAGTCCTGGTTGAATGTGCCATATTGGTGCACACACCCTTAGTCACAGAGCAAGGAATTGCACTACACCACAGCCCCCAGAGTGCTCAATTCCAGGTGATCCAGTGTTCCAGTGTTCTCAGTCTTTTCCATGCACCTCTTCCAGGTGCTAGAGGAAAAAAATTACAGACAGAGGAGTCCAGCAAGGGCTGTCTGTCTGTCTCTGGGACAGGGAGCAGCTTTATTCAGAGTTACAATTAGGCTGCCAGTCTTTGTTCCTCCACTGTGCAGGAAAGGTAGCTTTGTTATGAAAACCAAAAGAGGAAAACAAAACAAATGATGTAATAAAATTTTACACAGAAGAGAAGAAAGGCTAACATAGAAGTGCTGTGTAGGAGTTAAACTAAGAGCCAGCTGATTTAGTAGAAAAAGTCATTTTGTGGTGGTACCTCTTGTTCTTTCTGTAGTTCACAGAAAATCCATGCAATACCCTCAGGAATTAGACCCGTTGAAACAGTGAAATGGCAGCTGATACACACCTGATACTCATGAAAGGGGCAGGACAGACTTGGCACAGCTCATCAGTTATTGTGCCACAGATTGCTGTCCCAGGGGATCAACAGATGCTCACCTGCTTATAGTCAAGAAACACTAGAAAGAAAAAATACCCAGAAGAGCAGAGCTGACCTGTGTTTGCTGTTTGCCTGCGCTGAGCAAAGAAGAGCTACAAAGCTGTACCAGTGGTAGACACTGTAGTGTGAACTTTGCCAGCAGGTGTCTGCTTTATTGGGTAAAGCTGTCTGCCTGCTTCAGCTCTTGTAGATCTGTGGGAGGGGCTTTTAGAGGTTATTTAAAAATGGGTTATATAAGAGAAACTTATGTATAAGAGAGAAAGAAGGGCAAAAGCTGAAATGAGCACTGAAGCTGTCAAATGAGAAAAAACCAGTGAAAACAACAGAGACATAATTTCACCTGCAAGTAATAGTTTAAAAATTGAGTAGCAGTAGCTTAAAAGTAGTAGTTCAGAAGAGATTTAAAAACCCTAAAACCCTGAAACAATACCTGAATGAATTAAATACTTGTTCATTTGATGAAACTGATAACCATTTCTCTGCATGTCTTTTATGGCAAAATAATAAGATTTTTCAAATGAGAAGATTATCCAATTGGAGTCTAAATGGAAACTAACAATCTCCATGGCTTGGTTTTTATCTCACAGATCAATGGTAATTGCATTCCCCCTTATTCTTCTGAAACTAGGAGATGCACTGCTTGCTGTTGCTCAAAATTCTTGAGAGGCAGAGTTGTCACAAACTGTTGCCTCTTTGTTCTCACCTCTTCGAGTCCTACATCTGTTGTTTTGTAGCAAGTCATTGCTGTTCTTTTGTTTACATTTTAGTAGCATAGTGAATTTCTAAACGTGGGGGTGTTTTTTTTGTTGTGTTTTGGTTTTGATTATATTTTTTTTAGATCCATGAGGTTCAACCCCAGTGCAGCTTCTCTTCTCCTGCCAAGAAAAACCTACCAGTACATTTCTGTGATGTACTGTTCCTTGTTTCTTTTTATTGCTGAGGGAGGCTAATTTCCAGAAATAAATTAGTCTGGTGACAAAAACAAGGGTTATGGTCTAAATGTAGGTGTAAAATCCTGTAGACAGTAGACTAAGTGGTGTGTCCAGGGAAGTGACAGGAGTGGAAGGTCCTGACTGTTCAGCTGTGTCTGATCTTTTCAGTGCTACAAGTCCAAACATATTTCAAAGATGAACTGATGGCTCAATAGCCCAGGGAAAATTCTCACTGATTCTGTACTTCCCACGTACATCCCAGTAAGGAGAGTCCCTGGAAGCCCTGACAGCCTGCCAGAGCCTGGTGCACCCTGCCTGCCGTGGGGCAGCAGCCGTGAGTTCACTCGCGAGTTCACGGCATTGTCCTGATTGTGGAGGCTTCTCAGTGAAAGTATTGCCAATGCCTTGGGCTGGAACTGTGCCCAAGCATATGAAAACAGGGGTTGGACTGCAGGGTTGGTATGTCATGAAGGAGGAGAACACTTAATTGATGGTTGTGGGGTTTTTAATGCTGATTCTTTGAGACTTAGCTTGAGTTTGTCAGATTAGGCTCGATGTTGCAGCAAATAACCAACAGGGGACTGTAGTTATCCCCTTCAAAGTATAGTTTTGAAGGAGATAGTGAACTGCTCAGGCTTTACTGGAGGGATGGTGACCTACTGCTTTCCCTTAACAGTGAAGGCAATTACAGAGTGCATTTGGAAACTGCACACTCTGTGGGTGTGTTTGCAGCCACTCGTCAAGCGGATGCAGTCAGGAATGGCTTTGAGGGTTTGATGCTGTTGATGTAAAGCTCTCCTGGATTGTCAGCTTCTACTTTTTCCTTGTTCTCTGGTTTTACAGAGATTGGCGTCGGGGAGAACCAAGGGATGATGAAAGACCTTTCCGGCGGGGGGATGATCTGCCCCGGCGGGGGGATGATCTGCCCCGACGGGGTCCTGCAGAGGAAAAGGAACGTCCTGCCACCGACTCAGCGGAGGACAGGCCTCCCAGGCGAGAAGGGGACGAGGACAGGCCTCCCAGGCGGGAAGGGGAAGAGGACAGGCCGCCCAGACGCGGATTGGATGATGACAGAGGTCCCAGGCGCGCTTTGGATGATGACAGAGGGAGCTGGCGAGCTGCGGACGACGACAGGGGTCCCAGGCGTGGAATGGATGATGACAGGCCACCCAGACGGGCTCTGGATGATGACAGGGGTCCCAGGCGTGGAATGGATGATGACAGGCCACCCAGACGGGCTCTGGATGACGACAGGGGTCCCAGGCGCGGGATGGACGACGACAGGCCGCCCCGGCGCGGCCTGGACGAGGACAGAGGGAGCTGGCGAGCCGCGGACGACGACAGAGGGCCCCGGCGTGGAATGGATGATGACAGGCCGCCCAGGCGGGCTCTGGATGATGACAGGCCGCCCAGACGGGCTCTGGATGACGACAGGGGCAGCTGGAGAGCTGCAGATGACGACAGGGGTCCCCGGCGGGGGATGGATGATGACAGAGGGCCCCGGCGCGGGATGGATGATGACAGGGGGCCGTGGCGGAACGCTGACGATGACAGGCTCTCCAGGAGAGATGATGACAGGGGGCCGTGGCGTAGTGGTGATGATTCAAGGCCAGGGCCTTGGAGGCCGTTTGGTAAACCAGGTAAAACACAGCAGTACAGCAATCTTCCCTCTGAATTGTGCGTTAGCCTCGTAGATAACAGATGTAATGTCCTTGGTGCAGAGATGGGAGATCACAGAATCTGACAACATCTGGATTAATTTGGCTAATGGGCATACTCCTTTACTTAGTATAATTAAACCTTTTAATTTGGTTGATTTAAAAAAAAAAACAACACAAATATCAGTGCTTGATGCTTGTCTGGAAGATACCTAAAGGTCCCAGAGTGATGCTGATCACTTCCCTGTGTGCAAAACCAAAATAAGTTGAATGCTCTCATGGGAGAGAAACGTTCTCACTGGATTAGCACACATTGGACTCTTACACTACCCCTTCTATATATTTGAAATGAACCTCCTGCAAAGGAGGATTTTGGTACCTCATTCAAGTGGGCCTGGTTTTAATAATCCCTTTTTATGTGTACAGAGATATTCCAGGTTTTAACATTCCTTTTTTGGTTTTGTGTTGACCCTTCTGTAAAGTCCTGCTTGGAGTGGAGTTTTGACTAGGAGACTGTCTGAGATCCCTTAAAATCTGAATTATCCTATTCTTAGATCATTTATTTCTAGCCTAAATTCCTGTTGATGGTGACTAGAATAACTTTCTGATTCTTTTCAGAACTGTCAGTTACATTTAAGTGTTTGATATGATTTGGATTTCCTGGTTCTTTTTATGTATGTGCACCACATCAACTTTTATAGACACTAATTCTGTAATCCAAACCTGTAGAAAAGTTACAGACATCAGAACTTGTACTCCAGTTTTTCCTATTTAAGGCCAAAGCAGGCTGCACAATAAAGAACTCCCATTCCTAAATAACTGAATGATATTGCAGAGTGCACTGTGTTAAGTAGATGGTAACAACAGTCCTATTTTAAAGCAGTGCTTTAAAAAGCAGTAAGTTCTTTAAAAAAAATCATCTCACTTGTGGATTTTCACAAAGGAACCCACTGTCTAAACTACTCCCTTTACTTCTTTTTGCACTTGTTTTGCACAAGATCCTTGTGGATTTATAGTTTCTGACTGAAAACTGCAGGGTGTGATCAGCACTGCTGAGCTGTTACAGGCAGTCCTGGCACCAGGTGTGGATTGCTGGCTTTCCACTGAGCAGTTCATACAGTGTTTTGTCTGTGGCTCCCACTCGATGTGCACCTTTTTACAGGCATCTCGAGCTGGATCCTCAGGGGTCAAAACTTGAAGAACCAGTTTGTGTGAGGGAAGTAAAGGGTTCTTTGTCTACAGAGAGATCAGAGGTCAGCCACAAATTCCTTTGACTGTGTGTCTTTCTTACAGGGGGATGGAGAGAAAGAGAGAAGGCCCGTGAGGACAGCTGGGGCCCTCCACGAGACTCCAGACCTTCAGGAGACCGTGAGTGGGACAGAGACAAAGATCGGGATGAGAACGAGAAGGACCGTGAGTTCGACAGAGAGAGGGATTTCGATCGAGACGATCGTTTCAGGCGCCCCAGGTTTGCCTTCTCTCCTCAAATACCTGTGGAGTGTTTCTGCCAAGGAAAAAAAGATGTGCCCTGCTGATAAAGGAATAATGCAGAATTGCCAAGTGAAAGGAACGGGGGTTGGTTTGGGTGAAATTAAGCATTTCAGGCAACAAATGGATAGTGGCATTTTGGGGCACTGTTGGCTCGTTATTTTTAAGACGATGTTATTTGTTTACAGAAGGAATCCCAAAATGCTTTACTGCTTATTATTTATTTTTTTTTAACCCATTTTCAAGCCATTTTTTTAATCCCATTTTTTAACCATTTCAATGTTAGGCTCTGGAAAAACCAATACAATTTTGGAAGTATGTTAGTATGTTAAGTTCTATTTCACCACCGCTGGGTCTGAAAATATTTGTGCTGTTCTTAATCATCACTTCTTTCCATAGCAAAGGCAAAATGTTAACATTCAGCCTTCTGTTTTGAATGGCCAAAGGGACGATGCTGGTTGGAGAAGAGGCCCAGCTGAGGAAACTTCGAGCTGGAGAGACTCGGGTCGGCGTGAGGAGTGGGACAGGGGCGGCCGTGACAGAGATCGGCGCGGCGACGACAGAGAGCCGCCCCTCAGGAGAGGCCCTCCCCTCAGAGCCGACAGGGAAGAACGTAGGTCTATCCTGCTGCTCCTCAATGTTCCTGTTCCCCACGCTGCTAGCATGGGGGCAGAGGGGAATGAGTTATATTTTCTGCCATTTAAACTCCCTTTGTATAAACAAGGCGATAAAAAGCAGCTTTGGTGTAACTGGGGATTCTTCATCTTCATTTCTTCATCTTAACTATTTGTAGTTGTGTTCTTTTCTCTCATAGAACTTCACATCTACAGTAGAGGATTAGCATTTCAAATATGCACTTTTCATAGCAGGATTGTGTTCTGGGTGAATGAATTCTTTGTACTGAGATTATCGAGACAGACATCCCAGGAAGTAATTTCTGTCCCTTTTCTTAAAACCATTAAATGTGAGGGAAATATTTCCAAATGAGGCCTTATTACTTACTTACTTACTACTATTAATGGTAGTAATGTTGATGACTAACCTATTTTGATTACAGACATTACCCTGTTTTAATTTTGTATATTTATTAGTCCTTTGCTGTGTTCTACAAATACAGTAACAGCAAATACCTTTAGCCTGGAGAGGCCACCAGAACTTCCAATTCTGGCATTCTAATGTGCAGAATCTTTTTGTCTCTGCCCCACATGTAGGTGTTCCAGCACATGGGATCAGGCTGGAACAGAACATGGGATCAAGTAGGGAACTGCTGCTGGCAGGAAGGCAGAGTGTTCTCAGTGTGGAGATTTTTGGGTTTTTTTAATGTATCAAGAAGTTCTGGTGTTTGTTTGGTGTGTGCCACAGCTTTGTTCACACACAGCTGGGTAGAACATTTAACATCCTTCTGAACAGTTCTTACAGTAAAGGGTGGTAAATGCTGTTACCAATAGAGTCATGTAATTCAGTACCTCTTATTTTTAGTAGGCTGAAGAGTCATTTCCTGTCTTTTAATGCAGTGAACACCTAAACATTTTTCACAAGTGTCTTTAAGTAAGGATTTTTCTGTTTTCAAGGTTCAGTCATTTCTAAGGAGACACTTCTGTGCTTTCAATTCTGCTAATAATATCAGAATATATTTTTACATCATAAACCCAGGTACATCAATCAAACATTCTTACTGCAGTTGCTGTGTTTAAAGCTGACACTGGGCTTGCTCACCACACCCCGACTCTGAAACGGGGCTTGAGCCGTTCCTGCCGTTACTTCCCTGTAAAACTAAACGTGTATTTGGCCATCCTCGTTGTCTGACCTCTTGGCAGGGCTGAGGATCAGGAACTCAGAGGGGCAGGGCTGAGGATCAGGAACTCAGAGTGGCAGGGCTGAGGATCAGGAACTCAGAGTGGCAGGGCTGAGGATCAGGAACTCAGAGTGGCAGGGCTGAGGATCAGG
>JAWWLV010000180.1:30217101-30276153 GCA_035041135.1 Platyrinchus mystaceus | reverse complement strand
CAGGAACTCAGAGTGGCAGGGCTGAGGATCAGGAACTCAGAGTGGCAGGGCTGAGGATCGGGAACTCGGAGCGGCAGGGCTGAGGATCAGGAACTCAGAGTGGCAGGTCAGCCTGTTGGTTTCCACCCTTGCAGGCTGCTGGTGGAGCGTGACAGTTGTGGTGTTGTCTGTGTTGCAGCGAGCTCCTGGCGCCGCGCTGACGACAGGAGAGAGGAGCGGGGAGAGGAGCGGGAGCCAGTCCGGAGAGCAGCCCCTGCTCCTGCTGCTCCTCCAGCCTCTGCTGCCCCAGCAGCATCCAAAGAGCGGGACAGAGACGGGGAGAAGGAGAAGAGCTCCTGGAAAGCAGAGAAGGAGCGTGAGCCCGTGCGCCGCACCAAGAACGAGACAGACGAGGAAGGCTGGACCACTGTACGACGTTAAGTGGGAATCACAGAGTTTAACCAATGTTTTAGCTTTGATTTGATGGAATCCAGATTATATTTGTGCTTATAAACATTCTCAATTGGAATTCTTTAACCAATGTTTTGAGGTAACACGAAAGCATGAATTACTTACTCATATAGATTGATCATGCACAAAACTCACAGCAGAAGGTTGGAAATTGAAATGCCAGTTTTTGAAATTTCAAATGATGCTTATTTCATGGGTCATTTGTTGCTAAAATAAAAAGAAGCAAGCCCAACAGCTGTCTTCAGTACGGCTTCTATCTCGCACCAGAAGAGGCTGCCCTTTTTATTTTGAGTCTTTCTTAGTTTGGAATGGGGTATTATCGTCACAGAACACGCATTTGAAAACACCTCTGTTCACAGAGTGGAATTATTGAAAAAGCAGAGCTAAATTAATTTGCTTAATTAGCCAAAAAAAAAATAGGAAAGCCCTCTTTCACATAGGTATCTTGGAGGGCAGGTGGTTTCTGAGACTTATCACTAAATTCAGTAAGTTGTTTAAATTTGAATTAAATACAATAAACATTATGAGCATTAGCTACACTGGGATATTTTCTGTAGAATTACTTGAATCCATCACGCCTCTGAGGCCATTTTGCAGTCATGGTTCCAGTAATGTATACACTGCTGCAGTGTACAACCCAACTTGCAGCATTCCCAATTTCAGTGTTTTGGTAAGCATATGGCTATGTACTTTCTGTTGCCAATATCACAACTGCTTTTTCCATTACTGGATAATTCATGCCTTTCAAGGGTTTTAAAATATTGTCATATATAAAATGTGTGGTTTTGGAGAAATTGTTCAATTTTCCCCCAATTCTTTGTCTTCAGGGTCAATTCTTTCCCTTTCCAAAAAAGTGATTTGTAGTAATGGCTGTGTTGACTTCAAACCTGGGGTGCAGTAACAACGATTAGGGATCTGATCACACTGAAGCCAACACAGAACTTGCTGCTGTGTGTTTCTTCAATGATAAATAAACAACTTAAGGAATTAACTGCTCTGTCTTGACTTTCTAGTAACTCCCTGCAGGGTGTTCATGCAGAACAGCTGTTCAACAACCCTTTTCTGTTCTCATGCCTGTTCTGGACCAGCTGAAGGAGGAGACTGTGAGAACACCTGGGATAGTTTCTCCCTGAGAAAGCTGGTGGGTGTGTGACCACAAGTCTGTAATACTCCTCTTGTCCTTTTCCTGCCCTCTTCCCAGGACCAGGAGGTATCTTGGGAAACAGTTGTTCTCAGGGACATCCCAGGGCTTGATTTTTGTGTCTTTGGATCCTGTCACATCATTGCTGGAGTTACAGAACTCTTTCAGATGTAGTGTTTTCTAAGCATGAAAAGATACCCTGGTTTTTGTTCTTTATACAGTCCCATAAAGGGTGGAACTAGAGAACAGCAGCTATCCAGGAACAGCACATACTGGGTCTGGAGCAGTGGCTGCTGCTGTTGTGTGTGTCACAGGGTCAGTCCTGTTAACAGGGACCCAGGAGCTCTCCTTGCTGCTGGCTGTGACACTGTTGTGTTACTTAGAACTGTGCTTGTCCAGGGTGGTCTTGGGATGTGCACAACTGTTCTGGGCAGCCTCTTCCAGTGCTTGACTGGCACCAGACTGAACAATCAGAATCACAGGGTTGAAGGGGACCTTTAAAGGTCATCTAGTCCAACCCCCCTGCAATGAGCACAGACATCTTCAACTGGGTCACAGTCAGAACTTGAGTGTTTCCAGGGATGGAGCATCCACCCTCCCTCTGGGCAACCTCTGCCAGTGTTTTCCACCCTCATTGCAAAAAAACTTCCTTGCATCTAATCTAAATCAACCATCCTTCAGTTTAAAGCCATTACCCCTTGTGCTATTGTAACAGGTCCTGCCAAAAAATCTGTCCCCATCCCTCTTACAGGTTCCCTTTAAGTACTGAAAGGCCTTCTGTTCCCCAGTCTGAACAACCCCAACTCGTAGGGAAGTTACTCCAACCCTGTGTTCATTTCTGTGACCCTCAAAAAGCTTAACCCTCTCTCTTTTTGGCTTCTGCCATTCCTGTCCCTGCCTGTGCCCTGCTGTGAAAAGTCTGAATTTTCCAGGTACTGGTGGGAAGTGGTAGGACTGCTGTGAGGTCTCCCTAAAACCTTCCTGTTTTCCAGGCTGAACAAGCCCTGTTCCCTCAGCATTTCCTCCCAGGCATGTGCTCCAGCCCTGACTGTCCTGTCAGCCCTCTGCTGAACTCACTCACATTTGGCAGTGTCCTCCTGCTATGGGGGGAATGGAACCCCAGAGGGCACACAGTGGTCAGGGTGGGGTCTGCTGAGTGCTGAGGTTCTTCCCTTCTGCAGGCTGTGCTGTTCAAACAGCCTGGGCTCTGCTGCCTCCTGCTCCCCTTTTTCTGAGGGGCATTTGAACCTCCCAGCCCGTGACAGCAAGGACTTCTTCCCTGGCTGGGCAGGACCCTGCCCTTCTCCTCGTTGAATTCTCCAGGCTCCTGCCCAGCCTGGGGTCCCTCTGGAGAGCAGCCCTGTCCTGGGGGTGTGGGCTGCTCCAGCAGCATCCACAGCTCTGCTGAGGGCACATCCCATGGCTCTGGATGCCCCTCACCTGCTGCAGCCCAGCCCTCCATGCTGAGCCAGTTTTTGTGCCCACTCTGATATTTGTGACAGCACTGACACCCTTGCCACAGCTGAGGTGAAGAACATCCACTGCTCCTTCCCTTGGCCACAAAGTTATGTTGTTGTAGAAGGCAGGTTAGCCAGGCATGGTTTACAACCCTCAGTAAATGCCTGCTGGCTGTTCCCAGTCATCTTCTCCTGCATGTGCCCAAAAACATGCTCTGAAAGGACTTCCTCTGTGATTTTCCCAGGGACTGAAGCAAAACCATCTGGCCTGTGGTTTCTCAGATGGCCCTTTCAGCCTTTTTCAAAAGACAGGTACATTTGCCTCTCTCCAGCCATTGTAATATGTAAAAGGTGATTATTATGCCTTCAGTTACATAGTTTAATTGTATCTATACAAAGACAATTTTACACAGGAGTGGTGGTTAGTGATCACTGCACCAGCTAAAGCTCTGTTCCCCCATCTGTGATATTAACTTCCATTATTTGAGGTTATGATAATGTTGCCAACACATGTTAAATTCCCAGGATTGGGCAGCTTGAGAAAAGATCTGGGAGATGTGAGCTTGGCAGACATGCCAGTGTGTTACTGCTGGATGGTTTTAGACACAATACAAACCACAGTGATCAAAACTCACCACTGACCAAATCCAACAGCTCAAACCTCCATCCACTGCCATCATTAGACATGAGCACAGTTTGATTACCTGATGAAGGCAAATGAGTTCTCTGTCAAGCTTTGCTTTGTTTGAGTCATGTTCAGTTAAACATGTAAAATTTTCAGTGAATCTTAGAAGAATACAAACTGTCACAGGTTGTATTTAGAAAGTAGAGCTTAAGGCTGCTGCTGTTTAAATGGATTCAAGTGTTGCTCAGTTGGAACGAATCTCCAGGAGCAGAGCAAGGCAGGGGTCAAGTATGAACAGGGCTCTTCTTTCCTGCTCCCAGAGCAGCCCTCAGACTGGGCTGAAGACCGTCAGGGTCCCCAGCAGAAGCAGGGCATAACAGGCATTTTAATTAAGTTTTCTCTAGAGTGCCTTTGTTATAAAAACTAATAGAAGTTTTTTACAGGATGGGTATTTATGAGGACTGGCAGGGCAGGGCAGTGAGTGCAGCTCCCCACTGAGCACAGCCCCAGCTACAGCCCAGGACATGCCATGACCTTGGTGGCCTCAGTGTGGCCATGGGCAGGACCAGGAGGATGTCAGGGTGGCTGGGGGGCAGCCAGGAGACACCTCTAACAGCAAGAGCACTGGGAGGTTTGCCTTGTAAATGAAAGATCTTTGTGGTTTTAATGCCCTTGGCCTGCAGTCATTGACACTGAACTGCTACATGTAAGCAACTTTTCCTTCTTTAACTAGAAGGTACTGCTGAATGGTGGAAGCCTATGAAGGGAAGGTGCTGGGTCAGTGAAATGCAAGATCCAAAATTTCCCTGTGATTCAGGCACTGGTACCCATCACGTGTGGTTTACTGCAGCATTGCAAGAAGTAGGCACACAAGTGGCTTAACAAAACAATTAACACCCAATTCTTCCTATTTTGCCATGGCAGGACCAGCTAGAACTGAAATGCTCTACACTTTCTCTGATCCTCCTCTTAAACAGAATTATTAAGGCATTTAATTATGGTAGGATGGAGATTCTACAAGCTATTCCACTGGGTTTTTGCTAATCAAAACCTCCCTTGCTGCAATTTAAGCTCTTGGCCCTTTCACTCTTGGGCAGTAGGACAACCTACTGGCTTTGCTAAATCTCTTTATGGATTTAGTGTGTCACTTGTGTTTTGCCCAGACAACTGGCATATTAAAATTAATCATCTTCCTCCCCATGCATGTGTTGGCAAACTACCTCCAGTGTACATTAAGCCATACATCTGGTGGGTGAAGCTGGCACTACAGGAGGGAAGGACATTTTACAGTCAGCAGGCTGAGAACAACCTGTCCAGACAGGGTTTCCACTCAACATGGGCACAGACTTACCTGACTTCAGCTGGATCAAGTTATCTATACATCTGAAAGTAGTTTTTAATTAGAAGCAGCTTGCTTTTTGCCAAGGCTAGTATCAGCTCAGGGTGATTATCCAGTAACGTGTTCACTCCTCTTGCCAGAATATCACTATGGAAAAGATTCCATCACTAACATGCATAGGAATATTTCCCTGTAATAAAGCAATTCTCTGAAGATACAGTATTTGGTTTAAACACATGGCCATAATATTTTGATCTGCAGATGCCTGTAGAAAAGTGAAATAATAGCTCACTTTTCATAGACCTCTTCTGCAGAGCATATAACAGCTCTAAGCTGGACTGCTTTCAGATTAAGCATTTTGCTGTCCCTAGAATTTAAATTACTAGTGTAAGTGGTTCCCAGTATTTATGGAATCAAAGTAGCACTATAAACACTATCTATGGTAGTAGTCTTCTCAGACTGACCAAGAACAAGCATGTTCCTGCTTACTAAGTGCCACAAGGAGTGTGCTGGCGCACCAGAAATCACAGGAGCTTACTTAAAAAAAAAAACAAAAACACCCAAACAAAAAAGACCAATCAAAATATCCTTAAAGGGTTAGTCTTTCTTAGACTCTTACAAGTAAAACTTAAAAGGGGAAATTGTCCTGTTGAGTGATCATGTAAAGCAGCTGAAGAGCCTTGCTCTCAGGCTGTCTGTTGCTGATGCTGAATCTCGTCCTCTCCTCTCTGGAAGAGTCTGTTGTTTTATTTCTCCCCACCCCCAGCTGGTCTGTCGAAGCTGTTACTCTCCCACTTTCCCTGTACAGACTCTGATCAGATGCCTAATGCCACGTGCCAGCCACGACAGGCAGCTCTTGGCCTTCCCACAGCCAGGCTGTGCTCGTGGGGGACGAGGGAGGAACCAGGAGCAGCAGAGCCCAGGCCATCAGTGCAACCCTCTTCCTCTTACACACGTCTGCACGAGCCCAGTGCCACCCGAGGCAGGGGATCTGCCGGGATCCTGATGGATTTCCAGGCCTTCCAATAG
This sequence comes from Platyrinchus mystaceus, assembly GCA_035041135.1. Classification (NCBI taxonomy): domain Eukaryota; kingdom Metazoa; phylum Chordata; class Aves; order Passeriformes; family Tyrannidae; genus Platyrinchus; species Platyrinchus mystaceus. The sequence continues at coordinate 30,270,112 of JAWWLV010000180.1, read as the reverse complement.
GGCTGGCACTGCACAGCAGCTCAATGTAAAGAGCAGAGAGGTGGGGCAGGGACATGGCAAACCCTGCGAGGAGCAACTCCAATCCAGCCCGGCCAGTTAACCCTCAGAAAACACCCGAGACAGATTTACTTCGATCTTTCTTGCTTTTGTGTCCAGTAACAGTCAACTGCATTGAAATGTATATATGGATCTTCAAAACTTCCCACAAGGAAACAAAACACAGAAGAGAACTCTTCCCACAGCATCACACTTGAGCTTGGTTCTAATGTGTGGTGGACACAGATTAAACCTACGTGGACCAGGAATCACAAAACCAAACACATCTAACTTCTAACAGCTTAGAAGAGCCAGTGGTGCAGGAGACAATAAGTAATGGTATTTAGCACAAGGAGAGAGGCTGCCACAAGGGTAACTGCAGCCACTGAGTGTTATTTAATGCAAGCCCCACTGCATTTGGTAATTAGACCTGACACCATCTTTGGAGTCACCTGATGGAGATTTAAAGGAACACTTCCACACAAAATCAGGTTCTCTCTCCAAATTGCTGTGGCTGTGAGCCAACAGCTGTGATGAATAATGAACCCGGGGCCCTCATCCCCAGCCCATCCCACACATGTTGTGACTCCATTCTTGACTGCCCTGCTCTCCCCCTCTTCTCTCGATCCCATCTCCCACCCTGCTGAGTAGCTTTTCAAAAAGAAACTGCACCAGTGTGAATCACCCCTCACTTTCCTGGTTTCCTTTTTCTGTCAGGACCCATCTCCTTTCTCAAAGTCCTGGTGATGGTCCCAGCAGTTCCTCCACAAGACCCTCTTCGCCTCCCTGCTTTCATTAAGGCAACCTCCCTGGAGAGAGCACCCCTGCACATCCCAGGTGTCACTAAAGCCATCTGCAGTGTAACAAACACTGCTCTGAAAACTCCAGCACCTGCCTTTTGGCTCTGGAGGAATCCTAAGCAAATTACAAGCCTGCTGCTGCTCCTTCTCCTTCCTCTGAGTCACAAAATAAGCAAGTTCTGGTCTTTTGAGGATTAGAAACAACGTAGCCCTGGCTGATATTCAGTAATAAGGATCTGCCATCACCCAGGGTAGTTCAGGTCTTCCGTATAATTCTTACACTTTGTACAGTCTATGTAGTGTTAAGGATATTTGTTAACCGCATGGGTAGATCCCTTCTACTTGTAATGAGTTAAAGCCACACTCTCTCAGCTCTTCAAAATACACAACCTCCCTTTCTTGCATTATCCTATGGTCACGGCTTCCTGCTTTGTCCTCCAGGCTTCACATCCCCTCCCCATTCACCACTACAAACACAGCTGCATCAAATCTCGTTCTGTGCCATTGGAACTGCCTTTCTGCCGGCAGACAGGACGCGCTTGCACCGTGGCCCGGAGTCGTCATGTTTTCAAACATGCACTTCGGTGTTTTCTCCTCTCAGACCTTCCCCAGAGCTGAGTATCCGCTGCGGGGACCTGCGAGGCCAGCGCCAACCCTGCTCACGAGTGGCCGCGGGGCACCGCTCCAGGTAGGATGCTGCGATTTCGGCAAGCAGGTGTTGATTACTCAGGGCGGGTTTGAGCGCGATTTGCTTACCGGTTTTAAAACCGACAGAGGAACCTGATGGCATGTTGGCTTTAAGACCTGAAAGGCGTAGTGTTGTACCCTAATTAAACACCCCGCTATTAAGTGGCAATTAAGAGCAGCTCTCCGGGCCGCCCCCCGCGGTGCAGCCCCGCAGGATCCCGGGCCGGGATGCGCTCCGGGCCGGGCGGCAGGAGGCGGCGCTGCCCCTCCTCAGGCGGCCCGAGACCCCCGCGACCCCCCCGGGCGGCTGCTTCGACCCTCCAAACCCCCTCCCCCCGAGTCAGATCTCGCCGTCTCCGTAAAAATCACATATAGATATATTTTCTTTCTTACAATAAACAAACACAGCGCATCTCCGCCGCGCAGTCCCCGCCGGGCTCGGCGCGGGCCAGCGCGCACCGGCCGGGGCAGTGTCAGCGGGCCGGGGGTCGGTGCCGGGGTCGGTGCCGGGGGTCAGCGGCCCTTCCTGCCCAGCGCCGTCCGGGCGTGCCGGAGCTGCCGGGCCGCCGGCACTTTGGAGAGGGGGCAGTACTTGATGGTGTGGGCATTGTCGCCGCTGGCGCCGCAGAGGGGGCAGGTGTAGCGCCGCAGCACCGGGCAGAGGACGCGGCCGTCGGGTCCCTTGAGGATGTGCGTGGTGTAGAGGGCCACCGCCTCCTTGTTGTTCCGGCAGAAGACGCAGACCTGCAGCTCGGGCTTGAGCAGGCGGGAGGCGGCCCGCGGGTGCGCCGGCAGCCGCCCCGCCACCACCACGCCGCCCCAGGCGGAGCCCTCCCGGCCCGGGTGCTCCCCCGAGCAGTCGAACACCACGGCGGCGGGGCCGCCGCGCCCGGGGAACGGGCTGAAGTCGGCGAAGCGCTCCTCCAGCAGCCCCTCGCCGTGGTGGTGGTGATGGTGATGCCCGCACAGGTCCAGGTCGTGCAAGTCCAGCGCGCCCTCGAAGTACGGCCCCGCCGCCTCTTCCTCCTCCTCCTCCTCTTCCTCCTCCTCCTCGGCCGGCGGCACGGCGGCCGCCACCACCACCGAGGGGGGCTCTGCGCCGAAGCCCTTGCCGGGGCGCACGGCCTTGGTGATGAGCGTGGCCAGCCCCAGGTAGTCGTTCCAGGAGTTGAAGACGTTCCCGCAGGCGCTGTGGCTCCGGCCGCCGTAGCGGGCGCCCGGCAGGCACTCCACGGGCGGGAGGTGCCGGTGCTGCTCCAGCTTGGCGCCGGGGAATGCCTCCATGGGAGCGGCCCCTCCCTCGAGCGCGGTGCGGGGCAGCGCCGGGCGCACCGTCCGCTCCCGGGGCCGCTCCCGTTCCCGTTCCCGCTCCGGATCCCGCTCCGGATCCCGCTCCGGATCCCGCTCCCTCCGCCCGCTCCCGCCGCTGCCTCTGCGGGCGCGCGGCCGCTCTCGGCGCCTCAAATAGGGGGCGGGGGCGCGCTCGCCGCGCTCCCATTGGCCGCCGGGCAGAGCCTCCTCCCGCTCATTGGCTGAGGGGCGGCGGGGGCGTGGCCAGGCGGCCTGAGGGGCGCGTGTCGGCCCCGCAGGTGCGGCCGCTGAGGGGAGTCGGGATCGGGATCGGGACCGGGATCGGGATCGGGATCGGGATGGGAACCGAGACGGGGATAGGAACCGGGAGCGGGAGCGAGACCTGGGGAGGGAGCGGGAGTGGGATGGAGAGCGGGATCGGGATCGGGATCGGGATCGGGATCGGGACTGGGCTCGGGACGGGAAGCAGGATGGGGCTGGGGATCGGGTGCCCCGTCCGGAGCACACGGGCCGGTGCCGGATGGTGCCGCCGCTCCCGTGCCGTGATGTGCGGAGCGATGTGCGGGCACAGAGCGAGTGCAGTGGGGAGCGGATCGAGCCTCCTCAGCTGGGGAAGGGCAGCGGGTGCCTCCCCGTAGGTGCCAGTGAGCTGTGTGGGGCAGAGGCGATCTCTTCGGACCCCTCTAGGTCAGTGGGTTTGATTGGTTTTATTTAAAGCTAGTAAAAGGTTTGGATGGTGTCTCAGGTACATGGCACTCCCTGGAGTGCTGCTCAGGTGTGGGGAACCAGTCTGGAATATTCAGCCCAAAACAGGGCCAGGCCTGACCTCCAGTGAGGCTGTGAGGGCACTGTGTGCAGTGGGGGGATGTGGAAGAGCCCTGGGCAGCAGGATGGGCACCAGTGTCCTGCAGCACCCACCTGAGCCTGCTGGCCCAGTCCTCACCCCGCTGACGGTGCTTGCAGAGCAGCTGCTGTGCTGCTGGACGAGAGGCCACGGTGGGGACAGGCGAGTCCCCCCTTTGCTGACCCTGAAGATTCCCATCCAGTCTGGCCACCCAGAACCCTCCTTTGGGAAGCATCACACATGTGCTCTTCCATTGGGGCAAGAGGAGTTGACAGTGCAGCCACAGTTAAAGATCCTATTGATTTCTAACCCCTGGTAAGAGCTGCTGGGCTGAGCACGGTGGGTGAAGCTTTGTCAGAGGGGAATCTGTCTGCCCTGTGCACGGCCCTGATTTGTCGGTCTAACAGGTGCTCCTCTGGCAGGTAAAGCAGCTTCACAGTGTGCTTTGTTTGCACCTGAAATCGGCAGGTTTCACGAGCTCAGATATCAGAAACACCTCTCCAGGGTTTGATACGCTTCTCCAGCCATGTGAAATGCCTGGGAAGTGGGTGTATCAAGGACCAAAGAACAATGCAGATAGCTGCAGGGAGTAGGGCTGGCTGGAGCGTGAATTCTCTGGTTGGAAAATGGGACTGGCTTCAGCACTGAAAACATTTGCAAAGGAAATGCTGTTCCAGAGCATGCTCATGGTGGGACACAGTTCTGCACAGGTGACCACAGGGACATTTCACAGCTGTGTGGTGTCAGGCTCAGCCCAGAGCACGGTCCCTGAGATGCAGTTATGTGACACACCTCTCCTCCCTTCAGTGGAGCGTTTTGGGGCTGGTCCATTGGGATACAATGGAGCAGAGGTAACAAATGGGGCAAACAGGTCAGAGCGGTGGAGCATCACATCCTGGGGCAATTGTTGCTCATCTTCTTCTGCAGACATTTTAAGAGGCAGTCTTGGAGAGGGAATAATTTCAAATCACTGCTGTAGCAGTGTAAGTAGCACAGGCAGAGAGGGAAACAGCCCTGTTCCCCTCACTGCTGATGGCCCCTCACATTCCAGTTGTTATGCAAAGACTGAACAGCTCAGTCAGGCATTAGGTCTCTGCAGAGACCAACCTCTGTTGGGGGTCATCAGCCAACCCTATGTCACAAGAAATCTGCTTGTTGGGTGCAAGAGTAGGGAATGGACTATTGACATGGGAACAAATCAATGTCTCCGTGAAGCTCTTCATCAGTTTCGAGCAGTAAACAGAATATGAGGTCAAGAACAGCTAATGGACAAGTAGCTGTTTCTAGGAAGGATACAGCACTGGTGCTTTGGAGTTCTTTGAAATGTTTTTCATTTGAAACGTTTTTCATCTGAAATGTTGAGGACTGCATGAAAAACTATTGCTTTGTCCTCAACTGGAAGTTGGGATTATTTCTGACTCTATCCCAAACTACCCTTTCAGCAACCCCTTTTAGGACTTGGACAGTGTAATACCACAGCTGTCTTGGTGGTGTCTCATATGAGTTCTTGTGGCAGGGCTGCCCAGCAACCCTTGAAAACTGTCATCTGGAGCAGAAATGACAAATAGCTGATGGCACAGTGAATCCAACACCACGGGCCAAACTCTGCCCAGCAAGGGGAAAGTTTTCTGCTCCCTCAGAGCAGTGAGAAACCGTGTCAGGGATTCGAGCTGATCTGAGCACAGGAGGCCATCAGAACTGCTGGGAGTGAGCAATCTGTTTGGGGGGACTAATGTAGGACACCCCACTGGCCAGAGGAGTTTGTAAAGGCCAAGATGGCTCCTGGGAATATTTACAACAGTGACTGAGGGAGGTCTTTGTATGGGGTTGGAGGAAAGATTTCTTTCCTCGTATTAAAGGAAAAATGATCCAGCAAGTGATTTAACAAGAACTATAGAGGGATTTACTCACAGGGGGGTTTGAGTGCATGCAGGACAGCTGTCAAGTTTAGGGAGGAGATTAGCAGTTCATTTGAGAGATACATTAGGAAAGGGTTTGCTCCGGGGGGGGCTGTGAGCTCCCTTGAGGCCGGGGAGGATTTAGTGTCTGTAAGTGTTGATGTATTGTGCACGTTATGAAGCTTGCCATCCCAGCAGCTTTGATATGTTCCAGCTTTTCTTTAAAACTCCTGTGGATTTTAAAGTGACTTTCATTTAACGTGGGAGATGTTGACAAGCTCCCCCAGGAGGCTGGCGAGTTCTCAAAAGGGTCTTTTTAAATATTAGCTTCACTGCCACTTCTAGAGGATTTCCCCCCCCCCTCTGGAGTATCAAGGAGTGGTTTGTTTCTGACAGCACTAAAAATACATGAGGTGTGTGCTGACACAGGGAAGATATGCCCTGTGCTGGTTGGACTCAGCCTGGTGTTCAGGGATCCTTTCTAAAGCTTTTGGCTTAACAGATGCTGCTCGTGTTTGGAAAGCTGAAGTTTATAGCCCAGACAGATCCTTCTGTTTAGGAGATTGGAAGCAGCTGGTGGGACTAACATGGGTGAGTTAGGTTTCAGTGGATACAGACACAAGCCCTGGAAGCAGAGCTTCAGCCTGGAGTCTGCTCAGAGGCTGCAGCACTGATGTTCACTGTGCCCGTGGGAGAAGTGCTTTCCCTGGGAGGGGAGAGGGGCACAAGGTTTGTGCTAGAAGTGGATGTGGGTGGTGAGTGGTCTGGGGAGGAAACCCTTGCTCTGTGCCACTGGTGTGAGGACCCCAGGAAAGGAGGGCTCGAGCTGGCATGAGGGTGTTGGGAAGAAAGGAAAAGAATTTTTTCTAGCCCTTTTTACTGGCAAAAACTCTGTGGGATGGAGGATTAGGGATGTAAAACCATCTGCAAAAAATGGCTTTGGGAATCTTTTGTTGAAGATGTGCTTTTGCTTTTGCTGTGTGGAAGCAGCTGATCCTTCAAGGAGGTGGACTGTAAAGCAGGCAGTGATGGTCTGCCTTCCTGTAATCTGCTGGGCACAGGGGGCTGTTTCTGCATAACTGAACACATTAGGTGTTTCTGTACCAGGATATTAAACTTCTCCATGGTGCAGACCACAACTTCCATGCTCCATGCTGGGGGCAGGAGAGACTGTCCAGATCAGTCATCTTCAGCCTGAGAGTTACATGACAGTGCTCAGGCAACTGCAGCAAATGTTCACCCAGGCACACAGAGCTGGTGGGGGAAGTCATGTGTTTGTAGCTGTCTCCTAATTTGATTCAGCCATCAAAAGTGCAGGCCAGCACAGAGCAGTAGCCAGCTCTCTAAGAACTGCTGCTCCACCTCATTGCATGCAGACAGCTGGAGAGAGGTGAGAGGAAAAAATAAAGATGCTCACAGGAGTACAACAGTGGCACCAAGTAAGTGAGTAATGCCCATCACAGCAGAAAGTTATATGGGCAACCTAAATACGGCTCTGATTGACTGTTGAGTGCTCGATTTTCCAGCAGGATGCCATCGTTTTCCCTGCTTTGTGTTATCTCCAGCAATGGCAACTTGAACCAATAGCAGCTGAACCTTCAGCAGAGCCAGAGCTGCCCTCTGGCAGCATCAGCCTGGCTGTGTCTGTGGCCACAGGAGTGCCCAGAGGTGTGTGGGGGCTGCCAAGGGGACAGCAGAGCCCTCTCCGGGGCTGACAGCAATTAAGGACAGAACAGACTTCGTGCTTTGGGGGCTGACAGTGCAGAGAGAAGAGAAACTGAATTTCCTCTCCCCAAAATAAGTTTTCCAGCTGAAGCTGAGCTGGTTATCAGGAGGCAAAGTGCTTTCTGAACACAGACCTTTTTAAATCTTCAAACGCAGAGCACTGTTGAAAGTGTTGGAAATAGCTGTTAAAAAAAAAATAAGGCTATTTTTGCAATCAAAAATGTATCCACTTGAATTATTGTGGCTGATAAACAGTAGACACTATCAGCTCTTCCATCATCTCTTGCAAATGCTTGGAATTTAAAGGAGAAAGCAAAGGTCACAGACAACCAGCCAGGGTTTTGACTTGCCCATCCAAACTACTGCAGAACACAAGTACGAGCCAAGAGCCAAATGTTTATCAGCAGAAGCATATTTTTCCTGAGGATATGGAGAGGAATGTCAAAGTGGCATAGAAATTCATGTTTATGAAAAAATCAATCAGTTTTTATGAAAACTGAAAGTTGGGGGTTTTTTTTGTTGTTTAAGAACAATTTGTGTTTATGCATTGTATAAATACATCAGGGAAATGTAATAAATGCTGTAAGAACTTCAGTTTCTAAATATCAAATGAGGTTTCCTTCTTACAGCAAATCAGGCTCATGGTGAAACTGCAAACCATGTCACAGAAAATGTGTTAACTTTACGTTTTTGTATTGAATCAAATCAACTCTGTATTGCTGAACTTTATTATTACTGAATATCTCTGGATATCCCTGGAATTGTCCAAGGCCAGGCTGGATGAGGCTCTGAGCAACCTGGTCTAGTGGAAGGCGTCCCTACCCATGGCAGGAGAGTTGAAATTCGATTTAAAGTGCCTTCCAACCCAAACTGTTCCTGGAGCCTATGATGTCACACTCAAGATGAAGTGACCAAGGCAGGATGGGTGTTTGGGAGGGCTCTGATCCGTGCTGAGCTGCTCAAGCACAGCCAGTGCCACTGGCCGTGCCGACACCAGCGCGTGACCCGGCCGGCGCCTTTGGGAATGCCCAGGTTAAAATCGCAGCCTGCCGGTCTCCTCCTCAGCCAGGGTTTCATCTTTGGAGCTGCCTGTGGCTGGCAGGTTGTTACCCTGCAGCTCTGCAGAGTGTGCCCCAGCAGCTGGGCCAGGTTTGGGCTGTCAGTGCCTCTTGGAAGGTTCGGCGTTTCGGAGGTTTCGCGCGTCGCGGTGTGAAGCGTCCGTCGGCTTCTCCTGCGTGTGACGCTGTTTCACGCTTTCTTTTGACTCCAGGGGAACAACAGATGAAAACCCAGCTCAGAAAACACTAAGTGTGTGCTTAGCATTGCAGACCTTGCCACAGCACTTGCAGTTTTTCTCTAGTTTGGCAGTTTCTGTCAGACTTCTGGAGACCGCAGAGCTTTTAAAGCACGGAGAGATGTGGTGGTGATTGCAGTGTGGGGCAAACTCAGTGGGGATCAGTGATGAAACTCCTCCTTACTCAAAGGGGGTGGCCAAGAGTCTGTGCACTGATTGCATCTCCTGCTGCCCATGCTTTTGTCTCCTGTGCAGGGTCATGGAAGTGGAAGGTCAAGTCAAAGCGTTTGGGAAAAATCAGAGTCTTTCCATTTTGAACAAATCTCTGGATTCATCGAAAAGACTATTTCAAATAAAATTTTGGCTAGACACTCTACATTCCTTTATGTATTCCTCCTCTCCAAAAATGACTGCTGCAGGATATACTTGAGAGAGCTTGATACTTGCATGAGGATTTATTGCTTTTAGTTTCTGAATCAGTTCTGAACCTGAATGAGCAAATGCTAGTGCACATTTCTAATAGCAACAAGAATTCCAGCAGAATTTCTGAGGTCTGCCTGGCTGATTAAATCCAGTAAAGTCTCCCACTAAGCTCCTAGGCAGAGCCAGCATGTTAAGGACTTTAAGACAACCACAAATTCAGTTCTGAAGATTTTTTTATTGTGTGAAATTTTACCAAGCAGAAGATTTATATATTAGTTGATCCATATAAATGTCATACACACACGCAAGACAGCAGATAAGTTCCTGATATATTAATTTCACACAGTGAGAATAATAGCATTTCTTCTGACAGCTTGATTAAATTTGTAAAAAATTCCTAGTGAAAAACAGTCATTGCATTTTTTGTCAAGCTGATAAGTGCAATTTAGCTGAAAGAGAAAAGGAATTGGAAAAATCAGGCTTGTACCAAAAAACTATGTGTGAAAATTTGCACTAGTTTTCTGTTTTGTTATTTGGTAAAAGGAGTAACCAGAGGGTTCTTCATTGCCCTCTCTGCTTGGTGGTGCTGATTTTCTTAATCTGAAATTACAGTTGCCTCTATTGGGAAGAACAGCGATGACCAAGAAAACAAAACACTTAAGAATACTGAAGTCAAGAAAGAAGCAGGAAATAATTTTGAGTCAGTCTAAATATTTTACATTTCTGGTATATTCTGGGATCAATGTCTTCTCAGAAGTCACAGTTGTTCCTGGGCTGCCCTCCTTCCAGCTCAGCTCATGCCCGTGCTCACAGCTCGGGCTGGGACACGAACACCGTCTGCCCCCAAGGCTTTCCCTCCCTCCCTGGGCTGTGGGGTCCCTCCTGCACAGGGCTTGGGGTGGATCTGGCTCCTGCCCATCCACACTCCTTTCCCCTGGGAGCCCTGGGGATGGGTGCCCATGGATGCCACGTGAGATCGGGTGCTCCCGACGTGCAGTGATTCCAACTCGCACTTTGGCGTTTCACACCCCGAGGAGCCTGTGCTAAGCTTCCAAATTCTTGCACTCCTCTTTTCTCACAAATCCCATTCGAAGTCTGACCCTGAGAGCATGACTTCATTTGTGTTTTCAGTAAGAACTGTTTTCTTCAAATCTTTGGGTGCTTTTGAATTAGTTTTTTTTCCTTTTCCCTGGAGGGATAAACCACTAATTATACATGAAAATTGTACCTCAAAGATCCGTCTTAATAACATAATTGTAGGAGCAAAGCAACTGGTGTGATTATGTGCATCATTGCACTTTTCAGCCATTAACCAGCTTTTCTTGGTTAATGGAGTTAGTAAAACCTAGAATGTGCTGTGCTGGAATATATCCAGTGCAATCTCATTATCACCTACGAGCCTTTATAATTGGGGCGATAATGTGCAAAATGTTATATTGCCGATAAACGAGAAGGGATTAAAAGAGGGCAAAGTCCTGCTCTCAGACACACATGACAGACCTTGGGGTTTGGTGTGTGTTTGTGGAATGCCTGTGGCCCCAGGTCGAGTTTGGGGGGTGGCATTTCAAGCAAGAGGAGGCGCACTTGGAATGAGTCCAGCAGCAAACTAATGAGAGCTGGGGCCTCTCAGGAAAGGTAGAAAGGATTGGTGCTGTCGAGTCAGGAGGAGACTGTAGTGAGGCATGAAAATGGTCTTAAATGCCTTCAAAGGAGGGAATAATCTGTTCTCCATGATCCTGTTGGATAGGGCACAGAGGAATGGGTTTAAAGCACAGCGAGGGCGGTCGACGTCGGGTATCAGGGAAACGGAGGGTGGGTAACGAAGGACTGGTTGAAATTGCTTGGACCAGAGTGCGTCAGAGGATCCTCTGCTGCTGGCAGGCACCAGGAGCAGGTGGGGGAGGCACGGGTGGAGGTGGAATGTGCAGTGCTCTTGGCTTCAGTGGTGAGGAGACGGAGCACCAGTGTCACCACGATGTCACGTTATGACTCTCAAGGCACGTGCGGGTGAGAGGCTCTTAGCAAAGAGACAAGAGATCCACTTGGTGCTGGCACAAAGACAGACCAGATCTGCCAGGAGCACCTGTGATCAGAATCTCATCTGTTACACACTTGGAATTGCTGCCAGGACTGCTGATAGAAGGGAGAGAAGGCTATCAGTGTTAAAAAAAGAGAAGCATTACTGTTTGTTCTCTTGGATACAGGTATAAGGCTGCTTCTGTTTGCGCTTGTTTGAGTTTCAGCATGTCTCTTTAGGAAAAAAAGCATCTAAATGTTATTCAAAAAAGCCTGTAATGAAGAGTCATCCTGTCTGCTTCAGCTCTGGTTCTGGTCATAAATTCATTATTTGCACTGGTAGCCATGTGCCCCATCTTTCCAGTCAGAACTTGTCTGTTTTCAGTGTCAAGGTTTTCCTATGCTAATTGAGGGCCCTGATCTCAACATTTCATTCTTCCTGTAAACACTGATAGGCTTTAACCGAGTCATCCCTTAACCTCCTCTCTTCACAGCTAAATAGATCAAGATCCTGGATCTGTAGCTGTAAAGGCTGTTTTTCCATCCTTCATATTCCTCTCTGAACTCTCTGCAACTTGTCAGCATCCTTTATGAATTGTGGGCTCTAAATGTACTGGCCCTCCAGTGGGAATTACACCAGTAACACCAGGAGCACAGAAAGCTTTGTATCCTTTCCTACAGCACTACCCTCAGACATTGTGTACAGCTGAACAGGAGCATAAAAATAGGTTCAGACCAAAGGTTGATCTAGCTCAGCATTCTGTTTCTGACAGTAGCTTGTAGTGGGTGGATACTGAAGGGTGGTATTTCCCTGCATAGCTTCCCCTTATCTTTTAAAAATAAAGATACAATCTGAAATTCCATGCGAAGCCTTTGGTATTCCTACGCTTTTGGTGTCTAAAAACAGACAGGTCTGTTACGCCTGTAGCTTTTCAGCAGTTGTATCAAGTGCTGCCCTGGGAGTTAAACTGCAAACCAGAAGATTTGTGTCTTTGCTAAGAGTCTGGGAAGGGATATTTTTAAGTCACAGCAGGGCCCTGAGCAGGCTGGGTGAGACGGAGGGACAGCGTGTCCCTGCCCCGTGGGGACAGTGTAGTCAGCAGGGTGGCTGCCCAGAGCCTGCCCTGGCAGCCCTGCTGCACTGCCAAGGGCTGGCACCCCGAAAATGCACTCCTGGGGCTCTGCATGCCCTGCTGGAGCTCTGACAGCAGCTGCCCCGGTGCCAGGGCAGCAGCTCCTGCCACGTCCTTAGCGCTGGGGAGCCCGGCCTCCCCATCTGGAAGCTTTCCATGAACCACCACGATCCCCAGACCTGGTGGAGCATCTCTGACTCCCAAGGCACATCCCTGCCTCTTGTGAGTGTGGAGCTGGGCAACTCAGCTCAGCCCCATGAAGTGTGTGGGACTTCCTTGCCTCCCCCTGGCCGACTCCTTGGCAGCGAAAATCCTCTCCCTCGGTGATTGTTCCGCCGTGTTGTGTCATCTGCAGCCTTATTAGAACATGATTTCATGTTTTCTTCCAGGAAGGATGTTACATAGCTGAGAATAGATCACCATGGAGCTTCTTGGAAACTCCTGGGTGATGATTCCTTGTTTACAGTCACACTTGGAGCTTTGTCAGCCCATTTCCAGGTTAGAAGTTGTGCACCGGGTTAGTTCTGTGCCGTTGCAGTTCCTCAGTCAGTGCACTCTGCTGAGTTGGGTGTTGTGCAGCGTTTTGTGGCATCAATGTTGGTACACATGTCAACACACTTCACCCTCTCACAGACAGCAGACACCAAGCCAGCTCAGGAGAATGTGCTTGTTTGGACACAGCCCTGTGTTTCACATAGAATGGTTTGGTTGGAAGGGACATTAAAGATCATCTTATTCCAACCACACTACCAGGGGCAGGGACACCTTCCACCAGACCAGGGTGCTCCAGCCTGGCCTTGGACACTTCAAGTTGTCTTACACAGCCCCCAGGCTGCTGGAGGAATGAAAGGCTGGGCATTTCAAGCCATTCCAGCAGCAGACTAACTAAAATAAGGTATAATTCAGTGTCATGGAATTTTGTTTATGAAACTTCCGTGGAAAAAGCAAGCTTTCCAGAGAGACAGCCAGTGCTGGAGGGAGAAATGGATATGTTTGCAGCTCAAGCCATTGCTGGCATGCAGATAGTCAAGGACATAGTTGTTAGTGGTGGGCAAGACCAGTGATAATGGAATGTGTTTTAGTGCTGGGGAAGGAGATGAGAAAAGCCGTGGTTTTAAGGACATGAAAGTGAGAGCAGAGACAGGTGAGGACACAGAGAATGTAGAGATGAGACACAGAGAAAAACCCATTTTAAAGTATTTAAATCCCATTTTCTGAACAGGCGGAACAATTGATGCTACAGGCCACATGCACAATTGTAATTGCAGATTTACAGTGTGTCCCTGGATCTTGATCCTTCAAAAAGACAAGCTCATGACATTCTGGTCTTGCTGAAATTAATGAGAAGACTCCTGCTACTTTTATGCTTATTTATTCATTTATTGTAATCATATTATTGAGATAATTGAGACACAAAGAGCCATAGTGACAACATATTCCACTTTCCTTGTCTTGTTGCTTGGGCAAAAAGAGCAAAAATCACAGTTATTTCTTCCCACTGCCAAGGGAGGGTGAATGACATGCCCTCGAGCTGTGCCTTGTTTCCTCTGGTGTATGAAAGGAAAGTGGGGTCCCCCAGGGTGGGGAATGTCCCCTGGGATTTTGTCACTTTTGGGGTTTGGTTTGGAGGCATCATCTTTGATTTTCTCTGCAGTTTTGTCCTGGTGCCAAATTATTATTGCTTTTTGGATGAACATGAATGCTCTTCCCTTTTGGAATAAAGAGAATGAAAATAAACACCATCATTTCTGAAACTAATAAATTATTTTGCTCTATGTTTAACACCCAGATTTTATGAAAATTGAAGGAGCATGCTACTGAAAGCCAATATTATGAAACTGATTTTATGCAAGGTTAAAAAATAGCAACTGATGGCATCAATAATACAAGGATAATAAAAATTGAACAGTGCTATGATTTAGTTGGATTTTTCTTTAAATTTATGATGCTTCTGAGAGCCCAGATATGTATTACATGTGTGTTGGAACCAAAATGCACCCTTTGAAAACTCTGTATTTGTTAGCTTTTACTGAAGTGGAAGTATTTCACACACGTGGAATTCATCAGTGTTTGAGCAAGAGTTTTAAAACCTTATGGTTACTTCAAAATGCTTCTTAGTGTTGCTTCAGCAACCATAGCTGTCAGAACCATAAAGCTCGAGTGCCTTGGCCTTGTTGAAATAAAATATCTAAACCTGCTCGTTTCACCATTTCTGATTTTTTTCCCCAGCAATTTTGAGACATTTTAAAAGTGCCGCCGTTTTATTTTGACACAAGCCAAGTTTCCCCAGATACATCTCCAGATATGTTGTGCTGTGGCTCACGAGAGCCTCCCAACACCAATGCAGTCGTGCAGGATCCACTGGGTTCGTTTAGACAGTTATTTCGGTTGTGGCCCTGGCTGTGGTGGGGAGGAATGTTGGTGCAGGAACAGTGCCTGCAAAAGAGGGACCAGGAATGAGAGAGGGTTTCATTCACCTGCAAATGAAAGGAGAGGTGAAATCCTTCCCAGAACAGGGTTACTTCTTATTAGTGGACTTTTATCAAGTACCAGCAGCCCTTTTTTTTAACCATGACCACTTAAGACAGCAGACAGAGCCACTTCATTGTTCACAAAACCTCGCTGGAATTCAAAGATGTTCAACGTGCTTTGTAATAGAATGATATACGAGGGTCAAAGTTACTATTAAATGAAACAAACAGAAATAAAATTAACGGTTCCTAAATTCTGAGACTCACATGAATGCGGTTATGGTGTCTTTGACTTACCGTGACTCAATTTTGCCAGTGACACCACTCTGATATTTAATGTATAAATCCACAGGTGAACTGTCTAACCCATGCTGGACTGTCTAGGTGGTGGTGACGGCCTTCACTGTCTTTCTTACTGGCTCACTCCATCCCTCCCCTTCTCCCCCTTTCCTTTCAGACTCATGTCAGATAAAACATAACCAAGCTTTCAGCATTTCGAGCTTTTTAAAACAGGACAGAGATGTTTAAAAAAATCCATCCCATCTTTAATCTGCTGTTTGGAGAGATCCACTCCTGGAAACACTATATGGTGTGGAAAACAGCACCCAAATCTCTGAGATTTTTATTAGATGTTGCCTGAAATGCTGTCTGAGGGCAAGCTTTATACCCCTTGCTTGCTAGATGCAGAGAGTTGCACCTACTTGGAGGAGGTTGTTTGTTTTGTAAAATATTCCTCATAATGAGAGGAGAGATCGTGGGTTGGATCTTTAAGATGTTTCATGTGGCATTTTATGTATCACTGATTTCTATGTCTGTGCAAAACAACAAAAATATTTTCCCATGAGGCTTCTGCTGTTTTCCTTCCCCGATTGCCAGCAGGTTCCGAAGAAATCAGGCATATTTTTATCTCATTGTAAAGAGGAGAATTCCATGGAAACCACGCTGGATACTCTGGGGAAGCCTGTCAGATAGTTTAAGGTCAGAAATCAACCTGCATTTTGGGACAGGGAGCAGCGAGTCTGGGAGAAGGGTCGGGAATTCTGTCCTCCCGTCCTGCTGTGCTGCTCCTGTCTGTCTGGGGCAGGTGTCCCTCTCCCCTTTCCAGTGACCATTCCATAACAACCTGTCATTGTTCAGGCAATTTTTCTGCAGCCATAAGTTCATTGTTGAGTTCCTGTAGATACAGCCCCAGAGGGTGCCCAGTTGGCAGTGGGTCGAGCGTGGTTCGGAGCACGTCGGCAGCGCCGGCCGTGACCGCGGCCGAACTCTGCCCTCCTCCCTTCCCCGTGGCTCTTGGCTCACAGAAAGCCCTGTTTTCATATGTAACCATAATATTTTTGTTCTGTGGCTGAAAAAAAAAAAAAAAAAAAAAAAAAAAGCCAGGCTAATCCCAGGACAGTGGGAGTCCTGAAATGGTTCATTTAGGGGGAAAAAAAAAATAGAAGTGTGTGAAATACGAAAATCTGGGTTGGCTTCTACTCGCTTTGTGGAAAACCAGGAGATAATGTTCATAAACAAGGAGGAGAGAGATGTAGCAACAAGCCAGAACGAAAAAAAACCACCAGTTTGAGACAATTTAAAGCAGATAGGACAATATTTCTGAACCAGACTGATGGGAGACCAGCAAAAACTTCTGCATGAAAGTTTCACTTGGTGCACTGTGGCTTTTAATGTGGAGCCGTGTGGAGCAGACAAAGTTGATTCTGTATTGGTTTCACTGAGGTGACACAGTCTGCCCACGGGCTGGCGTTGCAGCAGGGCATCTCCTGCTGAGCCCCTCAGGGCAGCTCCAGCTTTACTGATTTCTACTTAGTGATTTCTTACTCTTCTTGTTTGTTTGTTTGTGACTTTTTCCTGGCAACAGTGGAGGGAAAATGTTATTGCGCTGTTCCTTTCAAAAGCAAATCAGATAAAGGTGACACAAACTGTTGGAAGTGTCCAATGGATTGAGTGGTGCCTGACACTTCTCACTGCTGGGATGAAAGGGTTTGGCACTGCCTGCATGAAGGAAATCCCTGTTGCTGCAGGGCCTGCCTTCAGTCTTGGGGCAGTGCAGCACCTTTAGGTCTAGCTGCAATGTCTGTTGGCATAAGTCTGTAAATACTGAAGAAAAATGGGAAAAAAGACACTTTTCCTGCCAGGTTGATGCCTGAGCATCTCTGTCTCTTCAATTAATTTCCTCCTTGCTTTTTAAGGTGGGGAAAGAAATCAAAGATGGACACACAATTCCAAGGCATCCATCATGCTGGAGTGAAGAATTCCTGATCTGCTTGGCCTGGGGTGGGTCATGGAGCACTGTGACTCCCTGTCTCCCTCCAGGGCTGTAATTTCATTCTCACCATGGTCTTTCAAGGGCACAGCCTTGCTGGACATTCACGGAACAAGGGGCGGGTCACCCAGGACTGGGAGAAAATGGGAGTCCCCGGGTGGTTGGAAGGGACCTCTGGATATCCCCCAGCCCTGCCCAGACCGGGCAGCTGGGCAGGTGGCTCAGGGTGCCCTCTGTCCTTGTGCAGGAGCAGCCCCAGCCCAGGCAGCAGTGTGGAGCCCGAGGGTGGCAGTGAGGGAACGGCTGCCCCTCGGTGCCCTGTGTGGGCATGAAATGCTCACTGGCACCCAGCCATGCTGTGCCTGCAGCAGCTGCTCTGCTTGCTGGCTTCTCCCTCCTGATGTTTTGCAAGCAGACTGCTGTTGGGTGGGATGGCAGGGCAGAGGGAAGCACTGAAGCTTCATTTGCTGCAGGTGCTGCTGAGACCCAAAAGACCACTGTGATCCAGCGATTCCATGCAGGCTTTCCAAGCTAACACTGCAGGGCTTGCTCCAATTTTGGTCTTTGCATTTTGCAAGTGTTGCTGTGACATTCATCCCACTAATACCCAAACCTGCTGCATCCTACTGTGAGAAAGCGAATTTTGATCTCGTTTTTATGGTGGGGGACTCCTAAGGTAGAACACGGTTATAGAATTTGTTCATAATCACCTACCAGGGCTGTGAAAAAGCCAAGAATAGGTTTGTTTCCCCGTGGTGGGCCTTAATCACAAAAAAAAAGAGAAATGCTTCCACTCCAGTGAAGCAAGTCACGTCGTGTAGCTGCTTTTGTGCCTGTGTGCATTGGTCCTGCAGTTCATAGACCTCCCTCATTAAACAGTCACATGCTGCACACTGAATGCCAGGCCGTGTGTTTGCAGGCTGGGAAGGCAAATGCTGGCATGGAAAAGCTCAGCTTTCATTAGGCACTGTCTGAAATCAGCTAATCTCGTTTGAGGGAACATGGAAACGGCGAGGCTGAGGACAGAGGGGTTTGGAGCTTGGGGTGTGCCGGGGGGATACGGCTGCATCACACACTGTCCTGGCTCTGCTGAAGCCAGCAGCAGCCTCCCACCGGCTGGGAAACTATTTTAGCAGAGCCAAGAGGGAGCTGAAACTGCCAAGCACACAGCTACTGACAGCCAGTAAATAACAGAGCCCTTTGGAAACAGTAAATGAGTAAAACACCGTTGACCTTTGGTGTCCTCAGGGAGCTTTGTGGTCCCCAGGTAGCAGGAGTTCAGGTGTCACTGTCAAAGAGTTTATAATAAGTGATGAGCTGCTCTTGAAATATTTCTTCTCACATTACTGAGCTCCTTTCATTAACAAGTGATCAACGTGTTTTTTTCCCTCTCTGGTGCCCTTTGCCAGCACATCTTCCCAGTGTGTCTCACTTTCTTCTGACTCCTTTTTCAAGGCCAGCCGAGAGGACCTGGTTTTGCCATGCTTTGGGAACTGTGCCCACATCTGTGGCTGTATTTGTGTGTGCATTTCTTCCTCTGGGTTTCCACTGGGTTTGTCAGCAGCGCTGGGCACAGTGGGGCTGTCTCCCTGCTCTGGAGCAGAGTGGTGACAGCAGCCTGTGCCTCTGCAAGGAGCTGTGAGCTGCCCCCATCGGTGCAGGAGGTCTGCACAGCCCTGGGGCTCACTGTGCACACGGGATACAGAGGGCCAGAACAGTATCTCTCAGTATCTCATGTCTTCCATGTACTACACAGCAGTGATAGCACTGGGAGTCCGATTATGTTTGGGGCGTAGAGGAAAATAAACGTGAAAGGAACATGTCTTAAAATGAGCATTTTCCTAGGAGGATTTGCTCCTCTGATCCATTGCTCCAGTGCAGAGTTTCAGCCTCCCTGGAGCAGCTCCTCGTCCACTCATTTTTGCTCTATTAATAAACATGCACAAGCACTTAAATGGAATAATGTACCTCGTGGAAAGGAAAAAGGAGAAAGCAACACCACTTGCCATCCCCATGGGAGAAAAAAAAAACTGCAAGGAGAAAACAGTGCCATTCCAGTAGATTTTTGTTTACTGAAATATATTTGTTTCTTGAGGCTGCGAGGGGCAAGGGCAGTTTATATACCCCTCTTGTTTAAGGTACACAACATCTTTTCCTCCTAGACCTTTCCTTTTCTCTCTATCTTCATTCTTCGCTGTGTTTCACATCTGAGTCCAATCTAGTACTGTTTCTCTGAGGTTTTGTTTGAGTTGGGGTTAAATCAGTATTTTACATGGAAGCTGGGTCAGGATCAGAATCTCACAGCACTCACTGTGAGCAGTGTGAGATAAACCAGTGTTGGAGCAGACTGGATGTAGTTTGGAGGAAAGCACAGGCTATGTGACATTATGAAAAAACTTAATTCTGAGACCTTTGTCTTTTAGCTGGGGTTCCCTCTCCTTGAACTGCTCTAACCTGTGCAGCCACATCACTTGTAGATGTGTTTGGGGGTCACCCTCCCTTTTCTCTTCTCCCCAGGTTTCTTCTTGGACGTTGCAGTTTTGCTGGGATTTTTCTTTCACACTGGAAGAAATCTCACAGCAGCTCTGAAATTCCCTTGCCCTGGGGAGTCCTTTCAGGAGGTTTTCACCTGGGCAAACAACAGGTCTCAGGGGACTGATCTCCTCTGAGCTCCTGAGTAGGGTCATATTTTATAATGCCATTGGATTATGGCAATGATGGCATTTTTGAGGAGTTTTTGTGTTAAAGCTGTGCCTTGTTTCCAGGTGTGTGTGTAGGATAGAGGGACAGCCCCTTCCAGGAGTGTCACTGAAGTCCCTGATGCCTTGCCAGGCTGCTCCCAGAGGCTGTGAAGGTTGGAGGGAATCTGTGGTCTATCTTCTCTCCCTCTGAGAGCCCAAGCTGTCCCCCACCCTGCAGCCCCCATAGCTCGGGGTCTCTTGTGCCCACAAAGGGCACATCCCTCCTCCTCCTGCCCTGCAGGGCAGCTGCAGCTTCTCCACTTTGCTCTGTCCTCTCCCACTACCTTCCCAGGTGGTGTGCAGGAGGTTTTGCCTGACAGGGTGAGAGGGGCAAGCTTAGCACTGCTGGGAGAAGGAGCCTGCCTGTCTCTGGGCTCCCTTTGCAAGGGGGAAAGAAAAGGATCCTGAAATGAGTCCAGTGTATTAATAAGCCAGGCTGCCCCACATAACAGGAGTGAAAGTGGGACAGTCAGCACACTGCTAATTTTACACTGGCCCAAGGGGATTTTTTTTTTCCAGGGAGTGTGTTATCATTATTTTGTGTCCTAAAGGGCCTAAAATTAGGGCTGGTAGGAAGCAAGCCTCTGTTGGAGGCTTCATCCCAGGCAGCCCAGGTCTCAGTAGAGCTGGGTCTTGTCATGCACATGCCCTGTTCCAGGTACTCCTGAGCCTGGCAAAAAAAAAGAGATGGAAACAGAGGTGCAGAGAGGTTCTGGCTGCACATCCCCATCCCTGTCTTGTGCTTCTCCCAGTCTGGCAGTGAGGGAGGTCCAGTGTGGTCTGGTCCCCAGGGAGCAGCTGCAGCAGGGCTCCTTCTCTGCTTTCCCTGACCCAGGCTGTGGCTGCAGAGGGGGAGTTGTGGCCGATGTTAAATGAGGGATGTGCTTTTGAGCGTGAAGACTTTCAGTCAGTTAATTACAGCCAACATTTGCAGCCCCTCTTTAAATCCCAGCACTGCCTCTTTGCACTCTCTTCCACGGGCAGGCTTGGATGCCACCCAGGAGGGGAACAAGGGACCCACTGGTGGATCCTCAGCTCTGTCAGAGCTCCTGGCTCACCCACCACACTGCACACACGACCTTGGACAGGTCTGGGGTTTGAGTCGTGGCCCCTTCCACAGTTTTGTGCCCCTAATACCTGGGTTAAAGGGTCCCATCCTGCCCGGGGCTGAGCATGCCAACCCAAGCAACACAGTGTTCAGTCAATGGGTTTGTTCACATGCTTAAAGTTAAACACTTTGTTAAGTGCTTTTGCTTAATTAGGCCAGACCGCTCCGCTCCTTGTGGGATTGAGTGCAAAGGGAGGCACACCAGATCAGAACTAATATTTTCAAGTGTAAAGCTAAAAATGAAGCACTTAGCCCCCAGTTCTGCAAATAATTAAGCACATGGGTAATTACTGATCTCATTCCATTCATCAGTTTTGTTGATTTCAGGAGGGCCATGGTAGTTACTGGAGTGTGTCAGCACGTGCAAGGTCGGGCCCCCAGGTTAAAAGATCAGAGACTGGGAAAGAGAGATCTGTGGCCTGTCACACGTCCCTGGGTACTACCACAAGCATAATGATGCCACATTTAAGTACTAATGATTTTTGAAGGTGCTGAGCACTGGCCTTACCCACGGGAACGTGCCTTGGGATTTCTGTGTCAAGCAAGTCTTACTGTTAATGGGGCAAAACCAAAGCAGTGTGTGATACCTGGACAAGGAAACGTGTAGCCTTGTGTCCACCTGGGCTATTATTTTGCCCAGAGAGTTGATGACTACACACCCCTGAATGTGTTCAAGACCAGCCTGGGTGGGTCTCTGAGTAACCTGGCAGAAGGTTCTCTGCCCATGGCAGTGGGGTTGAAACTAGATGGTCTTTAATGCCCCTTCCAGCCCAAACCATTCTATGGTTCTCTGATGATTTTCTGAACTGTGACTGTTAAAATAATTGTCTTCATTGCTGCAGCTCCTAATCCAAAAGGAACAAAGTGAAATCCAGGCTGCAGTAGGGTTTGACTCAAAAGTCAGAGAGAGAGACTTTTTCCTATTCTTTTATCTGTTTTGCATATGTTTTGTTTTGTTTTAATTCCTTTTAAAAACGAACACAGCTCTTACCTGCGAGGAAAGACTAAACTCTCGATACCTTTTTGTTGCCCTGCAGACGATTTGACAGTGAGTGAAGTTTGCAGAACTCACAATTTAGAAAAAATGAGAAGGGAGGAAAAAATAAGAGGGAAGTGAACTCAGCTGACCCAGGAGAGCCTCCTGGCACTCCACGAAGCAGCTGTTAATGATGCCTTTGATAAGGTGCCACCCGAAGGGACCCTTACACGATTTCCTCTCTGCATCCAGACGGCCGTGGTTTTCAGCTGATTGTTCGTGCCCTCAGGGGGGCTGCAATGCCATGTTTTCAAACAGAGCCACCGTGAAGCACCTTGTGTCACAAACAAGGCTCATTAGCATAGCTCAGCAATTAAACCCCGCTTGGTCTGCTGTCCTGAGATAAAGAACTCCCAATTTACGGCCCGGCTGACTTTCGCCGGAGATGGATTGTCTGACAGCTCGGAGTGCTGACGTGTTGTCTCATGAGTGCAGCTGTTCACAGGGGTGATCTTTTCAGGATGTGACTTTTCCACAGACTGGCCAAGGGTATTAGCACTAACTAATTACAGGGAGAAGCCAGGGGCGATGGTTTTCTAGGAGTGGGAACATCACAGGCCCCAAACAGCTGGGTAGTGCTCGTGCTTCTCCCTCCTGGAGAACAACAGCCCTGCTGGAGGAGAGCCCCCCATCTGGCCAGCTCCTCTAATTCGTATAATAAATGCAAATGATACTTATCTTATTTATGTTTTACTAGACTTTAATGAAGTTTAGAAGGGAATGGACACATGTGGCAAGACACGCAGCTTCTCAAAGAGGGTTTGAGCAGTGATGCATTGCAGGAGCTGTGTCCACATCAGTTTGTTTTCAATTTTACAAATATTGGTTTTAGGAAAGAAGTTTTTTCTTGTTTATGTCTCAGCCCAGGGGCTGATTTGAGTCCTTATGGGTTGAGTTTAGCTAGAAATGGTTTTAGGTATTGGTGTTGCTGATCAAAAAACTGTTCATCTTCATACAATATTCTGCTTGCTGCTCTTAAACACAAAGAATAAAGTAGCTTGAATCCCAAAGCAGCTTTAACCCAGGGATTTAAAATGTAAATCAGGAGATAGAGTATGCTCTCCAGGATCCAGCAGAGAGGGAAATAGAAAGGAAGTGTTACTGGTGAAGCTTCCAGAAGCTCAGGGAGGAAAAGGACACCTGCTCCTGGTCAGATCCTGCCTCAGATGGAATTCTGATTGCAGAGAAGTGCTCTCCCAGGGCCCTGATGTTTAGTCAAATATAGTAGCAAATTTGAGCTGTGGGCTTGTCATCTTCTCCTTTATAACAGCTGCAGATCCACGTGGACTGCTG
Organism: Platyrinchus mystaceus; assembly: GCA_035041135.1. Classification (NCBI taxonomy): domain Eukaryota; kingdom Metazoa; phylum Chordata; class Aves; order Passeriformes; family Tyrannidae; genus Platyrinchus; species Platyrinchus mystaceus. The sequence goes on along the minus strand of JAWWLV010000180.1, from coordinate 30,247,027 downwards.
AGATCCAGTGCTGTCAAAAGTACAAGAGAACTGCACCTTGGAAGTCTTGGTTTGTTCTGCTAGTAATAAAGACAGTAGAGTTGCCACAGGAGGGGTCTAGGTGACTGTGTAGGTCAAACAGTACAAACAAGCTTGGAAGTATGTCCCTAAGCTTGTTCCAGGAGGATTGGTTGGGATTTGGGGCTTCTAAAATATTAAATATAACACTTTGCTGCCCAAGACCCCTTGGGAAGGGGAGGAGTGAGGTGGGATTGTGTGTGTAAGACATGTAGATATCTCTGTATGTCTCCATCTCTATATCTATCTATCTCTATATATGTATTTATATATCTCAATAGATAGATAGATAGATAGATAGATAGATAGATAGATAGATAGATAGATAGATAGATAGATAGATAGATAGATAGACAGATGAACCTGACTGTGGTAAAGGAGGAACCAAGTGTAGGACTGAGGACTTGAAGTGTTGTGCCAACATTCTGTGACCTCCAGAGTGACCACACCTGGACACCTCCTGTCTGCCTCTCTCCATACCAGTCCAGAGCTCAACTGTGTGGTCTATAAAAGGCTTTTCTGCAGCTGGGATGGTCTCTCCTGTCTCTGTTCATGTATTCTCATAGAGCTAATTTAAGTCCATTAACAGTAGACTCGTTTTCCTTAATTACTGTTTTCAGAATCATCTTAGGATTCCCTTGGGCCACAGGTTGAAAAGCATCTATACATTGAAGGATAAGGTGTCTGATGACACTGGTTAGGAATATAGGGCACAGTGTCTGAATTAAGGAGGACCCACTGGAGTTTGTTATGTGGTGATCCCTCTCATTCAGCCCAGCTTGTAACTCTTTAGGAAACTCTGTGTTCTGAGTGAGAGCCAATAATGCATCCACAGATCAGGTGGCCACAAGTTCTGGGTTTGCTGCAGCTGACACTGGATTAGAGTCTGGGCCAAGCCTGAGGAACTGAATGGTGAGGAGTGAGAACGTGAGACTCTGATCTCTGCTGCCAAATAAATGGCAGCAGGAGGCCTGGCGTGTCTGGGGATGGGAGATCAGCTTGTGTTGACTTTTTAGGAGCCAACAAAAGGGCTGGTTAGTCTGAGTGTGGCTACTTGGAAATGTCAGTGCTTCCTTGGCAGCAGTGGCTCAGAGATTTCTCTGGGTGTGTGGTGGTGGGGAGGGAATAATCTGTGTACATTGGTGGTTAACTGCTTGGTGTATTCCTTCCCAAGCTAGAAGGATGTACAGTCTCTTGCCATAGCTTGTGGCTCCCTACCACAGATGCTGGTGAGTGTCTGAGGAGCCCTTAGGTCCATATTCATGCACATATTTAAGGTGCATCCATATGGAGCAGAGCCAGAGCCAGTGTGAACTCCAAGGATCAGGACTGCCAGGCTCTGATTCAGCATCTCCCTTTGCTGCCGTGGGGAAGCAGACATTGGATTCTGTGATTGTTGCTTCATGATGCAGATTAGGTATTGCCTGGCAGAAAAATGTTTTCAGGAATTAACAAAAAGCAAAATTGAGACCAGCAAAGGAAGCAGTCTCAGCAAACTGTCGAGTGTATGTTTTTCTTCATTATTTTCTCACTGAAGCGTGATGATGTCTGATGGAGCATTATGGATAGGGAGAAGGAAGGAAGTGTTAGCAGAGCCTGAAAACAAGCCACTGCTCTGGCTAATGAGGCAAAAAGGAAATTCTGCTGTATATATCAGCAGTGAAGTCCAACAAGAGAGAATTGGGCTTAAGCTGGAGTGAGGGAGTGGAGCTTGCATGAAGACCCTTACTGGGTCAAACATAAAAAAACTTTCACTTTACAGCTTCTCCTTGAGTTCTTATCTAGAAAATGAACATTCACACGGGCATACAACTCACACCCACTCCCTGCATGGGTGGCTTGCACATTCAGCTGTGGTGATGGGGATTGCTATAATCTGTTGTGGTTTTTATCTGGTAAGAACTGGAGACAGGCTAGTGATCCCACATACCAGACAGAAATACATACCTTTCCACTCAAACCACTTTTGTGAAGAGATGTCTTGACCTTTTCAGCGTAATTGTGAAATCACAAAATTGGAAATGAAGCCTGTATGGTCAAATTTTCTTTTGAATGCCCCAGACTTCACTGTTGGAGGGCATTGCAGCTACATGGATCTTCTGGTGTGAGCTTCAACACAGCCCAGCCCGGGTGGGCTCAGCATCAGTTGCAGAAGTGCCTGAGGATGTGCACAATTCAAAAACTGTCCCAGGTCCTCTCCAGTGTCTTATAAATCACATATATTCCCATGGTGTTGACTCTCTGGCTGGTTTGAAACAATGAGTTGGAGATGCAGCTGTGCTTGGTGGGCTGTGAGTTTGCAGTGCCTGCTCAGGAGTTGGTCTCAGGTGCAGGGAAACAGGATATCTTGTGCCCCATCATGGTTTTCTTACCAGAAAACAGAGAGAGACTTCTGTGTGACTATGATCACACACAGATCAGCTGAGCATTTAATGCTGGTCATTTGTGGGCAAGAGGTAAATGGGCACTCATATCACCAGTTGACCATATCAGGTACAACACGGGAACAAATAAATGGTTTGGGTCTGGAACTGTGGAGTTGCCAGGTCTCCCTGTTGGTTCCTGCTGTGGCACTGCAGGGAGAGGGCTGTGCTGCCAGCCTGGAATTCTTCCAGGGGACCAAATTCATTTGCTACACAGGACAGAGTGGTTTGTGCAGACTTGGGAACGAGCTGGACAGAGTCTTGCAGGAGTTGAGTGTGTGCAAGCGACCCAAGCCCCTCACGGCAGTCTGTGCTCCCTGATTTTGGAATTCCACACCAGAATGTGGCTGCAGAGGTGAACACCAGCTGGGTGTCATGTGAAAGGGAGGGAGATTAGTGGAACTTGACAGCTCCTGGATACAACCAGCAGGCTTGAGTTTCATGTTCCTTTAGAATGAGGAGATCAAAGAACTGTGATTGGGAAACAGCCGGCAGCCCGTCACAGTGCATTAGGAGGGAACAACAACCCTGTGTCCAGGTGAAAACAGCTTTGTGTGACTCGGGATGTGGCTTTAGGATGGGAATCCCAAAATGCCCAAGGATTAGGCACACAATACACAAGTCCTTTGTGAGTCTGACTAAGTGCTCTGCTGCCTGGTGGAACTTGCCACCCTGGGCTGCATTCTCCGAAACACAGCATGGAGAGAGAGACACTCATGGGGGCCAGATGGGGATGGCTGGGTGGGGTGCTGAGCTTGGGACCACATGTGCTTTGAATTTACAGCTGTGAGCAGCCTGGTGGGGCTGGGAAGGACAAGACTGGCCTGAGACCACTGTGAGAAGAGGGGGAGGAAGAGGCACACAGCCACCAGGAACACAGCAGCTGTGTTTGTGCTGTCCTCCACCTGGGCTCGTGCTGCTCCATGCATGAAAACTGGGCTTCAGGTAAGGACAACACAACTGCTGTACCCATCTCTGCAAGAATTTCTTTCCTAAAGCATCTCCAGACTTCTTTTCCCTGTGTTTATGCAGGCTCCTTTTGAACCCATATACACTCTTGGTGTTCACATCCGTGGCATTATGGGTGGTGAGAGTGTGTTGAAATCTCTTAGAGGGACTAGTCCTGAAATTCAGACTCTCTGGGAGATTTCTGTGCTTGTTACCTCTGACAGGATGCTCAAAAGTGCTTAGTACAAAGTCTGAGCTCTTCTTTTGTTAGAGCTGCAGGTGCTGATATGGCCATTTAACAGGGGTAAAAATAACTTAAGCAAAAGATGTCCTTTTATTAAGCCATCACTATATCTTAGGTAAAGTGTTCTTATTCTATAAATAGATGTCACTTTGCCCTAGGAACAGCCTGGCATTCTATTAACACTGTCTCTTTACTAGAACCTACCACCTATTCTGTAGTGCTAAACTGGGAAAAGCTCTTAACTTTCAGAGCCTATCTCAGTTCTTTGCTTCCAAGTGCCTGTAAGACCATTGTGTTTGGTTTAAGGTCCAGTTATGACTTTTTTAGTGGACACTTTTTGGTTTTGTTTTGACTTTTTCCCTCCTATTGATTTGCACTGCTACAGAAAATAACAGCTGAATTACATTTGGCCTCTCCTGCTTCCTTTCTCTTTGAGATGAGGTTACAACGACCTCATCTACCTAAATCAATAATCTGCACCCAAATCTAATAAAGATTTAGCAGGGCCTGTAAAATAGTGTGTAGCCCAGATGGAAAGGGAGGCCCTAATGTCCAATCCACTCATTAGCTATTTATCAACCACTAATGATGAGAATAGGAGTGGTGTGTGGGGAGAAGGACACAAAAGCAAGACAGCAGAGAACCTTCCTGAGTATGAGGTGGAGACAAAGGCTGTAAAACATGTGTGCAGGCTGACACTGTCTGGGGAGGGGGAGGTACCTAAAAAGAGGAATTTCCACGGGAATTTACTTGCAGAATCCCAGATTTTTATACCTATAAACTGTGTGTCTTCAAGGTGCTGTGCAAGAGAACACAATGAACAGCTGAAATACGTTTGGCTCCCATCAGCTGACCCTGCATCCCTTTACAGATGTGTAAAAAGCTCTATTTCCTGAAACTGAATATTATAACCCTTTTTTTTTTTTTTTTAGTAAAAGAGAATTTGTCTGTGTGATAATGGGCCCATCTCTTACTCAGTGGCAGAGTTAGGAAAAATCTGCAATTTCCCTGTTTTTTTGTTTTAATTCCAAGACTTTTCTTTTGGGCTGAAGGAAAGGAACATGTGAACTGGCCATCAAAGTTGTTTTGTGGCCAAACTGCTGGAGTGCAGAATTAGGCAGGCAGCAAGTGAAAATAGAGAATTACTATTTTTCGTCACTGTTTATTGAATAGAAACTGGATTTGCGACAAAATGGGTGTTCAATACTGTCAAGAACATGTGATTTTGTACTCAAAAACTGAAACCACTTTCTTTCCCGATTAGCTTTAAATGTCTGTGTTTTAGTGGTTAAACATTTTTATATGGGTTTGAAGCTTTAACACTTTTTTGTGGGAGAGGTGTTGATATTTGTTGGAGAGGGGAAATATCTTTTCCAAAGCTGGAAGAGTAGCACAAAAAGGAATTTGGCATCTCTGGAGTTTGTGGTATGCATAAATACAGTAATGTTCCATGAAACAATATTTCAGATTCCAGCAATGCAGAACATCGTAGCAATTTCAAAGAAAACAGGAAATAGAAGTAATTAGGCAGGAGGAAGAATCCCAAACATTAGGACACCAAATGCTTTACAAAACAGTAGCCAAACCACTGTCTTTTAATTTTCTTTGGATATTCTTTCAATCTTGCTCTGCAGATGGAAAATCAAAATTGGTTACAGTAAATTTGAATTCTTTTTGATGGATGCTGACTTCAACTTTGTCTATTAAATAATTGCAATGAATCTTTTCGTCTTCTATGGAAGGAACTATTCCTCACTCCAAATATCTCATCTGAACCCCCTGCACTGAAGGGAGCACAGCTACAGCTGGGGGCTCTTGGCAAGGTGGGTGTCCAAGTCAAGTCCCTCTCCAGTAGCATCTCCTGCAGTTGAAGCTCTGCTGTGTGGAGGGAAAAGGTGTCAGCAGTGCTCCTTCCAGGGCTGGCCCTTGCTATGAATGGAGGCAGCTGAGCAGCATTTTTCAAGATGGACTGAGGAATCCACTGCGTCCTTTGCCACTTTGCTCTTACTGTTTAAAATCTGTGCTGTATTTTCTATATGAAGTTGTCTGGCTTTAGCTTTTAGCCATGGGTTCTTGTTAAGATTTTCTCTGCTAGATTAAAGAGCCCTTTATGACTGGTATTTTCTCTCCAGGGAGGTACTTAATACCCTGTAATCAAGTCACCCTTGGTCTTCCCTTTGATAAGCTAAATAAATCCTTCCCATCAAATTTCTCCCTGGAAGCAGTTCCTCCTCCCCAGCCTTTAAATCATTTTGGTGGCAGATCATAGAATCACAGGATCAGATGGGTTGGAAAGGACCTCTGAGATCATCAAGTCCAACCCTTGGTCCACTGCCACCACAGTTACTAAACCATGGCACTGATGCCACATCCAGTTTCTTCTTAAACACCTCCAGGGATGGAGAATCCATCCCCTCCCTGGGCAGCCCGTTCCAACGCCTGATTCCCCTCTCTGTAAAGAATTTCTTCCTAACATCCAACCTAAAGCTCCCCTGGCATGGCTGCAGCCCCACAGCAGTGCTGGGGGAACACACATGCTGAGCTGTGTGACTGCAGCTGCAGAGGGGCTGGGAGAGGCACTTTGCTCCCACGTGGAATTGAAGGGCTGTTGGCATCACCTGCATTCCTTGTCCCTTGCAGTATAACTGTAATAAATGCATTTTTATCAAGAAGCCCAGCTTACCCCAGGTAAGTCATTCAACTCTGAATTCCTGTGTTTCTCCCAGGAAAGCCACGGATTGTCCATAGCTATGAGGGCCACTTTTCCAGAGCTCTGGAAACAACATCTTTTAAGGAGAGACTTAAGAAGGGAGAGATCTCCATGAGCATGGCTGGATATGGTTTGGCAGAGAAAGCTGTTGGGTGTGGAAGGGATGGCTTGGCAGACACCCCATGACACATCAGCCTTTCCCCTGTGTTAGTTAAACTGCCTTGGGGTTTGACAGCCAGAGGTTCTCCAGGAGATGCTCGATGAGGAAGGACATCACAGGCTGCTCTGCCAGCTCTGTTGCTTTGTCAGGGTGAAACACATCCTCTGTTTTGACTCAGTGCAGCCAGCTCTGCTGGAGCTGCTCAGCACCTAGCAGGGTTTGCTTGTCTCACAAAGAGGTTTTGGGTAGAATGGATTCATTTCCTTCTGCAAATATGCTCATGAATGCATGATAAGTTTTCTTCAGCTGCCTTTCCCCATCAGGACTGAAAAGGTTTGGGTTTGTTTTTTTTTTTCCCCTGGAGCAGTAAATCAACAGGATGTAATTAAAGATTTTAAGAAGCTCCTTCATTTTCCAGTCCAAAGTTTAACGTACTGAAGCATCTCTAACTATCTGGCAGCTGAATCACACATTTTGTATTTCCCTTCTCCTCTATGGAGTGGGACAGAAGACCAGAGACACCACATTCAAAGGCTTTTAATGTTGCTGAATGTATATATCAGCCAGAGATACCTGTGGTTGTTCCCCTTCCCTCTTTCAGAGGAAGGTCTTTTCCATAACAGAGCTCTAGACCTGTATTTTTCCATTCACTGGTTGCTACCGTTGTTCTCCTTTTGTTTCCAAAAAGAAAAAAAAAAAAAAGAAAAAAACCAGATGGCTTTAGTGCTGTTTACCCCAGGAAACATTTTGAGCATTCAGTAATAAAAGTGGGAGGAAATCCTTCACTTCCTTTATGCCTCCTAGCAAGTAACCACATCAATATGAAGTGAGGATGTTTTTGGGTACCAACCCAATGTCACCGATCAAAACACAGCCATAAATGCTTTCAAGATGCAGTCTTGAATCAGGCTGGTGGATGAGGAAAAGCCACTTCTGTTTTGGAAAGGAATTCTTTCCTTCTGCAACCACTTTCTAAATTGCACTGACATTTAGCAATTAACATACAAAAGCCTTTGTATCCGCAGGATCATTTTTCATGTCAATAAACACATTCCTTTGCTTTTCGGTGCAATGTTTAATAATTCCCATTTCCTATAGGGGAAGAGCACCCTTGTACTTTGTTTGTATTACACAAATTACATGGAAGAAACAAAGCCATATCTGATCCCAATTATTAAATTAAGAACATTTGCATAATTCCCCCCACCCCCCATCTAGTTTGCTGTTGGTAAACAGTGTGTTATCTAGGTTTAGCAAAGCATTTGGTTTCTAGCCAGATTTTTGCTTTCCCCTTGTCCTTTTTGAAGTTCTCTTGGCAGGCAAGATCTGCTTCTCCTAAGTTATCTGTCATCACACAAAGTGGATTCCAGCCTCAGACAATAAACGAGTTGCTATTCTGGATTCATGGGCTGAACTGTCATTAAGTCACTGCCTCCCTGCTCTGGGGTTTTAGGATGTGTCTGTTCCAGCCTGAGGCTCTGCTCTGGGAGCTCCTCTGGGGGCTCTTCATAAGTGGCAGCAGGTGAAGAGGGAAGCTCAGTGGTGCTCCCTGTGTGTGGGGCAGGGAGTGTGAGGGGGCAGCTTGTTGTGTGGGGTGGCTGCTTGGCACTGCTGAAAGGGAAAAAGGACTGTCTGGTCTCCATGGGGGCCCCTCAGATCTCCAAGTCTGCCTGACATGATGACAGTTAGGACTGAAGAGAGAAGAGAGGGAAAAATGGAGAATTAATTTATTTTTTTTACCCACCCTGCCTGGAAGAGGGGTGTGTGTTGACAGAAATGATCCTTCAAGAATGTGAAGATCTGTTCCTACAGAACAGGAGATGTTAGAAATACCTGAAATATCCATGGAGTTTGTGTGCCTGGCAAAGTGCAGTCCTGGTCCCTGGCTTGCTCTTGAGGTGCCATGAGACTTGTGCCAGTGGTGGCACAGTGCCAGTTAAGCAGTGAATGCTGGTGTCTGCTGAACCGCTCAGCTGGGACCTGCAGAGGTACAGACAGTGTTGATGGGCATCTCCAGTCACCTTTATTTCCTTTCAGGCAGCTTGCTCGGGATGCTGGAGGGGTTGTGGATTTGGTGGATGAAGTATAAAGGCTGGGGCTGTGTCAGGTTGCTGTTGGTTGGTTTCTGGGCAGTTGCTTTTAAGAGTTTCTGGTGGCTCTGTGGGGAAGGCTGGGGACTTCTTTTCCATCCCCAGTGGGATATATAGGGGTACATATCCTGCTTTGGGGCAGCCTGATTTCATTCCCCAGCAACCATCTTCTCCTGCCCCCTCCCCTTTGGGAAGTCCTTCTTTCCCCTCCCCACCTCCACTGTTGGTTATTAATTTTCAGTATTATTTCCTTCTTTACAAGGGAGGGAATTCAACAGCGATGTCTTCCAGTCTTGAGTGACAGAGGTTTCTGTAAGGAATGAAAAGACACTTGGTGCTTTTGACAGTAACATTGATGACCACCCTATCAATAGTAGCACTTCCCTCCAGTGCTCCAGGAAGCCCTGTCAGATCCCAGCCTGGAAACCTTTTACTGTAAAAGCTGGTTATTTAGTTGCTGGTGTACTTTTCCTAAGTTTTCATTAGTGCAGTCTGGTTCAACTGCCTTTAAAGGCAGCAGGTTCACATTGATTTGAGTGGAGTCTGGACTGACCCTGAGTAAACAGGATCATTGAACCCACCTTGCACCCCCCTTTTAATCAAACATGAGGCCAAATTGAAGCCTTTGTTTACTTGCTGGATTGGAGCCTGACTGCTGGTGGGGTCCCAGAGACAGAGCACCAGGCACTTAACTTGAGAGTGACTTTACTGCAATAATGACATTACGTTTTATTGACCAAGCATTTCCACTAGTGGTGAAAGGGGATTATTGGGAGATTAGGATGAATGTGCATTATGTCACTTTTGAATCATATCCTGTATGTGGTGAAGATGTGAGCCCTGAGTAAGTGACCCCACAGGCAGAGGGGGTTTGTCTGTGGTAGCTGTGCTGCTGCCTGCACGGGAGCCAAGGGTGCTGGGATGGAAGATTTTAGTGGGAAACTACAAAGCCATATTAGAGGAAATGCTTTCAATGTATGGGGTTTTATTTCTGCCTGTGTTACCTATCCCTGAGCTCTCTTTGGCCAATGGACAGTCATTAGACAAAGCTGCATTGCTTTGCAATTACTGTGATGTAACTACTAACGGAATAATATTTTACCTCATACGTAACTTATAATTTTTTGGATGTGTGTTCTGCTCCTGTCATGGATTGAAGTTCCAGAGAGGTGTTCCACTGTTCTCCAGGCACTTACAGCCTTCACATAGCTGTTGAGCCCAGCCAGATGCAAAGTGTTAGCAGAGTTGTTTGCAAAAGCCTTTTCTCTTGCTTCCACACACAGCTCAGAAATGAAACACAAGATCACGGTGACATCAATAAAACATGCTGTCAGCAAGATGTGTAAGCTACCTGAAAGCTGACTTCCATTTACAGGTGGCAGTGGGGTACACTGTCTGCATTTTTTTCCCCAAGAATCAGTTTCTGTGATTGATTGTATTTGTGTTTCATCACGATGCTGTGATTCTGTGTTACGTGAATCTTGTTTCCATTTCTGGCATTTTTATAAGGCTTATGAAAGTGAAAAATATTAAACTGGGAGGTTTAGGAGAATGGTATTCAGGCAGAAGAAATAAGACTGTATAAGATTTCCTGTGTTCCTTAATATTCAGCTGGGTTTGGGTGTTTAGGTCATAATACTCTGCATTGGAGGCTATTCTGGAACTTATTGCTCATAGAAGCCTTTTGGTATATGTGTCTAAATATACCAAAATGTTCCTCATCAAAACCACCTAAATCACTTTTCCCACATTTTTGTGACTTTTATTGTGCTGAATATGCCCAATCACTTCTGTGATTCTTGAACACAGGAATTCCTGGTGTGATCATGGTAAGACCTGTGCCCTGATCCTCCAAGACCAGTGTGAGAATCTATGGATGAGCTCAGGGGCAGAGCAGAGAGCTGCAGAGCAACAGCTTTGCAGTAAGCAATGAGGTTTTTTATTTCAGAAAAATGTCTCATTCAGTGCCAGAAGTGATTCTCTTCAGTGTTGAGTTCTCCTCTTCATTTGGAGTTGGTAAAGCAGAGGTACAGACCTCACACTGACTTCTCCTGGGGAGAGGAGTGCAAGTGAAAATCAAGTCCCTTTTATCCAGATACTTAGAATATGGATTAAATGTCATGCAGATAGAGCTAGATGACTGGTTTTCTCCTCTCAGGGCATGATTAATAAATAGCATTGTGTTCCTGTTTCTTCTGCACTAAATCTCCTGCAGACCAGCAGTGATCTCTCCCCGTGCCCACACAACTGTGCCCAGGCAGGGTGGCAGGGGAGGGCTCAGCCCGTGTTTCTGCCCAGGTCTTTTGGTCTGTTGTGGCCACTGGGCTTGGGTGAGGGCTCTGTTTGTGTCTGGGTCACGAGGGCACCCATTGCCAGGCAGTTTGTGCAGCCTAATCCATGTTTGTGGCATGAAGTCACACATCTCCCAAAGTGACATTTCATATAATCCATTTCTGGCTTTAAGCAGATTATCAATTTCTGTCACCAAGCTCCTGTTTTCAGAGAAATAATAAAAGAACTGTAGAGGAGTTTGCAGCTAAGATCTGTCTGTGTGTGTACTGAGGATTTATTTATTAGATTTCTAACTATAAACAGTTTAATGTTTTTGAATTACTGCTCAGTCTCATTTAGTTTGGTTGTGACCTTGAGCCATACATTTCCAGGGCTCTTGCTAATGGACCTTTTAAATGATGACAATGACACACACCAGGCCCTTTGATAGGGGAACCGTTGCTACATTGCATATTACTTTAATGTTATTCTACAAAATAACCATTATAATATTGTTATTATTTTTTAACTCCAGTTTTATTTTGTCACACCAACATTACAACGATCTACATCTAAAATATTTCCTCATTTGTGCAAAGCACATTTCTCTGCCAGGGGTAATGAAATGACCAAGCAGTGACCCTCATTTTTATGTTTCTCCTACTGTGAAGAGGAATTGAAGATGAAATGTAGAAGCTAATAGCTGTGCAGCCCCAGTGAATCTAGCAAATCTAAAGAGCCCAGCCGTGGGATACATTTAAATATTAAAGCAGTTTTTATGTGCTCTAAACAATATTTGATGCAGCTCTCAGTATGCTTTAATCTGGCTAAATGGTTATTGTGTTATGTGTCCTGGCTGTAAAACTGTCGAGCTCTTTTGTGGTCAGGATACTTCTCCCCACTGCAATTTAGAGTGGACATCGATAAACATCAAGGACCATTTCCAAAATACCCTGAACAAGTTAATCCTGGATGGAGCAAAGTGCTTGCAAAACATTCTCATCTATTTAATACTTTCTTCCTGATGTGCACTGTGACAGTTGGATGTAGGGTAGGGAAGGTGCTGGTTTTTTTCTGGGGGGGAAAGGAACTTGCACAGTTCAGTCCTACAGGGAGAGTGGCACCTGGGAAGGTTCTTGGTGCCTTCCCTTTGGCTGGCTACAGTTAGAGCTGTGTGTCTGCATGTTTGAAATATCCTCTGTCTTAATTGCCTCTGTCCATCCTGGCTGGACTATTTGCTCTGGAAAGGAAAGTGCCTGCTGGAAGTTGGCTGCTTCAGCTGGTGGAGCACCTCCAGGTAGAGGTGTCAGACCAGAAGAAGTTGTTTGCATGTGTCAGGACTGAATTTCCTGCAGGTCTGTGTCTTTTGTGGGGGTTATTCAAGGCTTCAAAAGGCATGGATGGAGTTTTTCTTGGTTTTGCAGTCCTCCTAACTGACTGTGTTATTTTCCTGAGGGGCAGTAAAAATTTCTTGCCTCCTTTTTCCCTAATGTGTACAAATCCTTTTGCCATTGCTTTGCCTACCAAATGTGGTTGAAATAGGCTAATGACCTCAAAAGTGAAAAGGATGAATATGAAGACTTATTATTTCATAATTCTTTGGAAAAACAGGCTAAATATGGAGAAAATGCACATTCTGCTTTTTTTCCTTCTGATTATTCCGACAGAAAACCCACCACCATTTCACCTGCCCTTACTCCTACCCCTGAAAGAAAAAATCCATCCCCCAGTGCAGTGTGGTTGTGATAGTAACAAGAGGAGCATTTAGTAACCTCTGGGAACAGGGTTTCTGAATTATCCTGAAATCCTGAAATTACTTCAGCAATCTCCTTTAAATCCCAAGTGGGCAGTGATCCATATTGTAAACCCTTCACACATAATTTGACACAATTAGCAAATTCTGCTTCTGAGACCATCTTGTGACTTGTGCTGACAGTGTTTCCTACAGGGGAGCTGTGGGCTCTCTGGGCCTGGGAGGAGGTAAATGAATCAGCCCTGGGGGAAAGCTGATACTGTCCAGCTTACCCTGGGCCAGGATGATGTTGTTAAAAAAGTCTAGTTTATCCACTGTCAAAGGAAATGTTTCCCTGTTTATGTTCCAGAAACAAAGCAGAGCACTGCACACAACCCCAGTGCAGGTCTTTTCTGGACTCTGAGTTGCCTCTGGTCTAACCTGTTTTCCTTAAACAAAGTGATTTTCCGATTCCTGTCACTGACCTTCCCATGGCCAAGTCCAATGATCTTTGTCAGTCTGACTCTTTTATGATCTTGCTAATGAACTTTCCATTTTATGCTCCTTGTCTGATTAGCAATGCCAGAGATTTAACCAAGCAGAGATAATTCATTAGTCTGAGCCATGGCTCTGAGGGCACGGTGTCAGACCCTCCCTTCCTGCTCCCTGCACTCCATTAGTTCCTCTCTGCTCTCAGATCTCCTCCGTTTGTTTCTGAGGGAAAAGGCAGAAACCTTCTCCTACTGCATATCCCTTATGTGTTGGTCATTCTTGACTCACTGACAGTGAAATTCATAGGGATGTTTTGGAAACTCTTAAGCAGCCATTTGTTGTTAAAATCCCTATTAAAGTTCATGCAGGTCAGCGGAAAGAGGAAAAAAACATGTAGATTCTGACATGCAGTGCATAAAAATAAGTGATTAATTGCAGTTTGTGGATGCAGCATGGGAGTCCTCTGTGTCAGATCCTGCAACAACAGACAGGTGAGATTTTTTGGCAGAAAAATCTCTAAGATAGTTTGGCTGCTCTGGTACCTTTTTTTGGACCTTTTAATTTGCTTTTGCCCACTTTCATAGTCACTGCAAATTGGGTGAATTCACTAGATTCACTCAAGCAGTACCTGATTGTGCCAATGATGTTTTTTAAGTTATTTCCTCATAAGCAGTGAGTGAAAACCTGTATTCTTTATGTACCCACAACTACCAGAAATAATAGTAATCATTAATCTGTCAGTGGCAGATTGGACAAAGAGACTTGGGATATTCTGCACAGAGTACCATGTATTTATTGGCTCCATGAAAATCATAGGTTTTGCAGCATGGACACTGTAAGAGTTGTCTCTTGGTGCTGGCTTTAGTTCCTGTGTACAACATGCAGGTGCTAGCAGGGCGTGCCAGACAGGGCACACTGGGATCTCTGGGATTATTTCCCCCCTGCCTAACATGTGCCCTTCTCACTTATACTGCTGTTGCTACAGAGGGTAGGCAGGATCTAATTAAAGACAAGGAGGGATGGATCTGCATATGCTGCTTGTGTTTGGGGACTGTCTGGCTCAGAGGAGTAATAATTGGCTGCAGGGCCTTTCACCTCTATGGCATGGCTTTGAATGTAGATCAGCTTAGTGACTTTTAATGCCATTACCATGTGACAGCTGTTTTATGTGTGAAATTAGCTGGTAGTTTGAGTGCTCTTTCTACAGGAAGCCAATATCAATAATTACCACATCCAATGGTGCTATTAGCACCCTTTAAAAATACCTATAATTTGAAGTTTAATGAACATGGTTCAAGTATACATATTGCCATGTGTTGTAACAACACTGAAATCATGATAAATCCACTTATCTCCATAGTTAAGTGTATGTATAGAAATACATTCTGTAGGTAAATACCTGGGATACAGTAAGATTTAGCAGTAGCATCTAATTGGAGGACTCCAAGACCTCTCTGCATTTGTGGTCCCGTTATTACACTGGGCATGCGAGTCCATAATGCATTTAAAGTTGGACTGTGTGTAAAAATCACAGTGAAAAAGCAGCATCAACAGAAAAGGTCAAGACAGCTCAGGGAAAAGTCCTTCTTGATAAATGACTCCCATTTCCATGGTGGGAGCTGTAAGGAGAGATATCTCTTGCTAGGCCAGCTGATACAGCTGAATGAAGCAGATAAGCTTTTGGATACACAGCCTCTTGTTTTTAGTGTGCCAGCCCCAGACTGAGGCAGCAGCCCAGCTCTTGTTAAAAACTTGTGCACTCTGCCAGCTGCAACTGGTTTGTCTGAAGAGGGATGGTGCATGTCCTCCTGATTTATACCATCCCTGCTGCTGGCTGTGCTCTCTGATGTAGATGTTTACAGGATAAAGTTTTGCCACTTGTTCTGTGAGGGGAAAAAAACCAACCCCGTGAGAGACAGCAGGGAAATGTGGTGTGGGTGAAGGCTGACCTCAGATTCTTTGTGCTCTGCTGCCTTTTGGAGTTCTGTTTTCCATTGCAACCCCACCAGCAGCAGTAACACAGCTGTGAACCGTTGCCTCATTCCCCCACCTGAGTGGGAAGCTAATGGTGCATCTGGGAATGTTGACTAAATGCATTTGTGCTCATGAAAGTTAAAACCTTCTGTGGAAAAGTGGTTTTTTAAAGAGAACTTTTTGTGGCATGTTCCTCCTGGACCACAAGAGACAAACAGCTCCAGCAGAAGAACCCGTGGTTTTGCAGGTCAGTGGTGGGGTGGAAAACCTGAGTCTGTGTTGCTGCTGTTCCTTGATATCACATTTGTGGGAAGAACAACAGATCCAACAGAAAAGGCTTGCTTAGAAAGACACTGTCTCACCCCAGTCTGAGGGATGAAAAGGAATATCTGAGAACTTGACATTTTTCATAAAAAGGAAGTCTTTTCTCCCAGCAGCTCCTTTTCAGGGTGATGAAGGGAAATGTCCTCAGCATGGCTGTTCCTTTTTTATGATCTCTAGACTTTCTACTTGGTGGATTCTGTAGGTTTGCATGCAATCCCTTCCTCCTCAAAATCACGTAATACCTATATACTCAGACACTATTATGGTAACTTGTTCTCCTCAGGGTGAAAATTCATACACCCTCCACGATTCTGCAGTCCCCCATAATACATGAAGCCCCTCCAATTGGGTAATGAAGCCATTATTCACTAACAAATTAAACATGCAAGTCTGTGAATTGTTTTATAAACAGATAAGGTGTTACCTGTTAGGGAAGAGACCTCCAGGCTATCATAAAAGAGCACAATTCACGAGATGTGAAAGGTGTTCCTGAAATCCCTGAAGACAGAGGATAGTAGAGGATATCTTTCTTTACAGTGACATGAAGGGTGGCTTCTCAGGCCCAGTTTCTTGGGGGTCATCACAGAGTGCTTTTACAATAGGTCAGAGACACATCCATTGTGAGTCTCCAAGTTCCTGTCCCTTTCTGGATGACCTCCTAAAGCCCTGTCCAGACTGCTCTTCTGTGACAGATTCATGCCTGGGCAAGTGCAGGAATGGATTTCTATGAAAGGAAGTGGAAATGTTGCCTGACACAGGATTACACAGCGATACAAAGGTTGGGACTCTTTGGTTAGCCCTGGGTACCTCGTGCTGCTCCCAGCCCTGGGCTGTGGAGCACCTGAGCCTTTCAGCCTTTAAAGTGCTGTTGACAGGGGCCCCAAAAGTGAGCCAGGCAGGGTGTGTAGTAGGCTGAGAAATGCTGAGCTGTAGTACTGACCTTCAAAAAGTCTGGTTTTACAGGTGAAGTGCTTGATGTGTGGGTCATAAATAGAGTGGTGCTGGTCATTTAGCAACAAGGAGTGGAGGCAGTGTCTTGTGCATGGGCAAATTTAGTGACAGGAATGGGGAGAAGGGATGTGTGTCCTTGCACAGAAACCCCCTGTCTCAGTGGGATGGAGGTGTTTTTCATTACTGCATCACAAAAGCAGCAGCCTGTC
This sequence comes from Platyrinchus mystaceus, assembly GCA_035041135.1. Classification (NCBI taxonomy): domain Eukaryota; kingdom Metazoa; phylum Chordata; class Aves; order Passeriformes; family Tyrannidae; genus Platyrinchus; species Platyrinchus mystaceus. The sequence goes on along the minus strand of JAWWLV010000180.1, from coordinate 30,230,442 downwards.
CTGCTCCAGATGTGTTTTGTACCTTCATCACAGACCTCTTTCTGCATGAAAAGCAATTCCCTCACAAACAGCCCTTCATTAAGCTGCGGGGTTGTGTCAGAAACAATCATCAGTGTATTGCTGATGTGGCCAACATATCTTGTGAACCCTTTGGCCCCAGCAGTCAGCAGGATTCCTTTATGTGAGCACTAATATGAAAAGCATTAGCATTAATAGAAGAGATCTCGACCTGGTTGGTGTAAGGGGTCAGCAGAAGTTTACAGACACCTTTGCCCAGCATTCCTATCATGCCTGGCAGTTTGACTCTCATCTTGTTTTTCATAGGCTCTGAATAATAATATAATTCTCAAATTCTTCCACAACCTATCAATATAGCAGGAATCCAGCAAAACTGGAAGCCACCCTAACTGCACAACATCACCCATTTTGGGAGTGGTCTGTCTGCTCACATTCACTTATTTATGGTGTCAAGTCGTTACCCTGCTGGAAAACAAGAAAGGGGCTAGAGCAGATGAGGATTTCAACTTTTTTTTTTTGAGAAACCTTACCCTCATGCTTCTCTTGACCTGGTTAAGACTCTCCTCCTTAGATGGGACAGTAGTTTCCCAACATCTCTTGATCCAACACGCTCATCTCAGAGGATGCAATGATAGATGTTGGAGGTCCTGAACAGTCCCCAGTCATTACAAAGAGTATTTAAAGGATGCCAACAAATAGTGGAAGCAGAAGCTCTTGTGAAGGGTAGAAGCCCTTTTTATGAATGCCTTTTTCTTTAAAATTATAAGTAGTTTTTAAAACAGATGATTCTAAACATCAACCTGATCTTTACTTACTCACATCTAGTTTGCAGTTGGATCAAAGAATAAACACAAGTTGCATAGAGGTGAACAGTACAGCATCCTGAATTGTATATAGAGCAAAAGTGCACATGAACTACAGAACTGGAATTGCAGGATGTTTTATTTTGGAGCCCCAGAAACATTCAGGTGCCACCTGAGTGCCACAGCTGCTCCCTGTGCTCAGGGGGATTGCAAAGGAAGGTGTCTCACACCCATGGCTGGGAGCTAAAGCCTTGGTGGCCCCTCAGGCTTCTCTCAGCTTGCTGTGCAGGGGAGAGGACTGGAAATCTTTCCAGGTGACTGGCAAACTGGTTTCAGCTGCAGAATGAGCTACCTGTGTCTATAAAAAATGGTGTGTAAGCATCGTTTGGAGTCTTTCATCTGTTTGGGACTCCTGATTCTGGTCTGTACAGCAGCAGCTGAGCATATAATGTTATGTTTCTGCCACTGGGCTTATTCCAGCTCCAGCTTTGATTCACAGCCTTGTGAAGCAGCTGTGAGTGGAAGAGCTCTCTGTAACTGTTTTGTCAGCCTTACAGAAGTGGTGGGCTGAGCATAGGTGGGAACAATGACTGTGGCAGTCCCAAGACAATCGTATCTTTCTGTTTGCAGCCTGGAGTGCTCTCCTAGCTGTCTGGCATCTCACAGAGCTGGTTATGTTTCAGAGGAGAAAAAAAAAAAAGTAGATGCTTGGCTGAGCTGTGGAGCTAAAAGTTCATTGCAAAACAAATGGTATTTCAGCTGACTTTTTATAGGAGATGTTTACTTACTGCAGGAAGGTGATTGTATCAGCTAGAGTGAATTTTCAGCCCTCTTAACAACGTGTTTTACATTGATGGCAATAATTTATTTAATTAGGTGTGTTGTTGGTTGCTTTTTCTTGCCCAGTTGAACTGTTTCATTCAGTGTTTAGGGCAGCCATATCCCAGTTTTGTTGAAGATTTGGGGCAATAGAGAGAAGGTGGTTCCTGATCCCACATCAGACCCGTGATGGGGTCGACAGTGTCTGTGTCTGGCTTGGAGTGCAGACTCTCCTGTGTGATGAGTGTGGGACTGGCACATGCACCTTCATCATCTCAAACTCTGCACCTCCCTCAGCCCTCAGGAGCTGCAGCCTTTCCAGGGTCACAGCTTGGAAAGGCTGAACAACTGAGGGTGCAAGGTGGGAGTGCAGAAGTGGCAGGGACTGGGCTCTTGTGTCCCTGTTGCCCACATCAGGTCTCACCTCAGAGAAGGAGGAGAGGCTGTCTGGAGAGAGGTGGGCAGTATTTCATACTCCTTTTTGGGTAAACATGAACTTCTGTGGGAGTTGCTTTATTTCTGGATTTGTTATGCTTGGTTTGTCTTGCTGGTTTTAAATATTTGTACAAGGGAGTAGAGCCATGCAAACTGTGCCTGAAGGAAATGTGAAACACAGGATAAGGACTAACTGGAGGTACCAAAATTGGTCAGTATTCTACCTACAAATATTAACAGGCAAGTTTGAAGAAATGTGGGAGAAGAGCAAGGAAGTATTTCCATTCTTTTGACCTGTGGAAGTGAATGTCCAGGGAATGTATGTGTCTGACAGAGAGGCTAGTGGTGAGGACTCCTGTCTAAATAGGTTTATAATTTACAATGCCTTTAAAAGTAGTAATTTACTTGTGTTTAGACATACCAGCAGGCAAGGAGGCCTCCTGTAAAGTTACTTTTCAGACATGCTGGCTTCTGCTGCAAAGTTTTTGTCAATATTTACCTTGATTTTTTTTATTTTTTAGGTTTATAAAACACATGGCACCATTGAATAGCTGTGTAGATATGGTCAATATGGCCTCTGTCCCATAACCCACCACGTGAGCAGCACCACGAATGCTCTTTGCCATCACAGGAGGCAGTGAAGTTTAAAATTGTAGTGGCTGAGTTTGGGCAGTGTTGGAGAGTTTAAAAATACCTATGCTTGGGGCACATCACCTCACCAAACACACAGCTTGCTGTCTTACATACCAAGTGATAGGATTACATTTACAAGTGTAATAACTCCATGTGGAAACAAGTGGATGCCTTTTAAATGAATTGATTCCTTCCTGGCAGTTGCTGTAGTGGAAGACAAGGATTACTAAGAAAAATGTAAAACTGCCAAATGGAAAACCCTGAAAACCAGAGATATCTTGATATGCAGAGAATAGTGGTGGTGGTGAATATCTGCATAGAACACAAGTACAATGGGGGCTGCCTGTACTGAAAAAAATCCTTTATTATTGCTGCTGCCTTAACTGCTGGTTAAAAACAACTCAGCTGACAGTATTAATGGCATAAACCCATTAGAGTGAGAGAGAAATGAGGGAATAGGTTTCCTCTAATGGCATTGCTCTGTAGACAAGCACCTGAAAATCATTTTTAGCTTGTTTGCTGAATAGGGAGGATGAAGAGACCACTTTGATGTGATGCTAATAAGATCTAGTTGCTGAATATCATCCTCTGGAAGAAAAAAGGTTTGATAGCTGAGTGCCTGTGATTCTTCAGTGTTCATGACCAGACTTGGACAATATAAGACTTTCTATCACACAGTGGGTAGCTACTTTTATCATTTTCCTCCATGCTTGTCATTCTCTAGAAAAATAGCAAATGCTGCTTTAAATTTTCTTTTTAAACATAGGAAAGAAAGTAACAGTATCTTGATATTGCTTTTGGGCACTGCAGATGTGAAAGTATCTTTGCTTCATTCCCAATTCCTTAACCCACCAGTTCTACCATCTATAACTGTATTTTGATATTAATTAGGGTTTTGTTTGGTTGGTTGTCTCCAGACTCTTCACTGACTATGTTGAAGACAAGTGAACTGAAATCTCATTCATAATTGGAAATATGTCCTATTGTTTCATGAAAGTTTAAAGGAAATAAAGTTACAGCAGAGGGAAGGACAGACTTAAGAGCCTGCTGTCCCCTTAGAGCAGCATGTGACTCTCTCAACTCCAAGGGGAACCTCAATTCGTGCACCAAACTCCCCAAAGAATTCACATTTTGTGAACTGCCACAGACATTTCTGCTGGCAAAATCAAAGCCTGCCCAAACTTGCTGCAGATGAAGGCAAGATGTTTTCCATGTCTGCTCCTGCAAAGCAGAACATCTCCTGCAGCCTCTCTGTCTCTGCAGATGAGCTGGGTTTATTCACTAGCACATATGCAAATTTTCGTCCTAGGAAAACATGCAGGTTTTGGAAGACAGCACCCGACAGAAAGGACTCTGTTTTTTTGGCTCTCCTTTCCAAACGAATCTGTAAGCATGAGAAAAAGAATTGCCTTCAGGAGGTTTAAAAATAGTTCTCATAGCCGGAATTTTTGTGTCATATTTCTACATAAGCTTATCCACTTTTACTCCCCTGCTAAAAACTGCAATGGGAGAGATACAGCAGAAGCAGCAAGTGTTATCTGATAACTATTTAATGTGATAGCGTTACTATCTAACAGGATTTGAAAATGGTTCCTGGGAAAAATCTTAATTTTTAAAGCTTCATGTTCTGGCAAACAGTTTGCTGGCGATTAGCACTGTAGTTATGATTAGAGTACAATCTGCATTATTCCACAATTTTCCCTTTCATATGGCACATTATGCTAATCACACTGTATTCCATTTTTCAATAAAAGGTCAACAGTGCACTGTTTGTGCAGAATGTGCAATTTAAACTCCATGTCTGTCATTAGAGATAATCTAGGTTTGCTGTATCAAGTGAGGTTGTCATAGAAACTAGACCTGAGATCTCTGTTTACAGCCTTTGGAGAATAAACACTTTGCATTTATTTCACTGAAAAATAGGCGAACAATTAAATAAGGTTTGAAAACAAAACCATAATGGCCCAGAGAGAGATGTCATTCATCAAAAATCAATATATGTTATGCAGCTGGTAAACTCCAAGCATTCAAGCAGTTGACTGACAGCAATAGTGAAATATTTCCCGGGGGTGGGGTAAGGGAGTAACTGATAGTGTATCCTAATGCCTGGAGCAGAATTAATTTAAATTTGCTAATAAATTTTGTTCCAGGAATTACAACACTGGAGAATATTTGTTTAAATTTTCGCTTTATGTCAGGTGAGACTCCTTTGTGTTGACTCTTTGGTTACATTTTTAGTAGCATTGGGAGATATTTTAGGTTTTATTTTTCCGTGTCTTCCCATAGTTGAACTTTTCTTTGTGGATTATAACAAGGTTTGCAGACATCCTAAAAATATCTCTGGTGTCTGCAGCTTCATTAGTGAGCGAGAGGGCTACAGGTTCAAGCCTAGCAGTGAGGTTTCAGCTTGCTCTTTCTGTGATGTGCCATTGCAGAGCTCACCTTTGTCAGGCCAGGGGTGGTTAGGAATGTTTCAGGCAAGGGTTGGAGAACTGTGTGGATGAAGTTACAGCACAGTAAGGTCACCCAGACCATCAATCTTTTCTTCCTCAGGGTGTGATCATAATACCAGCTGGGTGTTTATGTAGGGTTTTGTCAGTGCTCTACTGATGACATGAGTGTGTCTTCTGAAGCATCTGAACTCTGCCTGATGTCCACACACACGGTGTCACTTGAGAGCAGGAATGGGCTGTTTGTCCACCAGGTCCTTAGACACAAAGCTGCACGTGGAACAGGTCTGCTGACAGCTTTGGAGAAGAAAGTGGAACCCAAAATTTAACCAAATCCTGAAATGGAACAGAAACCAGGAAAATTCCTGGCTAGGGCAGGCTGAAAGAAAGGATTCTGATGTTTGGCTCCTGTGTCAAAGTAAGGATTTTGCTCCCAGCAGACAGGGTAACTGAATTCTTCCAAGCAGGAGGAATCCAAGCTCTGCTTTCCAGGGGGCAAAACAGGACAGCAAAGCTTGTTGTTTTCTGCTGGTGGAAGCTGTGCACAGCTCTGTTTGCTACAATGCATTTCTCCTCATTTCTTCCAGCAATGAATGTGATCTGTTAGTCCCTAAGGGTTGTCCCTGATATCTCATTTTCCTACGAAATAATAGCTGTGCTAGGGACAGCTCTGCTAAGGGCTGTCTGCATTGTGTTGTGCCACTGGTGAATTTGGTCTTTCAGGTCTACACAGAGCCCCGTTTTCAAACCCTAAAAGAGCAACTGCAGTACTGAGGGCTGATATCCTCATATTTGTAAGCCTTCAAGTCCTTGTTTTTTTGGTGGATGCTCAAACCAATACAAAAAAATGCTTGGGTAGTTCTGTAAATGTGTGTTTTCCACCTTTCCAGAGCAGAAAATCTTCCTATGCCTGATGTGTTTGCTCAGCACCATGCACTTCCCTTCTAATTAACTGCTCTATTTGTAATTCTTGACCTCAGCTGCAGCAGTAACATGGCAGGTCTGTGAATCAAGTCCTGGCTTGTTGAACTGCCATTCAGACAATTTTTATGATACAGTATAAAGCAATACAGTATTAGCAGGAAGATAGACCTTGAAAAGCACTTTCTGTTATGCCTGTGCTAATGTTGAGACTCACAGCCCTGCCTTTGGCTGACTGGCACTGCACTGCTTGAAACACTGAGAAACCCATTAACCGTAATAAGTTGTTTATCCTGGCCTTAAGCTTCCCTCAGAACCATCCCTGCCACTGTGCTGCACTAGCACAGGGGCCCCAAATCCATGGACACCTTCAAACAGAGAAGCTAAATCAATGCCCAGGGCTCACAGACAGCATCTACACTTGGCTGAGCAGCCTCAAAGGCTTGGGAAAGCCCCGGGGACATCTGGCAACGTGTCTGCAGGCTGGGAGCCGGGGCCATGGCAGTGCCAGGGTGTGCCCGGGTTTGGGAACCATGGGATCCGCCTGCCCTCCCGGCTGGGACAGGTTTGCAGACTCTGCTTGTAACACTTTAGCTTCAGCACATCACAAAAGCTTGGGCTGGTGGACACATCACACATCTGAGCTGGGAAACCTTTGTCTGAAAGGAGCTTCCCTGCAGTAGTTCCCAAAGGAACCACCCTCTGTTTCAGCCTGGCTTCATCCTGCTCCTCGTTTGCTCCCCTGCTGCCTGCAGGAGCAATGTCTCATCTCTGGCTTTGGCTTTGGTTTTATTGGCCGTGTTTCTCTGTGCCAGGGAGTGCAGCCACGTTGGAAGGTGGTGAGGGAGCCGGTGTTGGTGATGGACCCGGGCTTTCCTTGCTGGTGAGCTCAGGAGGAAGGGGATCTCCAGAGCTCTGAGCAGCCAGTGCTGGGGAGGAGTCTGGCTGCTGTTTGCACTCCTGGGCCCCTTTGGGAAGTACAGCCCTGGGCAGTGGTGACAAACACGCAGACAGCTGTGGCTGCATGAGAGAGGAGGGAGCTGTGCCTGCTACAGTGGAAGAAAGGATTTTCCATGGGTGTGATCCACCGTCAGCACTGATGGCACGTGCTTTGAAGCTTGACAAATGCCTGGCCACCATTTTAAATGGAGAGAGAACAGGCATCCTGGCCAGCTCTTTGGTCTGAACATAGTGAACTGGAATGCATTTTAAATGCCCCAGAATGAAATTTGGACTCTGTCCGTGAGAAAAGTCCTGTGGTTGTGTTTGTTTGTTTGTTTGTTTTTTTAAGGAGAGTGGGAATTACCCCTGTATATGCATTGCATGATATGTGACATTATCCTTCTGGCTGGAGAACCAACTGTTAGGTCAGAAGGACCATTCTCAAACTTCTTCTTTTATCTATATGGCAAAAATATGTTTAGTGGAAAGTGCTTTGTTTGGCAGTTAGTTGAGAGCTGTTCTTTCCAAGGGCTTCCTAGGTAGGACTCACTTTTTGACCTATGCTAAGCTAGGTTTTCTGACTATGCAGGAACCTCTTTGCTTTTTATAAGAGATGGAGCAAATATCTGAGTGTACCCTGAACAGTATTCTTGTTGAAGAGGGAATTATGGTACTATATTTCCCTGCAAGTATCTTTTTGTTTGTTTTTTTGAGCATCTCTAGTCATGTTCTTCAGGTAAATGATTTTCCTTGTAATTCTCTGTACAGATAAGAGTTCCATCATGCTCAGCATGGATTTTTCCATTTCTAGTTTCAGGCTACTTCTCAATTTTATCCTTGAATTTCTTCTCTCTAGCCCCTGGTATTTATAGGCTACTGGCACCTCTTTTACTCCCCATTTTGCACACTTCATGCATCCTGTTCTCCATGCTCCTTTCATGAGTTGCTGCTGTAGGAAGGAAAGGAGTGGGCAGAGCAGTGCTTGCTCAGGTTGTACTGGTTTGGTTAAGAGATGAAGCCAGTGTCTCCTCCTGGGAGCCAGTTTTCCCCACGCTTGGCTCGTGCTGGACTGAGGGGTGTTCAGTGAAGTGTAACCAGGGCCATGGATTTTGTTGATGTGGCAGTTGGAAAGTCTGGGGCTGTTCTGGCCGCTATCAGTGTTTTTTTTAAACCTCAAAGCAAGCTCCTTTTCACAGAATGGATGAAAAGTTGATCTATTATAGCTTTTTCCTTCACGCGTCTCCAGGTCTTTTGAGTGGGCTCTGCTGGAGGGATTTCATGGTCTTATCTATTTGGTGGGAACATTTGGTGAGAAGAGGGACTGCAGTGTCCCAAACCTCGCCCAGGGAGCCTGAGGGGCAGCCTGAATGTCGGCTGGTGCCCCTGTGTGAGCAGAGCCAGATGCCACGATTCGCCCTTCGGTTCACGGGCAAACAGATCAATGGAGCGACCGAATCAATGTTTCTTGAAGGCTCTTGTTGCACTGTTTCAGTCATCCCTCCTGGTCAGCGAGGAGCAGCAGAGCTGGGCAACAGCAGACAGGGCGATGGCTCAGGGCAGGGATCCCCGGAGAGCATCCCTGAGTTCGGGATGCTCAGCGGCTCCCGCAGCGCCTGTGAAAGTCGCGGCTGTCGCTGCGAGGACCGGATGATGACAAAGCCTCATTACCCTCGGTGCTCAAATCTCCCCAAAAGGCTCAATGCCTGCGAAGATGGGATGATTATAATGGCTCCTCTGCCAGGAGCCAAGGTTAATCTGCAGAGCTCAGGTGCTTGCAGGCGGTGATGTGTTATTTGTCGCGTTTGTCATGCCCGTTTCCCTGTGACCTCCTCTCCCTTTGTTCGGCTTTGACTCCCACTGGGTGTGCTGGGGAGGGGCAGCTTTCCCCAAGTCCATGTGGCACCTGCCCCTGCCTCCACTCCTGGGTGCTACAGGAATAATAATAATAATAAAAATCCCTCAGTGCCTACTGCCTGCTTTCCCCAGTTCTCTGGCTTTTCACTTGCTCACAGATAGTAAAAAAAAAAATTAGGTTTGGATCCTGTTTTACAATATTTTTGGGAAGGAACCGACTGCACACAGCACATGCTGAAGCTGGTTTTGAAGGGATCTAAAAGAAGAAAGTAAAATGGCAGTTGCAGATTATGACTAGAATTTACTGGGAAAACTTAGTTCAGATATTTTTTTTCAGTGAGAAAAGGTGGCTCTACAAATTCTGTTTTGGATGGTCTGGAGCATAATGTTACAGCTGCCTCAAACTCAAAGGTTTTAGTTTTAATTTCTGATTGCCTCTGCTTTTTTATTTTCAGTTTTAGACAACTAAGAAAATAATCCATGGGGACAGCTTCAGTGTGTCAGTAGGGTTGTTTTCTGAGATGAAATAATTCAGGACAGTCAGTGCTTGGCAAAACTGGCATCTATGAACTGAGCAGACAACAGAGAGCTCGTATGTGACTCCAGAGCTCAGCAGTTAAATGGTTTCATCTCCAGCTTGGGCCAGCAGATTTTGTACAGCCACTGCAGGGAGAAAGCTGTGGGGGAGGAGAGGGCAGAGGCTGGTGCTAATGTTTTTAATTTCTCATTTACTATCAGGCAGCACCATATGGAGCAGAATGGAGCATATAGAGGAAAGAGGGATGGATGCCATTTTTCCCTTGAGCTTCTTGTCAGGAGACAAGGAAAGTGAATTCTCTGCAGGTAGCTTGAGCCTTGCCAGAAAAGTGGTTTTTATGATTGCTGATGGTGGTGAGGACTTCTTTTTAATCAAATGTGTGGGTTTTGGATATTTTTTTTGTTCTTCATAGGATGAGTAGGATTGATTTATGCCTCTCTAATATTTTCATAATGTCAGTGCATTATTTTCTTGCTGCATTCAGAAGCATGCTAGGCACTTGTCACAATCAAATATTATTTATTTGGAGACTCAGTAGGATTCCCAGGCATCTGAATGCCTCTGAAAGAACCACTGCTGCTCTGACTGACTGTGCAGTGGCACTTTCCTCCCAGCTGTGTCTCATAATCTCCCACTGCCAGCAGACCTGTGGTGAACAGAGACCTTCCCCTGCTCTCCTGCTTCTCCTCTGACATCTCCTCTGACATCTCTTCCTCCCTCGGGTTGCATTTGTTTCCTCTGACTGCTGAAAGCCAAAAGCTTTGCTCTTGCTCTAAAGCTTTGCACTGGCTCAAAAACCAGGGGCTTTGGAATGGGGCTGGGGAGAGGGAGAAGAACCTTGAGGGTTCATCAAGGGAGATGCCCTTGATGATCCTGTGTTGTAACTCGTGTGCAGAGAGAGCTGGTGGGGGCTCTGAGCTGCCCTGTAGCACGAAGAAGGCACTAAAGATGTGGGTATGAGTAAAGGCTTGGGACCCACTTTTCAACAAAGCATCTCCTGAGAGCAGCCCTGGAGCTGTGTCATCCTGCACCTGAAGCTGTGCCTGGCCTGTGTGAACCAGGCTGCTTTGTGGCAGCAGGGAGGAGCCAGCAGAAAGCCCCTCTGGTCCCTGGGTGAGGAGACCCAAACCTGGGTGTGTTTGTGTGCATGTTTAGACACACAAGGCTCACCCAGCTCTCCAGTGCCTCTCGAGCCCCAGGGAGCAGATAAATCTGTTGGCACAGCTCCTTCAGCTCCCCTCCAGCCTCGTGCACCCTCGGCTCAGCATGCAGCAAATTTCAGTGATTTGAAAAGCACTATTTGCCAGCTTCCCCCTTTAATAGGGATTAGCGTATCTTCTATCTGTTCCTCGTGCTGAGGTCATCGCTTCATAGCTGCAGGGCTCCAACCTCATGACTCCATCTCTTAATTGTGTTTTAGGACAGCTTTCCTTATCCATAATGGGTTTGCAGTGCAGTCAGAAATGAAAAGCGATGTTTATAGAAATACTGGGTTGAGGGCAGCACAAAAAACCCCTCAACCCTCTCTCATGTGTCTGACTTACATCTCCACTGACAAAAGATATGCATGCACATGTCAAAAATGTCCTCACTATGGTTTTTGAAATAGAAAGGCGCTTGAGGTCCTACTATTGATCTTCCCTTATAAGTTTTACCTTCTATAATTCATTCTCAAAAGCCTCACTGTATTCTTTCCAAAGGTAAATAGACATTTAAAGCAGATAATTGTGTGCTGGGAGTCTTGGCTATCCTGGGTATTCAGGTTCTTTGAGCAGCAGCAGATATCTGGAAAAGCCTTTTAGTGGAGAGGGTGGTTTATAACTTGATTGATCTCAAGCTTCTGCTCCCCCCCCATGCAGCCTCAAAAACCCCAAAGAAATGTTGATAATCCTCAGTGAGAGATGGTGGAGGAGTGTCTGGTGCTACTCACAGGTATGGGCTGGGGGAAATTAGTACCAAAAAATGTAGGAAAAAGCCTGGTGTGGGTATGGCACCATCCTGGCTGGTCTTGCAAGACTTCAGGCAAGACACAGTTCTTCTCCTCCACTGTGTGATTGTGATCTCTCCTGCAGGGTCTGGCACATGCCTTGGTCATGGCATTTGAGACTTTTCTGACTCCCTGCTCTGCTTGAGTCAGGTTCAGGGAGGGCACAGAGGGCCCATGTTTTGCAGCCCTGGTCATGGCTCACTGTCCTGAAGTGGGCAATAGGTTTTAGGCTTGGACCTTAAATACACAGAAAGCTTCTGTCAGTCTGCACATGTGTGTATTTCTTACCTCTCCCTGGTGCCTGTCTCTTCATGTTTATGCATTACATCCTGGAGTGGGTATTAAGGAACTTGTTTTCCTTGCTGAAGAGAATCCTGTACAGGAGAACTGTCTCCTGATCAAAGCCAAAGACTCGCATTCAGGGTTTCTGACTTGCCCTTCCCTCTGAGTTGACTATTCACTACCTTATTTTTTTAATACTCTCACTGCAAAATGGTCACAGAACCTGAGTTAAAGCAGTGTGGCAAGTTGTGGTGCTTCACAGGGACAAGCTCAGGTAACACACACCAGGGTACCTGATGTGCATGTTTTTGCAGGTGAGGAGTCCTGAGCTGAATCCCTGAACATTTGCCAGTGCAAATTCCCTAAATCTGCCGGCAAGTGTTTCGTGTGTGTGTCCAACTCTCAAACTTCCAAATTTGTGCAGAAAGACAGGTTTGCTTGGACCCATTGCTAATAAGCCAGAGGTACTGGCCTCCCTTGTCCAGCTGGCAGCCTTCCCAGCTGTGCATCCCCGTCCCCAGGCAGCAGTCTCAGATCGTGTCACCCAGGGAAGGACCCGTGCCTTGCACAGCACTCAGGGCACCGAGGGAGGAGATTGGAACGGAGCCTTCAGAATGAAAGGTGACAGGTGACCTTGAACTGAAAGGGTCTTTATCCTATTTCTTATCTGAACCTTGCTGGATCAGGACCAGCTGACAATGATTTTCTTCTGCTGGTTGATCAGTGGCCTGTGTGAAATGTGTCTGGCAGATTTGACTGCGGTGTTGCCAAGTCTTCAGGCTCCCTGTGAGTAACAGTGCTGGCCCCTGCCCTGCAGAGCCTCTCCTACTATAATGTGAAGCATTGCTTACTTTCCATGATATTCTGGGGGAGGAAGGCACTTTTCTACCCCACACAATGACTCACAGCCCAGAGAAACACAAAGCCACAAGCTCATGCACTAAGTTTAGTCTGTTGTGTGTGTCTCATGAGACCGCTTTCACACAAGCTGCATTCACATTTGTCCTTCATCAAAACAGCACTGGGGGGTTGCATGATATAAGGGTGTGCCAGCTGATGTTAGGAATGGGCTGCAGGAGCTACAGTCATCACACCTGAACATAGGTGCTCACATGAGATGGGTCTCTGCTTCTTGTCATCAGAGGAAAGAGTCACTTGTGCTTTGAATCCTGGTGTGGTGGAAGCTGCCCGTGGCCATGGCACAGGGGGTGGAACTAGATGATCTTTAAGTTCCCTTCCAACCCAAAACATCCTGTGATTCTATGGTGCTGTGATTTGAGAGGGTCTCTTGATTTGGGCACTGTAGAGGGACATTTTTGTCTCCATTGTCAGTGGAGAGAGAGAAGGGTGGTGACTAAAGTTCCTGGGTGCTGATGCTGAAGGTGCAGTGCACTCAGTGAACTTGAGATCCCTAATTAAAGGGAGGCTGCTCTCTGTCATGTCAGCCAGGGGGGCTCAGAGGGGACATCACAGAGGTGGCTGTGCCTCACGTGGTAGCAGGGGTTCTACTGCAGAAACCTGTGGCTCTCTTGGTACTTCCAAGGGGATTTGGGCAAGGTGTTGGCTCCCCTGCTGTTTGTGGCCAGTGTCTGGGGACAGGCTCTTCAAGCTCAGCTGGAATCTCTCAGCTTTTTGCATTCTTGAGACCCAAGCTCAGTT
>JAWWLV010000180.1:30184137-30200475 GCA_035041135.1 Platyrinchus mystaceus | reverse complement strand
AGACAAGTCCAGTGCACAGCAGGGCTCAGCCTACAGAAGCAGGACTTTAATCAGAAGCTTCTTAGCGAGACTTAGTCAGGTCAGCTGCTCTGCTGTTCATATTTATCCAGCAGTGGTGCTCAGCTCTACAATTAAAATAATCTAACACACTTGCATAAAGGTCAGGCAGCAGATGCTGCCACTAGACCTGACAGAGTCACTGATGAACTTCACCTTCAGGCAGAGCTTATAAGAAAAAAATAAGTATCAACATTTAATATTTCCAACATGTGTCTTAGCAGTGAGTTTATTCCTCATTTTCTAGTAGAAATATGCACTCCTAAGGCTCAAGCTTTTGCAAACCGTGCCACACACACTAAGTAAAGTGGATATTTTAAATGAGATATGTGACACATCTGAGGAGCAATTCTGTAACTACAGTCAAGTGTTTGCGTGGTTAACAGCAAAGGAGATGTGTTCTGAAGAATGAATGAACATTGCACTAATACACAGAATATCTTTGCATAGTAATAATGGAAGAAAAATCAAATTATTCCAGAGTCTGACTAGGCATTGAGTGGAGTTATATGAGAATGTAAATTGGAAAGAAAAAGGGTCATATCTCTTTATTCTCACCAATCTTTTAGAGGTAATGAATTGTTTAGAAAATTTAGCAAGGAAAAGCTTTTGAGCTGGAGTCTGACAGTCCTTCAGGGTATTCTTAGAGGTTATCTCTGCAAGGCAGGTGAAGGAGGAAAGAGACAAGCTTAACCCTATAAAAATAATTATGATATATTAATAGCAACTAATGGCACTCTAATGGAGTCTTTTCAGCCGAGACACCACTGGCTGCAATTTCTCTTTGTCATATGCATAAAAAAAGCAACTCTTAATGAAACCTGTATTCTGGTGATTTCTCAAACTCAGGGAAATCATCAAGAAACTTTCTGCACTTGAAACTTCTCGTGGCTCAGCATGCAGGGCAGCGTGCAGCAAGGTTCAACACTGAAATCAGCACCAGGAATCTCTTGACACCACATGATCAGGAGTTGTACCCAGGCTTTTTCCTTCCTTACCTAAATTTTTACCTTCTGAGATTTTTTTTTTTTTCACATGAAACAAACTGCCATGGCCTTATGACAGTTTACACATCAGAACCCTTTGGACTGCTATACTTCAAAAGGCATAAAAGGTGCTCATAATAATAATTGTGTCCCTATGGGCTTTGTGAAGAGAGACAGCGGGACAGAGGCCAGAGACCCCACACATACCCCCATAAAATCAACAAAGGGGGGCAAAATAATCACTGCAAGAATGGGATCTGAAAAACTGTAATCATCAAACAAAACACCTGATACATGAATCTTCACCCCATAGCCCACTGCCTAAAGAGACTTAGCTGACGGTTGGAGAAGAGGCAAAGGAGGGAGAGAAGAGGACAAGGGCAACATTAGCAAAAACCAGGGCACATTACACAGTCAACAAGTAATTGCTGCAATTGGAGCTCATCATCTGCTTAGCACTTAATGTCTTGGCCTTTCCAGAATGAATTTTGTTAATACTAATGTCTGAAGGAAACTGTACAGTCATTATCTCTGCTGATTCTCGTGATATTCAAAAGTGAAGCTCTTCTCTTGCTTTTAATTACTTGTCTCTTCTAAATTCTTCATGTTGCCAAGGGTTCTCAGACATTTAAAACCTGCCCCTGGGGTCTCTGAGGAGAAGCAGTGTCAGGACTACTCCCCTATAAACCCACACTGATTCGTCATAATCACATTCTTGTCCTTCAGAAGTTTGGAAATGGAGCAAAAAAGGCTGGAAACCATTGCCTTCCTGGGGATTGAGGTGGGACCAACCAGCCTGTAGTTTTCTGGATCTTCCTCCTTGTCCTTCTTGAAGACAAGAGTGACATTTGCTGTCTTCTGGTCTGCAGGAACCTCTCCTGATCACCACGACCTTCCAAGGACAATCGAGACTGGCCTTACAGTGACATCAGCCATCTCCCTCAGCACCTCGTGGCCATGGATTTGTGTATGTGCACTTAAATGTTCCCTAACCTGAATCCAGGTGCCTCTTCCACCAAAGTAGGTGTGCCTTCCTCCAGACTTCCAGGGATCTCAGGGACCTGGAGCTGCTGAAGGCTGGAATTACCAGGAATGACCCAGGCATTGAGTGCCTTGGGTGTTCCTGTGTCCTCGGGGAGGAAATCTCAGCTACGTTTGAGTGATGGTGGCTGCTTTCTGATGAACTGCTCTGCTGAGGGTGACGCCCTGGTGGCACCAAAATTGTCCTGGAAGACTTATCAGAGGGAATGCCCCAAACCCAAGGCTGACAGGCTTGTGGCTCGCAGCATCCCCAGTCCCACACGCCGCGTTTGTCCCAGGTGTCCGGAGCTGCCATGGCCTCTGGTCTCAGGGAAGGTTTGTTGTCACCCATCATCTCTCCAGCAGAGCTCTCTCAAGCAATGCTGAAATGCCTCATGGGTGAAGGATGGCTTTTATTGGTACCCTTTCCTTCAGAAACCAGAGCGTGAATTTCTTGTATGAATCCTGCTGATCTTTTGCTTTTATTGCTCTTCTGTTTCTGTTTCCTTCCTTCAGTTTCCCCAATTAAGTGCAAATATTTGAGCTGCTCTGGGCCCTTGAAGCAGGAGCATAAACATTTGCAATCCTGCAGAAAGATGTTTTCTGTGAATTTTCTCTGAAACTGCTAGTCAAAAATCATTTGTGCACCCTAAAAGTGAGGGTAGAGCAGAGACCTTGGAACGATAGTGCTGCAAAGACCTTATTCTGTGTCTTTTTCAAACATTGATTTCTTGAGGAAGGGAGATCATCAACAAAAGAGAAAAACAAACCCTCACATGCTGGGGTGGGCCCATTAGAGGAATGCAGGCTCATTAGTCCTGCTAAATATGATACTGCGTGTAAAGTCAAAAAAGCAAAGTGAGGTCTGGAAGTCTTGGCAGGAAGTCAGCCAAGATCCATTATATTCCCTTTCACATGGCTGGTTAGTGACACTAATTGAAGGCTGGGCCCTCATTTTTGCTGAATAACACAGGGCCATTTTAATTTCACCTGATTATGTTGTCCTATTGTAAGAAGCCTGACAAAAACAAGATTTGTGGACAGTCCTACCAAAGAGTTCTTGGCTGCCCGAAAGCTCTCTTGGCAGATGGAAGGTTTCGGTTAAGAAGTGGACTGACCCCTCTTTCACTTCTAAATATCCCAGATAAATTGGGTACTGTACTTGTGCATTTCACTTAAAGCTGACCAAGTTTCTGTAGCTTATCAATCTCTACTTACTACATGTGTGAAACTTCTGGAAATACTAAAAAATGCTACATTTCCTACCCACCCCCATAAGAAAATGGCTTGAGCAAGACTGACCACCTGAGGGTTGCCAAAGAGTGGGAGTAGATGAAAAAAATGCTGCTGTAGGAAAAGCCCTCACAATAGAGGAATTGTTTTGGGAGAGCTTTTTGTCACACACTTGGATAGGAACTGGGATCCTTTGCTGCTTTTATCAACATTATTTGTAATTTCCTCTTACAGTTCCCCTGCTCTTTCTTTTCAGTTCCCTGAGCAGACCAGTTCAGCTGTATAACAAGGAGATGAGTTTTACCTCTTTTTTATCAGTGTAAATCTAAAGTGACTGTGCAGAAGTCAATCTGATGCTGGCTGGGGGAGAAATGGTCCCACTAAAAAGCTTTTTAGAGAGAAAAATTCCCTCTCCAGTCGTGGAACAAATTAACTATTAGAAGCAGCCCATTGGATGCACCTCTCTGGGGCCAACAAGCAGAGAGACTTAAGAGTCCATTAAGCTAATTCCTGAATTTATTCTTTGCACACAGTGTGCACAGAGGAGGTGTCCTCACAAGCTGGGCTGTGGCAAGGTCCCGAGTTTCCATCAGGGAAGGGATTTACAGCAGCAGGGAAACATTTGGTGATTCTGACTACCAGCTGCGTTAATCATTGGCTCGAATTAAAAGTCACTGACAAGTTGCTTTGGGGTTTGTGTGGCCATGCAAGGGAAAAAAGGCAGAATGAGCATTTCTGAGCAAACTAGATGTGCCACTGAGGGATCTTCTTTTCCTGTGTTGAGTGCTGACGCATCGCCCAGAAACGGGGCTCTGTCAGAACAGGACAGGCCCTTTAACGAGGCAAAATCTGCCCTTTGTGCTTCCTGGAGCACAGGGAATGGTGGTGGGGAAGCTGGCTGTTCCTGAGGAGGGGTGTCAGGGCCTGGTGCCACAGGGACCCTGCTGCTGGATGGCTGCTCCAAACAGGGCAAAGCTGAGTCCTGCTTTCTGCTGCCTGAACCTTCTGCTCCGTGGCCAAGGCAGGCTGGGCTTGGAGGTCCCTGTTTGTGGGGTCACCACCCAGCACCCTGCTGGGCACCTCTGGGAAGCAGGAGCAGCCTACCAGTCCCTTGAGCCATCTAGTGGTGCCTTCCTTGACTGTTGAGTGTAACATCTCACTGAACAATACAAAGAGCATCTCATTAATGTGAAAAGAGTGATCAGTGCCAACTGCAATGAAAGCATCGGTGCTTTTAGCAGGTTATCAAAGCAACAGAGATTCTGGCCTGGAAATGGCAAACAAGATAAAGAGGTGGATGCCAACACAGGATGTTCAAGGCTAAGAAGGCTGGTCTGCTGTAATCTGTCCTGGTGTGTGCAGCACTTTATGGACACTCACTCAGCAAGGCTGGGATTTTAAAAGGAAAGCTGAACTTTCTGACCTGAAACCTCAAATCCTTTTCTGATGGTTTTTGTAACTGCAAAGCGGAAATAGAGTCTTCAGTAATTCAAAAAAGATTTAATGATCAAAGCTGCAATTAAAAGCGTGGTGAGTCATCCTACAGTTGTCCATGTGCTAAAAAGTACAGGCTGTGCGAGAGATCATGTTGTCATGGCTGGTTTCACTCAAAACAAGGAGATAGGAGCTGCTATTGCTTCCAGCTTCAGAAGCAATCTAAGTTCTGCAGACCTGTGTTCATAGAGCAGAAGAAAAGGCAACAGTCCTGACTCCTCCATTTGTGTATTTTATTTATTAGTTCTGTTTCCAGTGCTTTCATTATGGTGCTTTATTACTTTTGGTCTTCTTTCAGAGGGTCTGCCCTCAGTAGGAATAGGAATCTTGATTTTTTTTTTTTTCATTTACACTAACAAATTACCCACCAAACAAATACAGAATAATTGATTTTAGAGTATTATTTTTTTTTCTTTCTGAAGCATGCACTGACAATGAAATATTTAAGTGAACTTTTCACAGTATGTGCATTTTCTCAAATTAAAATTGCAAAAGACAAGGAAATGAAGATAAAAATATCCAACCATGCTGTTTCTCAGAAACCTTCCTGAGTAATCTAATATTTCCCTTTAAATTCTGTTGTTTTATTCTGCTCGATACAGAAAATAGTGCTAAATGCAATTTGGTGTAAGTAAAGGAGAAACTCCTTCCTAAAATCATTTTGTCTCTCACACAGGAAAGCAGCTTAAAGGAAGCAGGAGAATTTGTAACTCTCAATTGGAAAAATGTAATAAAAATTTGGATATTCTGCTCCAAGGCTTGCTTTCCCCATTCCTCAATTCCCTTCCTAGTGGCAGCGAGGTATTTCATGTTTTATTTTCAAATTCTCATAACAGCTGCAATATCCAAACTATAACCCACTGGAATGTGATTGCCTACTTTACAGAAATCATTGCTATAGCTCTGCTCTTACAGATTTATTTGCAAAACAAGCTTTTTTATCTTGCCATTTTTGACATCAAGTGCCTCCAGTCAATGACAGACAGCTATAAATAAATGCCAGCTTTTACAAGCATCCCAAAAGAAACATATAATGTAAAATATAATGCAACCAAATCAATTGGAACTTTCTTCTCCAGCTCTATCTGAAAAGAGGTCTGTTCTTTACCCTGAGAGACAAATCAGGTTTTCTGATCTAGCAACTCCTGCAAACAAGCAAATTCAAATATCTTATCATGGATCAAAGCCATTGTGGTCACTTCATTCAGTTGACATAATGCATCTACAGAAGATGTTCTTAAATTCTTACATTACTTTACAAATACAGTTGTTTAGCTAATGAGAAGTAGAATTGCTATCTCTACATTTTCAGTGTATTAGAGTGGCCTTTATTTAGTGCAGTCAAAGAGTTGTCTCAGTTTAATGGGGAAATAGAAGGAAGCCCTGTAAAGGGATCTTGAAATGGAGGATTTTATGGACTTTTTCTGAAGGTGGTCCAGGATAGGACAGTTGATGTCCTTTAAACTGGAGGGGAGAAGCAGTTCACCTGAGATTCAGACAGTGGTTTTATCAGAGCTCAGCCTTGCCTTGCACTGGGGGGAATTAGCAGAAGTGGTGAGAACTCCAGACCTTGGACACGAATTTCCAGCAGGTTTTGAAAACATCTCCGAAGGTCCTGGTGCAGTCTGGTCTGTACCTGCCCAGGGGGTGAAAGGGCTGCAATTGCCCTGCTGGGTTTAGAGCAATATCTTGGTCCTGATGGTAAGAGCCAGAGCAAAACCCTCTCCAGGGAAAGACTTGGCTGTGCAATTATGAAATTCCAATAGGAGAGTTTTCTCCCCACCTCACAGTCACTGTTTGGCTGATGGTCTGGGCCACAAATGCTTTTATATCTTACAGATCATTTGTCCTCACCAATGACATGCTGAAATTCTTATTATGTATGCCAGTAGGGGACCTTTTGAAGTGGGATGACAGGGAATACCTCCACATCTCATAGCAATGAGTCCCCCAAGTTCATGATATGCTTAATAAATAGAAGTGTTGCACTAATTTGAAACTTTTTTCCTTTTGCCCTTTCTAATTTCTGCTTTTCTGCAACAGAGGACAAAGCTGTAGCAATTGAGTGATGTTAAAAGAGTTGATGAGAGTATCTGAGAATCCTCTCTGTGTACCTTTATTTTTTCATGAATCTCTGCCCTGTTCCACGCTGTTGGTCTCTTGTCTAAATTTAGCCACCTCAGACATTCCAAAATCTTGTCATATATTTCCTGTGATAACTGTGTCTCGACCACTCATCCATGCAAGTGGGGATGGCCTTGCTACCAGATATAATCATGAGTGGATAACTTTAATCTTGATGAGAGCTAAAAGCTTGACAATGAGGAGGAGGATTTTTCAAGGCTCAGGCACTGAAAGCAGCGACAAAGTTTGGCTCCATTGTACTTACTTTTTATGTGTGTTCAAAAGAGGAAAAAATACTTGCATTTTAATATCAATCCAGCAATCTGAACTGAGAAGGAAGTAATTATACATGAAAGAAATACAGCCTTTTGTAATAACACTTTTAAAGTATCAGTTTCATTCTATCATAATATTTTTATGATTAGATTTACCTTCTAATATTTTAATAACTTTGGTATGAAGTGAGGAAGTCCTTTGTAGCTTATCTCAGAAGCCTGTCTAGGACGTCGCACTTAATGAAGTTTATAATTCAATATGCCCCCATCTGCATCTTTAATAATGCCTAACATTTAATCTTCATTGCACCACTTGAATCAAAAGATCTAAAATTAAACCTACTGCAGCTTAATCTAATAATAAACACGCGTGACATTTCGTGCAAAACCTGTGCCTGATCAGCTCGGTGCAGCCTCACAATTGTGTCAGAGGGAGGAAAACACAGTTTAATCAGCCAAAGGTAGATGGTGACATTTAACTCCCCCCGAAGCACCCACTGTGGGGAAGCTCTAAGGTCCTGCCCCTGGAAGGAAGGGCTGCTTGTCAGATCACATGCAAATTTAGATCCTAATCCCACTAGTTAGAAGAGCATTTACACATATCTTAGTGACACGTGGTCTGCAGGCCTCAGACGGGTGATTTTGGGACTTTCAGCAGGAGCCTTGACTTTGTGTGAAGTCAGTGGTAAGATGCTCCTGTTTTCCCTTGTGATTAACTGGAAATCCTGAGGCACCTGGGGGTTGTTTGGCTTGTCACTCCTGCAGGACAAGTGTCCTTCCCACCCCAGGTCCCCCTCACCCTTGTGAGCTGTTACAGCCTGCTGGCACTGTGTTACCAAGCTCTCAAGTGGGAAGGTACATTGGTCTGGACCATAAGGGTGGACTTTCAGCCACAGGTAGCCACAGCCATGACATTTGGTGTGGTTTGGTAGCCCCAGCAGTGGGTTGTGCTCCTCCACTGAAGAATGAGGGCACTGCACGTGAGATGTAGGTTTTGTGTGCCCGGAAGGAACCTGGCGTGAGAAGGTGCCCCTGAATTGATGGGGTTTTGCACAAAGAGCCAGAGCAAAGAGGCCAATTTCTGCAGAGCTTTCTGTGCTCTCAGGGCTTTGCATGGGGCCTGTGGGTTGCTGTGGTTTTTTTTTCTCAAGTAAATATTGTTATGCTTTGGGGGCTACAACAGTTCTGCCTTGTGACACGGACATTTACCTCTGATAAAAGTGAGACAAACAACAGGACAGAAAACGTAACACATGAAGACAACATTTTGGAGAACAGACAGTGTTAAAATTGTCTAGAATGTGTTCAGGTGAAATGATGAATTTATGAAAGCTGAGCACAAGTATTTAATGAGAAACTAAAACTTCTCATTTATCCTCAGGTCAGCTATGCTCGTAATCGCCCTTTTAATTCCTTACAGGCGCAAGAATTAGCAAAGTCAGTAAAAGACTGGAGCCTGTACTAGACCTTGATCCAAGATATGTCCCTGTATTTAAAGGCTGAGGTCCTTACTGGATTGTAGAGCAGTCAAAGTCTTTTTTAAATGATGTATTTTGAGGCTAGAACGGTAAACAGCAGTGTAGCTCCTTCATGTGAGATGCCTGTGTGACATTCACAGGAAGTCCCCATCACAAATAAAAAGGCAGTTCCTCACCAGGATCTGATCAGGGTAGTTTGACATCAGCTGGGTCAGGAGAGGAGGCTCTGATCAGAAGAGATGAAAAGACTGGTCAAAACTCTGCTGGGCCACAGAGTGCCCTGCTGAAGCTGAAACCTCACCCTTCAACTGGGCTTCATCTGACTTTAATTAAATGAGGGATGATCAAAGGCTACAAATCTCCCTGATCTCTGTCAGCGTAGCCAACTAAAGGTAAAAATTCTCAGTATCTTTCTGTTCCTTTGAAGTGGATAGTGAGCTTTGTGCAGTGCATGGGGACACGAGTGCCGTTTGGGTAGCTGCAGGTTCACAATAATTTTGATGTAATGTTTGTGCAAGGAGAGGGAGAAAAGCTGCACCTTGAAATGATGACTTCAGAGCTGTGGGTCCCCTCTCCCCCCCAGTGGATTTTATCTTTGGGATTTGCTTTGTCTTATGGTGATGCTCAAGGCACAATATATCTAGTAAATCAGGGTTTTGTCTTGGTTTTCCTTCAGCCATGAATCACAGACTATTCCATTTTTGTACAATCACTTCCACTCTGCCTTCCTTGCATACTAGTGAGGTGAGCTGGAGACTTCACTTGATAAAAACATCCTGAACTGAACCAGCTGGAAATAGACAGTGTAATAACGCCAGCCTGCTGTCAGCCCTCATCTATTTTTGTTTGATTGGTATCTGATGGTGATTGAAAGGCTGACTCCCAGAGTTAACCACCTTGAGGCCAACCTTGAGATCGTGTCACATTTGGCCACTTGATAGCATCTTGAGCACGACGTCAGATCTGGAGCACACCCGGTGCAGAAAATAGAAAGCTGACATCTCGCTGCACTGCACAGGGAAGGAAAAGCAGCTCGGAAAGGATCTGACAGGCGTGCAGAGAAAGGGCAATGCCGCGAGGCACAGAGAGGAGCCCGCACGCTGCATCAGCGGCTCCGGGCAGGGCGGAGCAGCGACTGCCCCAGGGGCCAGCTTGGCTTCGTGTCTCAGCTCCTGTTGCAAAATAGCGTCCCTCCTCGGCAGCGAGGATCTGTGTGTGGCTCAGGAGGGCTGAAATCAGAGCACTTGCTGGAGTTAACAGGCTCTTATTTGCTGGGGAGGGGTTTAGGGTTATGGAGGGGATGGAGGGTGTGTTGGTTTGTGATGCAGCTGTGCTAGGGCTGTCTAGGATGCTTATATAGGACACATGAGTAGGGAAAACAAAATAAATTTTGATTATGCTGTGTGGAAGTCAGGAAAAAGTGACAGTGACAGATCTGCTACAGAGGAGAGCATTGGTTATTTTGATTTCGGTTTCTGCTGTCTGACTGACAGCCATGAATAATAGCTTTGAGGCCAAAAGATACAGATCTTCAAATCATACCTCCCTGAAAAGAAGGGAGGGGTGCTTTCAGAGGTTGTGTAACTGAGGCAAATAGCAATAAACCATGACAATGAGCTGCAGAAGAGAGTTAGTGAAGTCAATGCACCTGCTGAAAAGAGTGATGCTTCAGCACAGAGACCAGGAATAGCAAGGGTAGAGCTGTGAGTAAATAGCTCTTGCTTTTATCTGCGCTGGAAATGCAAATAGGAACTAGACTGTATTGCCAAAGGAGTAAGAGATGTCATGGGTATTACATAAAACATGGCTTGACTTTGGGTCAATGTACTGTATTTGATGCAGGTTTGCATTTGAGATACTCTCAAAATAGCACGATAAAAAGCAAATATGTGCTGCTATCACAACAAGATATATCAAAGAGGCCCAAGCACGGCCCTCGCTAGCGATAAAGGGCTTTGTAAAGCAGAAGTTGCAACAGATATTGGAATTTTTTGCCTTTTCCAAGCATTTTAACGTCATTCCTATACCAGGTTCTCTGATGGGTTTCTCTGCCTGAGCGTGCCCAGGGCTGAGCTCAGCCCCAGAGATCCACAGTCACCATCGGACACGCTGTGTGGGCACACTGCTGTGGGGAGCAGCTGGGCTGGAGGAAGGGGGTCTTTATGAAGCAATTGCATCTGGGTAGGTTTTAGAGGGCAAGGGGGACTTGCCCTTCATGCTGTTTGTCCCTGGAGTTCAATGGAACAGCTGGAATGGGCTGAGCCTCAAACATGACCTTCACTCCTCGGGGCTGCAGTCAGACAGGGGAGTGATGGGAAAGGTGAGTCCAGGAAGGAGCTCTAATGTGTTTTTGTTATTGCAGTAAAAGGTTAATGTCAGTACAAAGCCCTGGCAGCAAAGCAGGGCTGTCAGATGGGTGCCTGTGTCAGTGGAGGGGCAGAACAAGGCTGCTCCCCACGGCTCCCCAAACCCCCCCTCCATTCCAGGTGACTGTGACAGTGCAGGGCACCCCTTTCTTGAGCTACTTATTTGTGTTCTGGGCTAAGCAGTATCTACAGCCTCCAGCAAATGGCATGCCCATGACAAACATCCCACCCCACAACTCCCTGGCTGTTTATTCCCACCAACACTGCTTGTCGCTTTTGGCTAATGGGTGCCGAAAAAGGAACAAGGAACTGAAGGTTCCCAATGGCTGTCAGTGAATTTATTTTGCAGTTAACAGCCTTTGTAATGCACAGACTAACTTTATCTCATTTCACTGTGGGTGTGCTGGGATAATTGCTCGAGTACTTTGTTAAAAAGAAAAGCTCTCCCCATTTCCATTAACTCCCGGCATGGTGTCCGTTTCACTTGGCTGCACTGGGTACCATTTACAGTTCAATTTTACAGCCGTGATGGGCTGAAACACATAACCCTGCTTTCTCTGCACTCCACTAATCACATGTGTTAATAAACAGGGAGATTCGTAACGTCTGTTACTTTTATTTTTCCTCTGTAAGTCTGTTTTTCTGAATTAAATTATGAGCTTTTTTTCCCTGTGAAATCCAAACTGCCAGAGGAATAAATACGGTGTTATCTTATTCAGTAGGGTGTAATAAGCTACTATTTTAGGGAAGCAAGCCAGGCATACCGAAGTTGTTGCAAACTAAAAAGAAAAAAAGAATATCCAGCAACAAAGAATAGCTTTGTATGATGTCAATCTACAGTATGCATGTGTTTATATAATCACATTGGAATTTACTTTGAACTTTAGCCTGGAAAATTTACTTAGTGGGGGGAAGGATTTGAGTATCTAAGCACCAAAATAGCTAAGACAAAGTAGTAAAACTGTGTGGTTGGTTGTACAGCAGAACCACGTGAAAATGCAAAGAATCCCCTTTGTAACGGGTAGAGACAAGTAAGCCACTTGATCGTTATGGTATGAGATAAGTATACAAGCCACAGGAAATGCTGTGTTATTCACATTCCTCTCTTATTGTTTTTCCAAGGGTGGTTAATTCTTGCCTTTTTAAGGAACTTCTTTGTACATGACTTGTTCTTGCTCTGGTTTGATAATAACAGTTCTCTAGAGAAAAAAGAGAGAACAGTCCTAAGAGCCGTTGCATGAGAAAAAACACGGGGTTCAGAGATCAGAACACCAAGGGTTGGCTTTCCTCCTCTGGCTTCCTTGGTGAGGCAAGGAGAAAAAACCCACACTTGACCTACCACAGCATTTATTAACCCTCACTAACACTGGTTGAGGGCTCAGTTAACTAGTCTGAAGTTCAGCAGCCACAAAACTTCTCTCTGTAGGGACTGTCCCATAGGGCCCTTTATAAAACTGGATGTAGCCTTGCTCTCTTAAAGGTGTGTGAGAGGAGCATTCTGATCTCTTAACAATGCTTTTTAAAGTGCTCAATACTCAGCAACTTCTTTTGGGTTAATTTGGCCAGAGAAACAGAAGATCCCAACGTAGTGGTTGCTGAGTCATTTTGAGAATTCTGTTGCTTTGCTGATGTCATGGAAGCAGAGCCTGGTTCAGAACCTCCTCCAGAAATGTTTGATAAAGTGGAATGCATAGCTTTGCATGTTGCCTTTATTGTTTTCTTCTGTATTATGGCATATTCTGTGACAGTGGTATGGCCACATCTTTGATCACACACAGCCCATCCTTCACTTGTGCTCAAGGAAAATCTTACTGTGAACAACACTAATTCAGTCTGCAGAAGGTATTGGCAATGGTCTGCAGGTTTTTAATCTCTTTCTGTAAAGCAATACAGACTTAAATTCTTGGGATTTAATCACTGGTGTCAAACAGCTTTTCAGTTTGTCTCTCCCCTTTAAAAGTTGCCTTCTCAGTGTATTTTTGTGAGAATGGACAGCATCTGGGATTGCATCTTCTACTTAGACAGACATTAAAATTGTGGGGTTTTCTCTTAGCAAATGCCACCTGTCCTAAAAGGCACTTGGGTGACTTCTGTGATAAACCAGCTGTGCTGTACAATGGCAACATGATTCACCTGCAGACCCAGCTATTGCAATCATAAAGCTTTTTCCAGTCAGTGCTTAAGATAATTTAATTACAGTATTTGAGTTGGAAGACATAAGCACGTAGAAACTTCCTCTAAGTGACTCACATAGTGTTTGGACATTCACCTTAGCAGCAAGCCTTTGCTTTAGTATACTCTCCCCCCTGTTTTATTTGGTTTTAGCAGGAGCTGTTTGTTAGGAAGTGTGTGTCCAGGGCAGCCCTTTGCATCTTTTTGACATGGGGATCTGGGAGAGAGACAAAGCAGGGTGACACTGAGTCATGAGGGGATGGAGAGGATGAGGAAAACATTGCAGCTAAGAAATCCTGAGCCTTTTGAATGTTCTCTGTGAAGGTTCCAAGATACATGGAGAAGAGGAAGTAGATCATATAAAAACTAGAGCTATACTCCCAGCAGCTGCAGACACCTATGCTGAATTCCTTGGCCTTCTGCTGTCGGAGGAATTCTCCTGACCCACATAAGGTGATCAAATATAAGATGGGAAATGATGAAAGGCTGTGTAACTGCACAGGGGCTGCTTTTCTGAGCAATACTCTGAATCCATGGGTGACTAATGTGGTCAGTTCTCTTGGAACAGCAGATCCTCTGTGCTCCTCGTGGGTCTGGGCTTTGCAGAGACCTGCAGGCATGTGCTGAGCATTTCTGGCCTCAGGGGGGCTTTGGCTTAAGTCCATGTTTTTATGACACTGCATTTTATTTTATACACTGGAAAGCTGAAATTAGATGTTGCTTGGCTGGTTTGCTTTCCTCTGTGCTCCACAAACCCGGAATTAAAACATGTTTGTTAACTCAGTGCAACTACAGAAATGAAATAAGACATCCCACCACTTGGTGTCATTAGACCTTGTTATTCCATGGATTTCATTACCATTTACCTGAGACAATTTCTCCTGCCAATGACTTTTCTTCACTTGCCTTCCTCATATTCCAAGCTGCTGATTTGCTTCAGTTAAGAATTTTGTCAAAAAAATAGCCTTTAACCTCATGGATCTTCTAATATTCCTCATTCATTTGTAGTCAGTAACAACCTGATTCTTCTCTTTCCAACATCTTTACGATTCCCACTCCTCACCTGGAACACTCAGGTTAGGATACCTGAACATACAGCCACATGTTTTGTTGTCCTCTAATAATTCCTATGTTGAGTTTTATGGTCTTTCATCTACTTTTTCAGTTATTCTCTATAAGCTCCCTGTGATCCATGGTATGAGCTCAGTTTTACTTATGGATCAACAGCCTTTTCATATAGTTCACTTTTTGCTGTTTCTTCTTTCCAGACCAAAGCTGTTGTCAGGCTAAAGCCTTGTAGCTTCAGCCACCAGCAGAAATAAATCTGGACATAGCAGGCATCCTTTTCTGACTCCTGTAGTCATCCTTCACCATTCCATCATCATCTTGTCCACTGCTGCTACACATGATGATTTGCTGTAAATGTTTTCTGTCAGCTTGATCAATCTCTTGGGATGTCACAGCTTTGCAGAATTCCCCATCTTTCTGTGTGATGCTGTCAGAGCCTCAGATCTTATGAAATTATTACAGCAGGTTCTGTTGGGTCCTGAGGACTTTTCCAAGACCTGCTTTAAAATAGTATGTTGGTATGTTTTTCCTGAGTCCTGCCCTAAACACAATCTGTTTATCTGCAGGTATTTTTTTCACTTGATGCCTTTCTTTCTTTTCATTGTTTTTATTTACATCCTTGAGGAGTTGGTTTGTACAGAACTTTAGCTGTAAATTCCCTACATGCCTGTAGCATGTGTTTCCAGTGACATTGGTTTTTACCTTTTTCTCTTTTGAACTTTTTTCCAAGACCTTGAGACTTTTACCTCTTTGTCTAAAATGAGACCCCAAACCAAAAAAACCCCAAACCAAACAGAAAAAAAGCCCAAAGCCAACAAAACAACCTTTGCTCACTTCTGTGTGTGCCAGGAAGCCTCTCTAGGGCTCTTTCATCTGCTATGCTCTGGTCCTTCAAAACACTCTTTCTATTCATATTTTTCTTGCTCACCTTGAGCTGTTCTTCACAACCAGCCTTTTCACCTCAACTCTTCACTCCTCTCCTATTCATCTGCAGAAACTCCTGTTGCTGGGAGTCCCCCAAATCCTGGCCTAGTGACTGATCAGAAACCGTGTCAGAACAAATAAAAATAATTATTTTTAAGAAGAGTTGATACAAGAAAGGATTAAAGTAAATTTTACTGCACCCCCTGCTAAGAGTGCCTCTGACAGGATCCTAGGAAAATGATTTCCCCACCCCCCAGTGTTTTTTATCAGACTGCCTGGGTTTTGCTGGCTTCTGCCTTTATGCTGATAAAGATGACTTTCAAGATGACAGGAAACAATAGGACCTGTGTGTAACAGCCTGTGTTTCTGGTCTAGATTCCGTGCCAAAATAGCTACACTGAGCACTTGCACAGCCCTTTTCATCTTCAAAGCCTTTCACAGATCCCATGTAAACAGCCAGAGTTCCACTGATTTTGGTGGCAAAGAGCTTAGTAGCCTTCAGAAAAGGATTATGCATTTGCATGGAAAGCAGGAATATCATCTGCTGCTCTGCTAGCTGAAATTTTATAAAGGTATCAAGCTTCAAGCTAGAAAGCATTATTAGCTGAATGGGATTTAAACTTTCCTTGTGGTCAACATGCATATTCCTGGCTACAGTTTCATTGGATGAATCCAGGATTGATTATTGAATCAGTCACTAAATGTGTTTACAAGAAATTCAATTGCTGAGACCAACAGTATTTTGGAGTGCCATTGATTTTGATGTGCCTATATGTACTAACACCTATGCCCAACATGTATGCAGGCATTGCCTTGGCAGGTTTTTTTTCAGTGTATTGTTGGCTTTGAGATTTACTTTATGATGTTTCACAGTATTTAATAAATAAGACACTTCACCAGTACATTCTATGATATGTGTTGCTACATTTAAGCTTGGAGTGCACTTGCAAGCAGTCAAGACCTAGTCCCTCCCCCTGCTCCATGGCAGAAACAGGTCTGTCTAGCCTGGGATGATGTTTATCTAGACTTTTCACCAATTATGTTCTGCTTTTACTAATTTACAGACTGATACCCAGTTTGCTTCATAGTCAGGCAATGCCTGACACTGCTTCTATGGTGAAAATTAGCCCAGTTGTTTCAC
>JAWWLV010000180.1:30157722-30173359 GCA_035041135.1 Platyrinchus mystaceus | reverse complement strand
GCCCTGGAGAAGTTCACTGTATGAAGAGAGTACAGGAGATACAACCTGAGCTTCTTCCAGGCCACAAACCCTTCCTGCTCATTTTCTCTCCAGGAAAAGTCATTCTCAACCCAAAAGCTTGAGCTATCAAGCACTGGAACAGGTTGCCCTGGGAAGTGTGGAGTCACCATCTCAGGAGGGATTTATGTAAAAGGTGTGCAGATGTGGCACTTGGGGATATGGTTTAGTGGTGGCCTTGGCAGTGCTGGGTTAGCAGCTGGACTCGATGGTCTTGGAGGCCTTTTTCAGCCTAAGGAGTTCTGTGATTCTGTGATCCAAGCTGACTCAAGATGAATTGCTGATGGCTTGATTGTGTAGGCAGACTGATTGCCTGAGCTATTCTGGGACAGCTACTGCTCTGCAGGTATTCTGGAGTACTTCTTGTATTCAGATACATCCAGCTTCTCCTGAGATAAAGTGAACTTTTTCCTGGCATCATTACTTAGAGAATGGCTTTGTTTATATCAGAGCAGGTTTCCTGAGGCAGCTCTGGGGATTGTAGCCCCTTTCCTCTGCCTGGAGAGTTGAGAGCTTGTCCATGGGAAAAATTGCTACCAGTTACATCCAGGCTAGCCAATAATCCCTGTGTGGCTCCATGATTCTCATACCAACATCAACAGCTTAATTTATGTACCCCTTCCTGAGAACCTGCATTGGTTTCCACCCTCCCAGGCTGCCCTTGGTGGCATCTCAATGCTCTGCTTACCCTTACCCTGTATCAGAACACAAAGGGCTGAACCAGGCCATGGTTTAATTACAGCTGAGCAAGAAAGCTTTGTAACACCTTACATTTGCTCAGCCATCTCCCACATCTTCTTGTTCCTGCTCCACATGCTTACAAGTTTCTCAATTTTACTAGGTGTTTATAAATACCTGATTAAGTTATGCAGATGAGGTTGGTTATTATGGCTCTTGAGGCACTGCTGGTATTCTAGATGCTTTATGCTGGACATACTGAGTCTTAGCACAGGGGGGGATTTTGTATTTTTCCTTTTAGAAGTGCTCCACCTGCTCTCTGGAGTTGTCAGTCTAAATTTGAGCAGAGGTTTTGCACTGACCCAACCACATCTGCAGAGATTTTGGATGCACGTTCAGGGCACAGTTCTGTGCAGGGGGGGGGGGGTTTGGCTCCAAGGCCAGACAAAGGCTAATTTAGGGAGCATGGAGTTTTCCCCTTATATAAATTCATTCCTGTTCCCTTCAGAGGCTGAAGGGAGCTTGGGACCCAGGAGTGCTCCATGTGTGCTCCCAGGGTGAGTGGTACCCACTGTGACAGGGTGTGCTCAGCCTTGCTCAGATGGTAACAGAGGATGGCTGTGCAGAGCACTGGGTTCCTCCAGAGATGTGCTAAATGCCTGCTGCTCCAAGGACATGTGAATCCTTTTAGCCCACTGCAGGATAAAACCTTCAATATTTAAGACTCACTCTGGTGCTTCAAACTCTTCAATGTGATGGGTTCTGCTGCTGTAAAATGATGTAGCTCCACTGACATCAACCCTTTCCCTGGGGCTGGAGCCCCGGGATTGGAGCAGGGCTGTGCTGATTTACATGACAATCTGGCTGTACATGCTTACCAGCCAGCCCTCTGCAACCCCTTACAAACATGCCCAGCTAGGGTGCAGCTCAGCCTGAAATGAAACCAGTGTTTAGAAATACTGATGCTCTCACTCATCATCACTGTAATTAAGATTTCAGCTGCTTTGCTTTGCTGCAAGGCCTTTTGGAGCATTATGGCTGCCTAGTGCTATGAAAAGCAGATTTACTGTTATTAGCTACAAGCATCGTAGCACAACAGAAAAAACCCAAAATATGGATCTGTGCCATAGCATAAAACATGCACACAACTGATGCAATTAGCACTAATTTGTCATTCTGAGCTATATTTAATTTTAAAGTGGCCAAACTGTTGGACAAAGCACTACCAGCACATGTACTGTGGGTTTTTTGCTGCAATAGCTGTGTCCTGCTCTAAGCAGCAGCACCTCCTCCTCTCCCCAGAGCAGCCTAGGATGCTTGGCATGAACCAACCTCGTGTCTATACAGGAACTGGAGAGAGGTCTGCCCGAAGTAAAATCTTCTATTGGCAGAAAACTTTTGCTGCAGTTCTAGCCAGCTCCCTACCCACCCAGGGAGGGCCTTCTGAAGACCACAGCAGCATCTCTCTTGCTTGCAGAAGCTGGTCCCACAACTGGAATGAGCATTTTCCTCCTTCTTGGCTGGCAGGGATTCCCTAGAACCGAGGTAGGGAGAAATCAGGGCTGGAGTTATTGTTTTGAGATACATCACTTGAGATTAATCTTGCTGTCATCAGACCTGTCTTGAGATAAATCACCTTAAGTGATATTGGTTTGCAGTTTTGTCTTTCTAGTCATAAAATATCTTTTATTCAGTGCTAAACCTTAATCTTATTGAAACATTTTTCATTTCAAAAACCTTCCCTCACCATTCCTTTTTCTTTCCTAGCCTGAAATAACAGCGTTTTGTAAGGTGTCATTTTAAAACATGAACTTTTTGAAAATAACCCCTTTTCTGAGCCTGTTTGTTTACTGCAAATTTATTTAGAATGAACTTAAATTGTTTCCTAGCCATGATGAGCTGGAGGAGTGTGGTGATACATTACATGGTGTGGTTATGCACTGTCTGGAGCTTGATTGAAGATGTGATTCCTGGATTACAGATCTTGTTGCAGCTTTGAAGGAGGGTCCAGCCTGAGCAGTGGTTTCCCCTGGCTTTGGAGAACTTCATTATCTGGGCCTGGAGTCAATACAGATTTCTGGCACTGAGGAAGGTCTGCACAGTTTGAAAGATTTCCTGTAAACTAGAAGACTGTCTCGCCTGTGGGCTTGGCCTGGAGGCAGCCTTACCCCAGTAGGTATTTGTTGGATCTAATATTTAGGCCAGCTGAGGAAGGTCTGTTCTAGCTCAGAAATACTGTTTTAGCCCAGGCAAAAGATAGAATAATTCAGGAGGAGCTAAAGAGGGATTTATTTCACCCCCCTTGATCTGAAAATTGTATTAGCATCAAGTTATCTTTGAATTTTTATTTAAAGTAGCCTGGTTTCTGTGGATGTGAGAATCCCAGTGAGCTTATTTTCCCTGTGTTTTCTTCAATGCCCATAGTGTCTTCTCTCTCTACCCAACATTATTTTTGTCGTCAGCAGTGTGTTTTTGTTCCAGGCTCTCAATGCAAGGAATGAAGTGGGATCTGATATCCAGCCAGCTGCTTTCCCTCATTACAGGACTCTGGCATCTGGAAGCTCCCAGTCACCTTCTGGGCCTGGCCTACAACCCCAAAATTGGTGGATGTGAGAACACTGCATGAACAGGTTTGGGGGCAGCTTTAAAAATATAGGGGCCTCTCTCTTGGAGAGGTGACTGGCACAGGGACAGCCCAGGACTTCTGGGGAGATCAGGTCAGGACAGACAGCATTCTCTGAGCTGCAAGGGTTAACAGGAGATTGCTGCTTCTCCTCCTTTGCCTTTACTTTCATCATGATTTATATATTTGAAAGGAGGGGTGATTAATAATCCACAACCCCTCAGCCTGCAAGGAGGGCTCAGGCACTTAACATACCAGAGAGCTACGATGCCAACAGCGAGAGATGATTAACAAGACTAACATTCAGCCTCCTCCCTGGATAACTCAGGAGCAGCATCAATGGTTCCTTGCACTTCCTGGCTCTCAGCACTGGAGTGGGGGCTACCAAAGGGCTCCTGTAGAAAAAGGTTGGAGCTAAAAGTCAGCTCACTGCAGGTACCATGGTGATGATTCTGGCACAATCACCTGGAAAGATAAATATAGTTGTCATGCCATTCCTGGAGCTGGATATAAATGTCTCCATTCCACATGCACTGTTACTCCCAAGATAAGGAAAAACTGGCCATGAAGTCCTGACTGACCTAAGAAACCAAAGTACAGAAAGAGCTGCTGGAATTCATCTGCTGTTTGTCAGCTTGGACCTTGATAGTTTCCCTGCTCAGCACTTGGATAAGCATAGAGGGAGGACAGTGTGGCCACAGAAGAGAGGAACAAAACCAGGAAAGTAAATTGGAGGGGATTTGTCTCTGGGGTAATGGCCCATTGAATGCTGAATTGCATCGGTTCCCGATATCTCTTGACTTCATACAGACCGATCACTACCAGCTTTGTCTGTGGTTTCTGGTGAAAAAGAAAGGATCTACTTAATTCAGAAAATACTTTGGAGGTCAGGAAGTGTTCTTCTTTCTTCTGGGTTTTTCAGTGCCAGCAGGGGGGGCAGATTAGGTTTCTAAAATACAAAGAGGCAATCTAACAAGGTCCTGTCTCTGTGCTGGCACAAAAGGGATGAAGGGAAGTCCTAGAAATCAAGCAAAAAATGTACAGAGGAAAAATCAAATGGAGATGTGGGCAGCTCAGCTGTCCCTTTTTCATGTGCTGGAATTAAAGTTGAGAAGGTAATTTGCATCCTTATGTGAGAAAACAATAATGTTAGGGTAGCAAAGTGGGTGGACTGGAACAGTGGTGAGGGTTATCTGTGACCTACTTATTTTATAATGGTACAAACAGCCCTTTTGAACAGGATACAGGGGCAAAGCAGGGCCTCAGAGGAGATTTTGAATCCCCTCCCTTTTGCCTAGGGTCCATGGGAACTGAAAACCACCTGTGTGTGCCTTTATTCTAATCAAATGTGCACCACACCCAGGTACAGGCAGGTTTTGTTCTGGTATATTCTTTTTTTGATCCTTAAGAGGAAGAGGGATTTGATTTTAAAGTGAGACTTTCCCAGAAAAAAAAAAATAAAATTCCTGTTAGGGCTATTCCAGCAGACACCACAGTTTGGAGAGCTGCTTCACTTCCTTGGCAGCAGCTCCTCCCCAGACCCCACCTCTGCCACACTCTGCTGTGAGCCTTAAGAAACGTTTTGCACTTGTCTGAAAACATCCTCTGACACTGCTTTTAGCAGCAAACTGGACTTCCAGTGAAGTTAAACTTTTTGAGGGAAGTCCCTACTTTGTCCTTTACTCCTCTCCCCTTAAGTCAGATAACTGGAAATCACACTTTATTTAGAAATATTGAAAGGATGTCATGGGACTTTTATTTCCCAGATGGACTGCCTGTTCCCTCGACACCACCAACAGCTGTCTCCTCACCCTGGAGGATATTTTGTAGTGTGTGATGAGGATAAAAGATGACAGGGTATGTGGCTTCTGGAGAAACTTGGAGTGCAGGAACTGAACTCCAAGGAGGTTCCACGGCACTACTTCAGTAGCAATATTTAACTTTTCACTTTTTTTTCCCCAAGTAAGCTGAAGGGTTTTTTCACTGTAAAGCAGCCTAGCCTGATGTCAGATGTGCTGTACATGTATTTGCTATGGCATGCCAGCAAAGCTGAGCAGAGAAGGCAATTATCTATCTGCTAAACTTTGACTACACCACAGTTTTGGGAGAAGAGACTAGAGTGTAGGTGGAGCCAGACAGGGGTTATAAACAAGGGAGATGTGCATCACTCCCATTTTGTTCCTTAGGATGGTGTCACCGAGCCCCTGCCTCTGAACAAGGTCCTTCCTGCAGTTCTTTTAGCTGTATTTTTGCTTTGTTTTTGGTACACCAGAGAAACAACAGCCTTTCTGCAAGGTTTTATGGGTTATACTGCAAACACTATTACTGAGACTAACACAGAGGTCATCAGGAGGACTTTCTTTGGCTCCACAGTTACATTTCATTTAGTACCATATGATGGTCTAGTTCTGCCATAGAAGAGTTAATGAAAAGGCAGGACCAAGCTATGGCCAACGCTGGAATAAATGTCCCTTAAGATGATGACTGGCAGGGGACAGAATGACCTGCTATCTTTCCATACCCTCCTCCTGCTCTGCCTGGAAACCACAAGGTGTTGAAAGTCCTGTCAAGGTAATCAGCACAGTGTGAAGAGCTGAAAATGTTCTGCTGGAGAGGAACAGTGTTCAGTGACAGGGCAAGGTGCTCCAAAGAGTGGCTGAAGGACTGTAGGACAGGTACCTGTGTTTCCTGCAACATGAAGGACCAGGCAACACTGACCCTCTGCAGGACAGAGGGAGCAGCACAAACAAAAGGTAAGCAGCAGCATGTCAAGGTATTGGACAGCTCCATCTTCTGAGAGGCTTCATCACACCTTGAGCACTGCATCCATCCAGCTCTGGGGCCCTCAGAACAACAAAGACATGGACCTGCTGGAAGGAGTCCAGAGGAGGCCAGGAGGATGCTCAGAGGGCTGGAGCAGCCCTGCTATGGAGACAGACTGGAGAGCTGGGGTTGTTCAGCCTGGAGAAGATTCTGGGGAGACCCCAGAGCCTCTTCCAGCCCTTAAAGGGGCTACAGGATGGAGAGGAGCTTTTTGCAAAGGCATGGAGTGACGGGACAAAGGGGAACAGCTTCAAGCTGTAGAGGGTAGGTATTAGGAGGAAATTCTTTACTGTGGGGGTAAGATAGATGATCTTAAGGTTACTTCCAGCCCAAACTATTCTGTGATTCTGTGACAATGATTACTTTGAAGAGCTTGTAAAGAGAATATGACTGGTACATGAAGCTCTGCTGTCTTGAGGTGAATAAGGAGAGACAAGAGAGTCTCCCGTGGTTCAACAGGAGAGTTGCTTGAGAGGTGCTTGATCCTGATCCTGCTTTCTGCAGCAGAGACAGTACCAGTACATGAAACCTGCTGGTTCTTGAAATTAAATGCCATGGATGGGATTTTACAGTTACCAGATGAGGCACTTCAGAAAATGAGGTGGTTGG
This sequence comes from Platyrinchus mystaceus, assembly GCA_035041135.1. Classification (NCBI taxonomy): domain Eukaryota; kingdom Metazoa; phylum Chordata; class Aves; order Passeriformes; family Tyrannidae; genus Platyrinchus; species Platyrinchus mystaceus. Next base: position 30,166,569 of record JAWWLV010000180.1, on the reverse strand, counting down.
AAAAAAAGATTAGTGTGAAGGAGGTGCTGATGAAGAATGAGGGAGCTCCAGTTCTTGGACACATGCAGAGTGCCAGGCTAAGGTGGGCAAGGCAGCCCATCCCCAATGCCCAGAGCACAGTGGACAGCAGAGACAGGGGTGCAGTGGGGACTCTCTCTGCTGCACTGGGGGGTGAAGCACAATTTGGAATTAGCACCTGGGGCTGCCAGATTATACCATGCAGGGAGGAACCAACTGTATCAACACACTGATAAAAGGTAGTGTGGGGTTCCTTTATGTGTATTGTGCCTTCCTGTGGCACAACATACTGTGTCCTAGATTTGCACTGAGACATCAGGAAGCTTTAGGTGGCTTGTCACATCCAGGCTCTGGAGCTCTTCCTGCCTAATGCTTCCAGCACAGCATTCCTTACAGCTGCAGGAAACCAGCCTGGGTGCAGGTCCTGTTGGTCTGGTGTTCTGTCCTAAAACCAAGCAGCAGAGGGTCAGCACTGCTCTTCAGGGATCAGAAAAGCCTCCCCTGGAGGAGCTGATTGCAGGCTCTGCTGGATGATCAAAGGGCAGGTCTGGGGTCACCAGGGTAAATCTTATCCCACCCCAGTGTTATGTGGTGCAAAGGAGACCAACATTTGGCCAGTGGATCCATAGAAAGGAAGTATTTCAATCAATCAGCTCTGTTTGCTTATTCCTCTTCCCTGTTTCACATCCCTTTTTCCTGTTCCTCTTCATTCTCTGCCACCTCCTCTCAGACCTGACTGCTTTCATTACAAGGTTGAAGGGCAGTGCCAAGTGAGTACATTAATCTCATACATTTTCATGAATATCAATTAAACTTGGCTACCAGAAGATTTTTCTTATGTTCAGCAGAGTTGAGACCCAATTCTTCATACAGACCCTGCCTCCAGTAAAACCTGGGGGTGTTTTTCCAAAGCCAAGCCTGCCATCTCTTCTTCCTGCTCCCTCCCACCACTCTGATAGCCCTTTGCCTTTTTCCTGTAGGACCTATATATACAATGGTTATCAGGGAAAGCCATTCCCCTTTCTGCCCTTGAAAGGCAATATCCACACAGGCTCTCGGGCAGAATTTGGAGTGCAGAGTCTCTGCTGCTCAATTACCATGGAGCTTATCTCTTTCATGTGTGACTAGATATTGTATTTTTTTTTTTCTCCAGCAAGACTGAAATTTAAAAGGACAGAAAAATTTCTAGTGCTTGAGATGGAGGAAACTGTCTGGTGTTGAAATGAGTGGAGTTTATGGACTACTGGGAAATAAGACTATTTCTGAAGGAATAAATTTATCTCTTATCTTGCAGTCTCTGTTGCACTGTTGGTTAGACAGTTCATATCATCATGACAACAAGAAAGGTCAAAAGCATATAGCAAACTTTCCAGCTATTCTTTTCTGCACATGAAACCATCTTTTGCTTTCACAGAGCCCATTTTACCCCTTGTACAATAAGGTCTGGCTGCATGGCAGTAAAGTAAGGCCAGAGAAAGCTGGCTGTAAGTCCAAGGTGTTCTTTATTTGAGTTACAGAAATGCCAGTGAACTTTGCATCTTCCAGAGACACTGCTAAAGTGGCTGGGAGCTGGGGAGTGCCTGTGATATGTACATGGGCCAGGCAACAGGGGAAAGGGGAAATGTGTGATCTGAGATACATCTATTAATTCTGGGTCGAGACATGGCAGCCTACCATGAAGTTTTATAGCTATGGATAGTAACAGGAGCAGTGACCTCTAATTACAGTGAGATAATGGGTACTGCTCTAACACAGAAACAGCTAAAAATAAAGCCCAGTGTAAAAATACAAAGTATCTCAGAATGTGATCACATTTTCCACTAATGGAAAACAAAGCTCAACTCGCAGTATCACAGAAAAATGTTCTCTTTTGCAGATACTAAGGTTACATTTAGATTCTGAGTTGGTATGGTTTAATTCAAAATATCATATTAGGCTGGTAAATTTAGAGTACCCAGAAAATTGAGTGGATATTCCCACTTTGATTTAAGCTGGAGTTATTAAATTTTGGTTGAGTTTGATTCGATTTAATTCGAGTTTAAAGTAAATTAAAACCCCCAATGTAAAATTAAATTTACCACCTGTAAATTAAAACAAAGAGAGATTTTTCAATGCATTTACTTTAGTGAGTTATCTGGTGGAGGGTGAGATGGTGCTGAGGCCTTGATATCCCATACTGTGTGTGTTTCTGGGGGGCTGTTTCAGATTAATTTGGACTGAGGGGCATTATTGCAGCTCATCCAGTGGTTGAGTTTCACCCAGGAGGAATCCAGAGCTCCCAGACCACTTTGTGGGCATCACCCCTAGGAAAATGGGACTGGTCAGTACAGTTGGTTTGAAGGGACATTTCTGCCCTGGACTGAGATGTGGGTGCTGTTGCCTCCTGGCCACTTGAACGGCCTCTGATGAGCAGGTGAATGTTTGAGTGTCAGAAGGGCCTGTGGGAGCTCCTCATCCCTCCCTGGATGGGGAAATGGCTGGTACTGGCAGCCTCCCATGAGCAGGTGCTGAGATGCCTGGGAGCTCCCAGAGCAGCCCATCCCATTTCTTTCCTTGAGGAGAAACTTTTCAAAGTTCCTGATACTTCTTCTGTGAATTGAAAATACATTGGTTTGCTTTCCAAACGTGCCAGTCAGCCTAATTTTTCTCTCCAAGTTAAACTGGCCTGTTGAAATTAAACTCGGTGACCCATGATAGAAAAGGACTGCTTACAACCCAAATAATGCAGCCTGTAAAAGATGTGGTTCTCAACTCAGAAATGCACTTTTCACTGTTCCAGAAATGTGGGCATCTCGCTTTTTGTTGCGTGTCAGAGGCAAGGAAAAATTCCCACTTCCCAGGTTTTGCTGACAAACTTTCTGCACCTATTCAGATAAAAGTGATTTGTGAACTGTCTTGAAATGCCCCAGCAATTGCAAGCTGTGAATAGCAGCTCTATTAATATGCGAGTCAGGGCTGCCATTATGGCACAAATTATGGGGAGAGCTGAGAAAAGTTTGAAGAGTTGACTTGTGAGCATTGAGGGGCAATCAGTGCCCACCCCTGGCCCAGCACATATCCTGCCACAACAGGATCTTCCCTGTATCTGTTGACAAACTTTGGCTAATGTTTCTGCTCACTAAAAGGTTTTCTGCCAATACAGCAACATATTGCAGATAAAACCTAATGAGCTGAGTTTAACAAAAAAATGCCATGTGGCTTCCTTGCAGTGATGCCCATCTGTCGGCTCAGTGGAGCAGCAGTGTGCTGCAGCTGCACTCCTGTGCTTTTTATCAAATCAAAATAAAGCTGTGCACCCCAGAGTCAGGTATGATAAACAGGCCAGCAAATTGCCTTACATGGGTATCATACAGCTCCTTATCTGCCTCACTTTTCAGAGCAGCACAACCAGATGGCTCCTAACGGTGGGGGAAATTTTCTCCGTTATGTTTTTGGCATTGAGCAAGAGGGACGTGGTCCAGGAGTCCACCACCAAAACAACAGATATTTAAATTGGACTGGGACTGAGATTACAGCCTGCAAGCAGAACTTTTGAAATTGAAGCAGATTTCATTAATAGCAAACAAAATGCCTATTTAGAGTGGGTCTGGTGGAACAAAGAGGACACAAAACAATAATAAAAAAGAGCCTTTGTGAGCAGCCTCACAGAACAATGGGGAGGTTGGAATCACTCCAGCCTCCCTCCAGGCTGGTGCAAAACCCAGTGCAAGGCAACTGCCCTTTCCACACCTCCCTTATATCTCCCAGGGGCAATGGGAATAGGGAAGGCTGTTGGGTGGTGGCTGGAGGCATCATTTCCCACCAGTCCTCCCTGCCAGGGGTGCAGAGAACAGCAGTTCTGCTGTGAGCAGAAGTAGGGTCAGTAAGAGGGTTGGGGACGTGGAGCATCTGCCTGTGACAGCAATCCCTGCTGAGAGCAGGATGTCACAGGCTAAAGGCTTCATTTTCTCCCATCTCATCTTTTTCCTTGGACATTTGTCAGAGCAATCCAAAGTTTAAGAGTTTGTTTGCTCCTCCTTTAACTGGCTGCTAAACAAGTGTTGGTGCTTTTCTCTCATCTGTGGTTTTGGCATCAGTTCCAGATTTGAGGAATAATCAAAAAGTGTCTAGATTCAGGGTAGAGGCAGTTCTTGATTGGGAAATTAGGAATGGAGACTTTGTCAGTGTGTGGTCCATGCTTTTGTAGGTGAGTTTTAAGTTCATTTAAGTCTCAGAGCCAAATGTGAAATTCATTATTTGCTGCCAACATGTATGTGAGCCCCTTCTATTGCTGGGAACATGCAGCAGGTTTGCATGAGGTTCTGCTGTCACCAAGAGAAATGTATGAAATAGAGCAGCTTAAATTGTTTAAAAATGTGCCTACTGACAAACTTCTTCAGCACATTATGTTTTTGTGGATTTGGGCTTATCTGAACATTTGTGTTGTAAGCATGTGAGTGTGCTGGTGTCTGCTTTGTGAGCTGTCCCCCCACAGCTGCACCAACACTACAAAGTCTAAACCAGGAGCTTCTCAGTTGTCTGCACTCTGGTTAAACAGAAAATGAAAATGTCATATATAGAAACCCAACTGAACAGAGACAGAATTGGCAGCTTTTGTCCCTGTGTCCTTAAAAATTATCTGAATCTACCACAGTTCTGAAGATCAGATTATTTGGATTCATGGGCATTTGCATGGAGGTAGGTGGTTCATTTTAGGCACAGACATCTGGAAAAGCTGGTCTCTCTTGCCCCAGTGCACTCTCTATATGCCTCAGGAAAAGATGCCTCTGCTGAACATGAACTAAGCAGTATTAAATAAACTGTAGAGATGTTGAAGATTGGTACTGAGGCAAAACCCAAAGATACCTAATTCTTGTGCATAAGATATTTCAGGGTTGGGCTTCCTGTGAATTGAGGTTGTTCCTTGTTTTGTGGATGAGATGGTGAAGGGGTATCATCATAGAGCTGAGGCAGGACAACCACTGATCAGTGTGAGAGCCAGGCAGCCCTAACTCACCTCCTTCTTCTTCACTGTGTTGTGGCTGCATCCTGTGGATAGAACAAAATGAGAGTGTGCTTGCCTTGGAAAGGGTGTCAGAGCTAACATGGAAAATGATGAGCTATGTGCACTGCTGTGGCACCTAAATGTAGACAAATAGAGTTTTCTTACTTTGGAAGTGATGACAAATGCCATGTTGAACCAGTTTTGCTCGAGCAGGACTGTACAGTGATGGGCAAAGTTTGCTGCAAAGTATTTTGTTCATTATGTACCCTGGGAGCTACATGTGCCACTGCATCTGCTGTCACCTGGCTGGCAGAAGGAAGCCCTCAGCTTGGGGCAAGAGGCTGAGACCAGAGTCATTTTATTGCTATCTTGTGATTGTTTCAAATTCTGTGCCATTTGTTATGTTCCTAAGGTCACATCTCCTTAACTCTCACATTGCACCCCTGAGCAGTAGCTGTATGCAAATCCCCCCTAGGCAGAATGAGGAATGCTGTAGAAATCCAGCCCTTTTCCAGATGCTGCAATTTGCCTCAAAGTGTCTGGTACAATCTGACTTTCTTTCTGGTGTTTTATTCATGGCTGCAATTTCTTCCTTTTAGCCAAGCTGTAGATGAGAGGCAGAATGAACAAGATGGTTGAGTTAAATATAGCTCAGGGGCTGAAGCATAACAGACTGTCCAGGGCTCCAGTCATAAAGGAAGAGAGAAATTACTTCAGAGAGGTTTAAGCACTTTCTTGCTATAGAAGTTGTACATGATGTCAAAGAGTGGAGAGTACTGAACAGCATGCTAGGAACAGGAAAATCCTGGGATGCTGACCCAGAAAATTATCACACTGCTCAGTGGTGAGCTCGAAATGGAAGAGGAGTTTCACAGCTCTTTTCATGAATTGGTGACAGCTGTGACAAAGCCATAGGATGGAGTTACAACTCCAGCTTCACCCTGAGCCTGTGCATGTGTGTGTGCCTGTGGGTAAGGGAGAGCCATGTCTTTGTACAGCTGCAGGGGTGTCCTGGAGTGAGCAAACTGCAGGGTGAACACACAGGGTGGATGGCACTAAAGCAAGAAATTGGGCCGGGTCTCCTCCCACCGTGTAAGTCTCTGCTCAGACTCCCAGGATTAATTTTCTCATGCCAGCTCTGTTCCTCCTAACATTAGGATGCATGAGAAAATCACTCCTGGAAATACATATGTAACCCTCAAATGGAGGGACTGTGTTTGGATGCTGTTCCTGAGCCTCTGTGTTGGCAGAGGTCTGTAGGATGTCTGGCCATGGACAACCTGTGTGGCTGCCTCAGGTTCTGCAGCTCCTGATCCACGTGAACAGCTCCAAGACCTGGCCAGCAGCTCCCTAGCAATGCTGGCAGTATTAAACCTTCCAAATGCAAAAATAAAAGCTGGGCTGCACCCAGACAAGGAGCTTCTTGCTTCTTCCAGGGTGAAGGGAGAGGCAGGCAGAGGAGGCTGAGCTGGGTGTGAGAGCTGGCAGTGGGAGGTGCAGGGGCTGCGTCTGTCGATGCCACATCTCCCTCTCTGAGCATCCCCTCACTTGCTGCATTCAGGACTTTGGCACAGGACTTGGGACCACTGCAGCTCTGCAAAACCCTGTTGCTGTGCAGGGGATTTATGTCCTGAGTGATTAGAAAAATACACAAAGCAGTGGCTGCCTGTGCTGGGAGCTGTGTGGCCGGGAGGGGGGTGATGTGATGGGGGGCAGGAGGTGCTCGGGATTGCTGAGTTAGCTGTGCTGGAGGAGAACTTCCACAGCGGCCAACTGTGAGAAAACAGTGGAAATAGCTTCCAAAGCCTTGCAAATGAAGCAGGGTTTTGGAGAGGGGAGAGGAACTCGGTCACCTTGTTTGATCAAACAAAGGCTGAAGCAGGAGAGGAGTGACTTCTCTCTTTCCCTGTGTGGTGAAAAGCGTTACTTCATTTTTGGTGTCATGATTAAATTGTTCTGTGATGAATGCAAGAGGGTCCCTGTGGTGAAAGTCAGACTGTCCCCTCCCCACTGTGCTGATTGGTGCTGTGTAAAGACCTAGAATTTTTTTATTGCAGAGACATAGTGGGAATTGAGTAACTACGGAGAAGAAAATGTCAGACCAGCAAGGAACCTGCTCACCCTGCTGCCTTCCTCTCTCTCTACAGGAAAGTAAGTGCCCCTCCTGTGAAAAGAGGGTTTCTAGAAAACTGGACATTGAGAGCAAAACCATTCACCTGCTCTTATCTCTTTTTTAAACTAATAGTGATGATTAGCAAAATGTTTAATTGGAATATGTCCAGTACCATTCTCTGTAAAGACATTGCTACAGTAAAATGCTACTTCTGCTGAACAGAGAGCAAAACCATCATAAAACCTACTGAACAATTTAACCCACATCCATTAACTTCTAGAAAACAATTCCCCTTCAATATCTGTCTTTTATAGAGAGAAAGAAATGCTGGACACCAGTTTAATTTCAATTTGTGTGTCTCCAGATCTACACAAAAGCCATTTGTGTGCTGAGTTTTGTGTCTTTTATTACAAATGACTTACTGAAAAGGAATGTGTTTCACATTTAGTGACCCTGAGCATTAGAAATGGGTGAAGAATTGATTTTTTGGTTACCTGACTGAACTAGGAATGTGTGAGGAAAGTGCTTGTGCATTGATACCCCCAACTTTTTCATCTTCCCACAGAAGTGTAAAATAAAAAAGCTAAAAGGGATTGCATTGGCCTAAGCATTTCTTTGACACAGAACATAATATGTTGTTCTGAAAATGGGAAAATGAATGGCCTAGAGTGCTTCTACCAGAAAAAAACCCATGTCATCTCCTGCTTCTGGGAATGAGTGAGGTCTGATCCCCTGCTCACTTAACTCCTGAACCAGCAGTGCCTTGAAGCAAGAGACTAATGTATAGTGCAGTAAAGAGACCAGTAATTGCTTGTCCATAGTGATTCACCTGAATTTTACAAGGGAACAGAAGTGCCAACAACAACAAAACACCTTTGCCTGAATTTTCAGTGGCAGAAGCTTTGACAAAAATGGGAATTGCACCCATAATACCATTGTTGCATATTGTTTCAGTTTTTATTTGAGAAAAAATATGATAAAGAATGTTTTTCAGCTGCTGAAACCTAAGCTTTTCTGATTTTACATAATAATTCAAAAAAATCCATTTTTGAGTTTTCCAGTACAACTTCAAAAATGCTCAAACTTTTTTAAAGATAGAAAAGAAATTGGCTTGATTTGTTCCCAAGAATTTCTCTAAACCAAGTCATACCTCTGTAGATTTTTATATACACTGTGTTCAGAGACCCCATCTTCTCCTGGGTTTGTGCTCATGGAATTCATCACAAGGCTTTTGATTGTTTTCAGCTTAGGAAGAGTGATGGAACTGTACATGAAGCCTTTGTGCTTGCTCTCAGATGAGCTGGAACTTTTCATAACACCTTCTGGTCTATTTTCCAGTCCTGTAAAATGTAAATAAACTCTTTGATGTTACCACATGAAAGCCTAATAGTTTATATAATGATTCCTTTGCTGGTTGCCTGTGAAGATGTTTCCCATTGCCTGAGTTCAAGATGTCCTCTGAAAGGCCATTATGTGATACAATTATGTGATGCATTTTAGGAGATTTTTCCTAAAAGACTTTGGAAACTTTGAATCTTGGTTATTGAAAGAGGAGGTGTCACAAACAGGTGTCTTGAAAGCCAAGAAAGATGACCTTGAGAGTGTCACAAGAATTAAGCTGTTCTGTTTTAAGAGCCCTCTGTCTCCCTTTTAACTGCTCTTGTGTACTGACCATTCTGGTAATTTTGGGAAGAGGGCTGATGTTAATTGGAGGTGCAGAAATAGAGAATGA
>JAWWLV010000180.1:30138816-30157622 GCA_035041135.1 Platyrinchus mystaceus | reverse complement strand
AACTTCCCAGATCTAATTTACAAGGACTGCCTGGTGGGTTCTACCATGCTATTCCAAGAACACTAAATTTGCCTATTTGACTCTTTCAAGCAGCTGAGTTTCTTTTTGTCAAGTCTTCCTTATTCCCCAAAGCCAGTTCTCCAGCTGTGTTTGTTTAGCCACACTGATACAGCTCTGAGACAGAAGTGGCCACTGTATGAGATTATTAATGCTGTTCCATTTGCATGGAGAATCTTGTTTCATTTCAAACTCCTAGGTCTATTTTTCTAGTGCCTCTTTGTTTATTTATTATGTAGAAAGCTGCAATGTTCAGCTGTGGGCTATTCCCTACCTTTTTCCCCATCCCTCCCTAATTGTTTAAAGCTGTATGATCCTTCCTGCTGCTCTTGAACATGTTCTCCTGTGTTTGCACTTCCTTTTGGCAGTGTTGGAGCATGAAGGGACACAGTGAAACATTAAATAATATGAGGTCAAGGAGTCAGTCATTGGAATTGATAGGAGATAAACAGAGAAAATTAGCATAAACCAGCTGCAAGAGGACCAGAGGCTGGGATTGACAGAGAGCTTTTAGGCACTAGGGGAGTATGGCCTTAAAACAGTTACAGCAGAATTAATTAGTGTAAGCAGAGAGTTTGATCAATTTATGTGCAAGTTTACAGGGAATACCTATTTGTGATAGCAGGAGTGAGTCTTAGCAACCTGAAAGGTCTCTCCCAGCCCTAACAGAGACAGTTATTCCTTAAGGAGGAAACATCAGGTTTTCTGTCTGACCCACTTATGCTTTCTTTCACTGCCTCAGCTGATTAGAAACACCTATTTCCCTGCTGTGGGAGGAGGGACCAGCAGGATAGGTGAACATGTCCCTCTTTGTGGAAGCAGTTTGGGGCAGGAGGAGGTGACTGCTTGGTGAGATGGTCTGTGGAGTTGCTTGAGGTACCACAGGTTTCCTATTGTGGTGGCATCTGCCAGAAAAGACTGGCTAGTCTGGAAAAAAAGTCTTTGAAATAGGAGTCTGAGTGGGCAGGTTGAGTTACACCTCTCAGGTTTAGGATCTGTGTTGAACAACAGACCAGGCTGCTAATGAAAGTAAGCCATTCCCTACAGGTAAGTCTTTGCAAGCAAACATCCAGCTTGATTTGTTCAGAGCACAGAGTGCCTAAGGGAATGCAGAGCAGTTTAGTTCTCTGAAGGGAATGAAGAGCAGGATAGAGTGCAGGATATTTATCATCTAGGTTAGATGTAGAGCATCGTGAGTGAAAAGGGAATAAATGCCAAGGGGTTAGTAAATTCTGTGGAGACAATCTCCAGGCTGTTTCAGCTGCCAGAGGTGCATCAAATAAGGGCCTGATAGCACCTGAACCTTCCAAGTGCAACAGCTTCTCTGGCTGTTGGGAGACCTGACCCAATTCCTCAGTGTTGCCACAGGGGTTGTGCCTCTTTCCCTCTTTCTGACACCCTCACTCATGTTCCTGTCCCTCAGCTGTGGCATAGGAAGCCTCACTTGGTTTTGTCCCCCAGTTTTCACATCTGCCTGCTTTAGTGCTTAGAATCAGCCTGAAGGAGGTTGGGGGTCAATACAAGGGCCAGCACCAAGAAAGGGGGCAGGAAAGGACGGGGCTCAGTGGGGTGGGTGCAGGGCAGGGCTGTCTGGTTTTGCAGGCAGTCACTGGCTCAGCTCAGCCTGTCTGGTTGTGCTGCCTGTGCCCTCAGCCCATTTTCAGTGCCTCAGCATTGAGGGGAGCACACTGGGGAGGGGGCTGAGCTGGCACAGGCTGCCAGATGTGCCTGGCACTGACCAGCCCCACCTTTTGTCGTGATTCCAGCAAAGAAGCTGGTGAAGCAAGACAAAGATGTAATCCTTGGTGGAAGATAAACCCTCCCATCTCACAGAAACACTGTGGCATCACATGCTCTGGTGGAGACTTCAGGTTGGCCTAATTTAATCAAATATTCATGTTGTGGTTTTCCCTACTCCTACTGTGATGGCAGCTGACATCAATCACCAAAAGCCTTTGACAGAGATAATTGTCCTTGTTGAGTTTTGCTTCTATTTCAGCAGCCCCCTTAGCAGCGTCTTTTCACACCTTCATAGATCTGCACATTTACTCCCAGGACTTGCTCTCAGGAGCCTTCATCTGCTGAAGCTCTGGTGTGTCACAAGAGGTCTGTGCAGGCACATGTTGATCTGGACACAGAGCACATCCCCACGGAGCCAGCGTGCTCCTGTGAGGGTTTTGATGTGACATGCATTAACATGGCATGGCATCTTTTGTACAGCTGACAAGTGTGGCACTTTTTGAGAGCTAAAAAAAAGGCATTCATGAAATCCTGCATCACATTACTGTTTCTCTGCTGCCCTGTCAGTATTGTCCTCTCTCGTTATTCAGAATCAAATTGTGTGCCTGCAGAATCTGATAAACTGTAGCACTTCACACATCTGCAACAGACTAACTTGATTACAATAGTTTAATTCTGTTTGATATCAATCAGCTCTGTACACAGTAAGATTAATTATTGCTGTCACTTTGTCAGCTCTGTAATAAGAAAACACAGATTCTGAATGACAGATGCAGATTTGTTGGGAAGAGCGAGTTTGCCTCCCCTGCTCCCCAGGGAGGGAGAAAACCTGCAAAAGGTGAGCTGACCTGGGAAGGGATGTGCAGGCTGGAGGGGGGATTCTCACCTGCCCTGTGCCACAGATGGGTGCTTGTTGGCATCTAAACCAACTCCTCCCTCCTGTCAGCTCACAGGAGCACCCCACAATTACATTTGCCCAGGCAGACTAATTTTGTTTGCAGGTATGTGATGGTGAGGATGTAAACCAGGTGCTGCCAAATGTTTGTCCAAAGGGGACTCTGCTATATATTTGCCTCTCTATATCTCCTTACAGTGATTGTCCCCGATCTGGAGTGGGTGTAAAATGCCACCAGATCTGAACAGCAAAGATTTCCACCTGCTCTGAGATGCTGTAAATGACTACCCAGGGAAGCTGGACTGAAGAGCTGCCTGCTGCAGCAGAGGTGACAGACGTGCCTGTTATTTTTGCTTTGTTATTGTGCACTGGTATTGTACTGCAAAACCTATTTTGAGTTATACACTAGTGTTTAATACTCCCCATTCTCTAGTGGTACCAGGTACTTCAGTTGTCTTACTGCAGGGGAGTGAGCTGGAGCATCCACAAGCTGCTCCAACCAGCACAGGGTGTGGAAGGTGCTGAATCAGGGAGCAGTGGCCACCTCTGGACTGTTCCAGCTTCCTCCTTGCAGCAGGGAAGAAAGGTGCTTGTTTTGGTGGGTGACTTTGGTAAAGTCAGGCTTCAGGGTGTGAAACTGGGAAAGGAACAGGCTGTTATTTCGTGACATGAAGTGTGGCTTTCTAAGTGGATCTTGTCTTTCTGGGTTTGTTTCTTCTCTTTACTTGGTCTGTTGCCCCTGCACGAAGCTGGACCGGACGATCGTTGCAGGTCCCTTTCAAGTGAAATATTCTGTTCTGTTCTAGATCAATACAACGCTAAGAATCCTGTTTTATCTTGAAGCAACAGTGTGCTGCAGTCTTCCCTGCCCAGTGACAGCAGCAAGAGGAATGATGAATTGTGCATAATTCCTGTTTCATTTCCTTAATATACAGTGCATATATCACTGTGGTGGCAGGTGGGCCATTAAGGGCTACCCGAGAGCTGCCTCCAATACATCACATCCATGAAAGGATGGTATTATGAGGACTTTAATGTCATTTGATGAGCCCCTGGAATTGTTTGTCAGACTCTTGTTTTGAATTGGTTTGATGTTAGAGCCTGCTGCTGATGGTTATATCTGCCACACCACTTAATTCACACTGTCCTTCTCCTCAGCGTTTACTACCTGAAGTCATGCATTTAGGGAAAGTGAATGATGATAAACTGCAGCAATATATTTAACCTTAACTGTTATTAAATGATTGCTCTTCTCACTGTTTCAGCTGTCGGTGATCAAAATAGATGCTGGCTAATGATATCTGCTTTTAAATTATGTGTTGAAACTCCTGAAATTCATCAGGGGCAGTCGTGCTAACATTTTTATAGCAGTACAAGAGGACAGCTAGGTTGGAGGAGGGGAATAAGCACTTGCAGATAATTTAGCAGAACAGCACCAACTCAGTAAAAAGCCCCCATTCCTGCCAGAGAACTGTGCTATGGGCCATGAACCCCAGAGCTCAGACAGGGGTTCAGGCCTTCAGCTGGAGCAGGATTGTCCTGTTACAAGACCAGTGCCAGCCAGGGTAACCAGTCCAACCCACTGGGATCAGCACAAACAGCTCCTCAGGTGTACAGGGGTTTCTTTTCTCCTGCTGTAGCTCTGCAGTCACTGAGCAGGGCACAGGGGGCAGCTCAGCAGTGTCTCTGCTGTGTCCACTTTGAACATGCATTGTCTTGTCTGGGGGACAGGCAAGAGCTGAGCTGTCAGCACTGCTCTGCTTTGGGGTGTCAGGGTGTTAGGGATGCAAACTTTTCTTGGTATGTCTCAAATGTTTAACTTAATTTTGGCCTTAGACAGACTGAGAACAGGTGGATCTCATCGAATCCTATGTGTTTGCAAGCCCTTAAGAAAATGGTGCTTCCCTGGAGGTAGAAAGCTGCTGTAGGAAAGCAGGAGGTGACACTTCTGCTGGTAGCTGATAATCCTGCACAGTTGAGACCCTCACCACGAGGTTTTGAGGGCTCAGAGCCCTCAGACACCGCCTGGGCTTTGTGCTTCACTCTTATCCATTCACAAACCAGCAGCTAACAAACACAATTTGCATGTTTTCTCTGTGCTTTTATGGTTCGGTGGCAAAAATAGTCTTCTGGTATAGGTTTTTATTCAAAAAAATAGCATAATATTGTTTTTTATTGCAGATAATTTGAATTAGCCAAACCTACAACCTTGCCTTGTCCTTTGCTAAAATGGACAGCAGCTGTTTTTGTGGTGAGGCTGTCTATCAAACATGGAACAAGAAGAGAGACCCTTCCTCTCATTATTCCAAAGCTACAGAAGACTCATTTTTGCTTTTGAGTCAGGTTGGACTTGAATAGGTGACCTGTCTGAATGGGAAGGACTTCCAATTGCCTCAGCTGCTCACTTAATAGTAATTTTGATCTTGCTTCCTTTGACGTATTTCTACTGCTGACCTTTTGTTAATGACACTTAATTCAGTGTTTTTCTCAAAAGCTTTGCCTTTGCTGAGAAGCACCTTGATACAAATCAGCCATTGTTGTAACAGGGAGATGTTGAAAGCGGTGCTTGATACTGCAGGGCAAGCTAATGGCTCAAACCCAGAATCACTACAAAGTGTAGGTGTCTTTTTTAAAATCCTTTTCTTTTCCTCCCTGCTCAGAAAATCACACAAAGTGTGTTCTCAGTAGTCAAGCGTGCAGGAGGGGGAGGAGGTTTTTATCACAGCAGCCTGAAGTGCTGGAAAGGGACCATTTCCAAAGGACAGAGGATAAAGAGCCATGAATCAATATTTCCCTGCGCCTTCTGCCGCTGTTTATTTGAATCCATTTGTTTTGCTGACAGATTTCCCATGGGGCTGGAAATGCTGTTTCCTTTGATGGCATCAGCAGGGATGTGCTGTGCTGGCCGTACAGGGAGGTGCATGGCAGGCAGAGGGGGGCTCTGGCAATAAGGGGAGTGTCTCACTGTTGTCTCCCAGCTCTGCCCTGGGCTGTGATGGGCACTGGGTGATTCTGCCCCTGTGACAGTGAACAAACTGCTGCTGAGCCAGGAAACACATCATGTGTGCTGTGTGAGAGCTCTGGGATTGCAGGTGCTACGAGGTCTCCTGGAATGAGTGCCACAGTGGCCTGGCAGGCTGGTGATGATGCTTTATGCCAGACAGTGGTAGGGAGGTGACACGACCACTAAAAGGAACTTTTACATGTCTTTAAAGCCAGAAAGGACATCATAAGCCAGAAAGCATCACTAATTTACTGGGAGGCTGTGCTTGTAACAGAGCCCACAGCTCCTGGTTACTTACCTTCACTGTGGAAAACTAATTCCTTAAGCTCAATACAGCTCTCCACTTGTTGATTGCAGCGGTGCAACAAATCGTATATATTTATTCCATATTATTTAATTATACTTATTTAATATATTTATTATATTTTATTTATTATATTTAACTTATTTTACAGTTATTATATTTAATATAGAATTATTTAATATAATTATAATATTATGCACTTAGTATGCAAAGAACTACAAAAAATTAAATGTCTCGCTATGGACTGATTTGGTCACACTTGGAATAATGGAGGGTTAATTTTTTTAATGTTATATGCACATGGATATAGTACATAGATATATGTACATACCAGCTTTGGGCTGGTGTTTTAACAAACCCACAACTCCCATGAGAACATGCAGACAGGTTTTGTTAAGCTGCAAACTAGAGTTTGATGTGTTGTGCAAAACTTCTGTTTATCTGACTTCCTTTCAGTGCATGTTCTGAGAAGATGACACTTCTGCTAGAAACTTCCCACTCAGCCAGTTGTAATTTGAAAGAATGACATTCCATTTTATGTCAAAAATGCATCTTGGTCTCTCTCATCATTACTGGTGTATGGAAAAAGCAATTATATTCTCTTTCAAGATTCAACAAGGAAAGAGCAGCTTTGCAATGAATCACAGAACTATTTATGTTTGTGGGGAGCACAGGAGAGAGTGGAGTGGCTATAGAAAACATTTTCTCTGTTTTGTCTGCTTTCAGTGACCTAGAAAACCATTTTTTAGCCTCTCCATAGTTACCAGAATATCCTTTTTTTTGTTGTTGTTCTCAAAGCCTGGCACCTGCAGGAGATGATTTCTGAGCTCTTTGAGCATGGGGTCAGTAAATGGAGAAGAGCACATTCTCTCTTTGTAAAAATGTGCAGTTTCCTGTCGTTTTTCCTATTCAGGGGCTGCTCAAAGGAAAATACCTTTCAAACATAATTCTTGCTATTCAGGAGGTGGTGCTGAACAAAGCTGAGGTTGGATACCGACCTCTTAAAGGGAATTCTTCCCTTTTCAACACAAAGCTGGTTGCATTCCAGCTCAGACCAGCTGCTGCTTCTACTTTTTGGAAGATGAAGGAGCAGATACCAACACAAAAGGATTCAAACTGCCACGTGCCATTTGCCATTTACTTGAATCTTACTGTGCATGTTCATACAGGAATTGTGAATCTGGGCCTTCAGAGCTGTGAGGGTGTGGAAACAGATAAATAACCTGCTATGGGGAGGTTCAACTTCAGGAGACTTCTCCCATTGTCTGGATTGTTCTTTCTATCCTGTCCAACATCTGCTCAGTAAATTGTGCAGAGATTTGTTGCTAAATTAGTCTCTTCTGAGACTCACCTTCACAGAGCCAGCACACACCCTGACCTGGGGCTCAGAAAAGCTCTGGGAACTCCTCACTTATTTGAGGTCCCAGACCGGTTGCAGTGCAGGGCGTGCGGGAAAAGAACGTGGAAACTTTCAGCATTTGTTTAGGTGAAAATTTTTAATTTTGGGTCCAAGGCAACTTCAAATTTTATAAAATTAAAAATGATCAGCCAACTTTTCTCTGGCATCCAGCCTGTAAATTAGCAGTGTTAATTCATTGCAGTGAGTTGAAGTTCTGCAAGCTTTTCAAGGCACTTCCCAAACACACTGAATTCCAAGCACAGGACGAGTCTCATGTCTGTAGCATTTCTTGGCATTATCTGAAGCGTGTTCTCTTAAACCGTTTTTGACAGGTGAATGCAATGGAGAAAATGTGGTTCCAGTGTGTATATTGAAAGCAGATGCAGCAAACTGAGTTCAGTGGCTCAGAAGGGGGCAGCTGTTGCAAAGCTTGACATAGAAGATAAATTATGAGGTGCTATTTCTGGCCTCTGGCAAAAAGAAAGGTGGGTGATGGAAGATTGACTTGAAAACAATGACTTTAAATGATTTTGGAATTGTATGAGCTGGAGATGTGCTGCATTTACACTGATGGATGAGTTCAGAAGCTGACCTAATTCCCCTTATTATTGTCGTGTGGGCTTTTCTTTACCTATTACAGAAGAAACATTGAAAGAGAAACTAAAGAATTCCTGTCTGTGAAAGTAACACATGTAACAGGGTACCTGCTACCTATTTTATTTAAGTACCATAGTTGTTTAAGATTACTAAGTATTTCATTTGTTTTGTCTAATTCAACTAGTTCCTCCATAGTGCTTTCTTTATTTTTTATTTTTTTTTCCACACAGAAGTTAACTTCTTTTATAAAGCAGCCCATAAAAGTTCACTTACAATATGTTAATTCTCATCTCACTTCAGCAGAGAATGTTTGAAGCAAACCATATGATAGGTGGTCAGATTCAGCTGAGATTTTCTGCTGTAACAGGGAGCAGTCCCTGTGTTTTTCTGAATTATTCATTGCAGCAGTGACTTCTGTAGTAAAATTTCCACATGCCTTAAGCCACACCAATGAATACACATAAAGAGAAGTGATTTGTTTATTATTGTCCCCGTGTCCTTTTATCAACTGTAAACAAAGCTTATTTTGTTGATGCTTCCTCCTGCATTGTTTTCCATTCATTGTGTTGTTTTGTAGCATCTTCGTGATGATTTTGATCCTGGGTGACATTTTCAGCTGATATATATCAAAGAAATTGCAGCAATGAATAAAGCTATTTAAAAGCTTAGTCCCTCTATTCTAAACTTGGGCAAATGTCAGACTGGTAGTGTTTGAAATTAGGAATGCTATGCTAGCTCTGCTGCCACTATAATTCTGCCAGCAAGATTTATCCTAGTAAAGATTTATGGCTTAGAAATTGTTGTCTAACAGGAAAAGAGAATGGTTTTGACCATATGAATATAAAAGAGTGTGTTCTTTGAATTCTGCTTTCACTTCAAGAGAAACATCTCTGAAGCCAAGTGCAAAGGTCTCTGATTTAGGAATAAAATCTGTCCTGGTGAATCAGCCTTGAAGCAGGGAAGGAGCAGCTTGCAAGATGGAGTGGCAAGAGCAGAGGAACTAATTGACCTGAAGCATAATCTGTTAATGTTACTTATTGCCATGGAACCACTACAAACCCAGACGGGATTTGATATTTTTTGTAATGTCAGAAGATGACATTTAAAAGGTGCTTGAGTTCTAGAATCCTTTAAAAGCCTCCTGTTTGTATTCCCATTTCCTGATAAGTTCTACCAGTGGTTAGATGCAAATGGTTGATAGAAGCAAAGGTGTGAATTTAAAATATGCTGCATATAAAAACCTCCTTGGAATGCTTTTGCCTGTTGTTATCACTTTTCTGCAGATGTGCTGCTAGGAACTTCCATACTTATTTTTTCTCTCATTCTGGTATGAAGTCAGAATTATTCTTCAATAATGCCCATCGATGTTCCTGCCAGCTCATCGCTTCCTTTTATTATGCAATGTGATATGTGTCATTTGCTTCTAAATTCCTGCAGTCTGTGGTGAGCTCGGGATGAGTATGCTGTTAGGAGAGAGGTTTGAGGCATGATTTGGATGGGGAAAGGCTGTGGATTGCTTTACTGCCCTCCTGCTGTAACAGAGCAGCTGGCCATGGAGCTGCGGGGGGGGCTGTGAAGGAGAAGGGCGATGTTTGTCCTGCAGAGCCCGAGATCCCACTGTGAGACACAGCTGATGAATGGACAGACAGGGAGGGAGGCACAAGGACACGGGAGCCACTCTTAGTCAGAGCGTTTCAGCAAACCCACAGCCAAACACTTAAAGGGTTTTATTGACGTAATGTCACAGGAGAATTCTAAGGATAATGAGGATGGATTCACAGATACTTACAGCTGCTTGGGAAAAAGCACAGAGGTGCCTAAGTGAGTGTTTTAACAAGTGGGAGATAAGGACTTTTATCCTGAATGGATTAGAGGACAGAGTTGGTTTCCTGACACTTAATGAAAGACAAGAACTGGATCATAAAGAACCTTGAAAGTGAAGCTTCTGTTTGATGCGATGGAGAAGGGGGTCCAGAAACTCGGGAGGAGTCTGAGATGGTTTTGTATCGTGGTAGATTTGATGGATAAGGGGGGACATAACCACATCTGTTAAGGGGAAGTGAAAAAAAGGTCACTGTAACTGAGGAAAGGGGAAAGAACCTGCTCAGGGAACTCACCCCTTTGGATGTGTAAGAGAGGGTGTGTGCCAAAATGATACCTGAGCCAGTTTTAGGCATGGCAGGATGGGGACACAAAGGCCCAAGCCAGGGCAGCACCCGGGGGGGATGATAGGGCTGTGCCCAAGAGAAGAGGTAAGGGAAGGAGATAAGGCAGGGAGTCTGGAGGGAGAGTAAAAGCTGGCTTTGAAGTTGAGCTTATAGTTTTTGCTGTGTTGAGGTTGTCTTACTGCCAGAAGGGAAGGGAGGAGAGAAGGTTAATCCAGGGATACAAACACTACATGGGTGGGGGAAGAAAGGTTGAAGGGGAGAAATAACTGAAGAAGTAGGAAGAAAATTAGAGAGTAGTGAGCAGAGAAGCCAAGCAAGACAAGATTGTGGGTGGTGAATGATGCCAAAAATCTGGGCAGACTGAAGAGGATGAGACTGGAGCCCTGATTGTGAAGTTTGATTAAGATAAGGCCACTTGCTGTGCTGGTAAGAGCAGTAATCATGAGGGCTAGAGGCTGGTGTCTCTGTGCCTTTGGCCCTTGAATAACAACACTTAAAAATCTCTTGCATTTGTGTAATTCCTTTCACCCTAAAATATTTTACAGAGGGGACATTAGTTCGGCTAGCTGTGATTTTGGACTGAACCAAAGCAGGTGTCAACTTCTGGACACCTTGACAATGAAGAAGAGAAAGTGGCAAGTGGCACCAGGTCCTGCAGAACACATGGGTGGACCTTCCTGTGAGTATTGAATTGAAAGCAGAAGAAGAAACCGTGTGATAGAATCTCATTAAAGCCTTCCCCACCGTGCCAGCTTACGGGGGGAAAGAAGTTTTAATGGACAGTATTTCCCCTCTTGTAGCCTTGGAAACATAATGATCCACTTTAAAACTCGAGACATGATGAATTCATGCATTATCTTCCAGCAGGAGGAACTGTGGATGCTATTTTTTCCATTTTCTGAGAAAACACAAAGAATGAGGAAGTCGATATCCAGCATCCAACACAAAACAAAGGCTGGGCCCCCACTCTTCTGTTGCTACATGCTGGCAGCTCACACCAGCCCAGGTAAGTGCTGTGCACATTATTTTCCAGATGTGAAAGCCAATGAAAGATGTGGTGGAGAAAGCTTTCCTACTATCTGATCAAATAGTGCTAGAAAGACCTATTTTTGAAACAGCAAGGGAGCTGCTGCTCCACAGCTAAAAACACTGTGCAAGACAGCAATCAGGAGCAGGGCTCTGTGTGGCAGGGCAGCAAAGCATTACTCTGTAAGAGGTGCTACCTGTTCTCTACCCCTTTATAGATGATTTTCTTTCGTGCAGTGATTCTTCCTTCCCAGATTTTCCCCTGAAAAATTCTCTTGTGGCCATACCACAAATATATTCTAAACCTTCCAGTAACCTGCTGCTCACTACTGGTGAGGATGTGTCAGATGCTCATGGCCATTGCTAAAGCAAATACATGACTTTCATTATTACTGTTCTTCAGTTTTCCTGCATTATTGCTCAGAAAAGTCATTCCTCAGTGTTCAGCCCTGCAGATGACTGGCTCCACCTCTAGGCCAGTTACAGTTGGCTCTGCAGGGTGATCTGCCCATTGCTGCTTATGTTGAGGTTTATTCTTTTCATTTTGGAACAATCGAAGCAGGATGTTTTGTTGCAGGGATGGCTCTTGGTTACCTGTACAGTGCTGCTGTTACACTTACCTGTGGAAAGTCTAGGAGGAAAAACTATTATGAAAAACTCCCAAATGTTTTCTAAATTTTATACCTAAATATATGGGTAATGTCCCTTTAAAAAATGTTCCTCACTACTGAGGGAATCCTACTGGCATCAGTTAATATCAAAATACTTTTCATTTTGTTTTCTTTTGGGTTTTGTTTTTTTTTGTTTTTTTTTTTAATGACTAAAGTTCTTGTGCTTTTACACCCAACACACCTTTGTATTTGTATTCTCAGCTAAAAAAGTGGAAAGGGAAACCTGGGTTTAAGATTAAAGCACAAAAGCTTTGGCAGATTCTCTGAAAATGTTGCTGAATGCACGTACCCTTATTTTACTGGAACCAACGTTTTCACGGACTCTCACACACTCTCTGAATACATTCTGAGAAAGAAATTAAATACTTAATGATTAAAAAAAACCACCAAATCTGCTCTGAGAAGTCTAGAGTTTCCCTTTTCCTTTTAGTCAAGAAGCACTTGTTTGATTAATGGGGTGCTTTCAGAGAGCTTTCAGGAGGCTGCACACCCGAGCGGAGGCGGAGGCTCAGCAGCAGATTACCAGGAGATAATGGAGCAAGTCAAATGAGAAAACATGATGAAACAGCAGAAAATTTACATGCTGGTTTGCTTCTTCCTTTTGCACTAACAAACCCAGGGCTTCTGTGTGTGTTTCCAAATGCTGCCCTGTAAGCACGTGTGGCTGGCTGTGCCCATGACTGCCCAGCCCTGGCTCCCAGGGAATGGGCTGGCAGCTGATGATGGGCTGGAACAGCAGCACTGCTGGAGCAGCCTCTGCACCACTTACTGCATTAAATGCACTGGGCCCCTCCAAAACAACCTAAAGCCATTGGGGAGTCAGAATGATGCACCCACTTTGGCCCCTGCTGAGACCACACCAGTGCCGGCTGAGCTGAGCTGAGTGTCACCTTCAGGGCTGTCACACAGCAGCCAAACACCCCCGACCTTCCAGCGTGGCATTGACTGCATGGGCACCTCAGATGTGGCCAAAGCCTCACTTGTACTGTAACTGCACACAAGAGGTGCTGCACACTTCAGGAAAGACCCTGGCTGGCTGGCTGTGTGCATCCTGGACTTCCAGATGCCTGAAGCTTTTCCTGATGGCAGGAAACTGCCTTCAGTTTTCTTCTGATTTTGTAGTGCAGAAGCACAGATGGATCACACTCTAGATTCTTCACCGGTGTTGGAGACAGGCTGGAGGTTTTGTAAAGTACTGAGCACATTGTCAACAATTCTTTTCTGTTGCTCTCACTGGCCCAGCACTGTCCAGATATATGAGACTGGCTGCCCAAAGGCCCAGCAAACAGCCAAAGTGAGGTTACTAAAGAACACCAGGCAATACATTTTATTATTTAACCTGAGCTCCTTTTGATATTGGCTTATGGGACAGAATAGTCTGGTCATGCCCATGGTTAGAAGGATTAACCCCTATCACATGCCACAAAAATGCTTGTAGTACAAATATGCTAAAAGAGCTGTGCTTTGTGCTGTTAAACCAAACCCAAACCCATACGAGCAAAACACGTGCCCTGTGTTACAGGATACACACACCACCCACCCTGCTGCCCTCAGGGCTTGGCCAGGGCACAGCTTTGTGTGCCTGGCTCAGGACACAGAGCATCCAGAGTACCTGGCCCAGGAAATGTGGCTCTGCAGGGCTGTCTCATCTGTCTGTTCCCATGGGCCAAATTCTGAGTTATCCTCATATGCAGGAACTGAGTGATACAGACCTTGAGATAATCCTGTTTAATGATTTATGAGGGAGGAACATGTCAGGACTTGGTAGAGAAAGGTGATGGGACATGCACAGCATAGCACAGGTATGGAGTGAACCTTAAGCTCTGAGCTTAAATAGAGCTTGTGGACAAAAGGACATAAGTCTTGTGGGAGCCTAGGTGAGGCTGGTCATGTTAATTATAGCAAATTACTGCACTCAGGGCCCTCACACCAGGCAGAGATGATGGTGGGAATGTGACCACTAGTGGGGAAGCTGGAAAAATTTCAGTGCATATATTACTGTATTCATTGTGCTCCAAATGTCTCACTGGTGACAGAGTTCAGGCAGAGAAAGGGGAGCTGGTTTCAAAACATATGTTCATTTTAAACAGCTTCACACAGTTCTGGGTCCTGTTCTGTTTGTAAGGCTGGGGAGGAGGAACACAGCCTCACTGCAGGGATGCACTGGAACCTTATGTAAAACTTTCCCATTAACCCTAAATGTAAATTATTGAGTACATATGCACCCAGAGGTACCACAGAGCAGCCCGTGGTGTGACTCTTCTGTTCTTTTCAGGAGAATATGATCTGATTTGACTAGGTATCTTTGTATTTTTTGTATTTTTGACTGTGTGTTTTGTTGTGCCCTGCAAAGCAGCTGTGTGTCCAGCACGGGCCAGACATCCCTGGAGTGCCTGTGCCTTGATCAGCAGCTTCCATTTCCCCTGCTGCTCCCTGCCTGGGTGGCAGCTGTGTGCTTCTCTTCTGCACCAAAGGCACAGTGCTGGCACCCAGCAAGAGCTGTACAGTCCTGCTGTCTTGGTGGGGGTAACTGGGATTTCCTTTGTTGAAGTAGAGCTTCTCCCTGTGGAGGATGGCAGGGGTTGTTCCTTCTCAGGCAGCTGATTTCTGCCCGTGCTGTGACACCTTCTTCTGAACTCTCAGAAATCAATACATCTGGAAAAATGCATTAACAGATTTTTTTTTTTCCCAAGGAATTATCACATAAGCTGTGGTATTTTTTTTTTTTTAATTTTTCCTAGGGAGAGACAAACCAAGACATGGGAATATAATGAGACACTGTATATAGTCAGTTTTTGCAGCGTGTGTATAGCCAAAAAACACCAAAGGTGGTCTCTCCACATCACTGGCACATTCTCAAGACAATTTTACACTAACCAGCTTGCCCTAAGTGGTAATTTCTGTTGGAAGGGGTATGCCACAAATTGCCAGACTGCAGAGTTCTCTGTGCTCGAGCAAGTCATCGATTGTCAAAATGTGTCTCAAAAATAACAAGCACCTAAGCCTCCTTTTTGGTTTATCTGCTCTCTGCCAGCACTCTGCAAGGGGCTGTCTTATTTGCCATTGAAAGAGCTGTGTTTCATGCTCCTCCTGACAGACTGCTATTCAAGGCTCTGCTTAGCATTCATATTTCTTTCTTGTTGGAATTATTTTATTTGGTACTTAGAACCAGAGCTATAAATCTGAAAAGCATTTTACATGCTGTGTTAGGGCTTGATTGAAATCCCATTGAAATCAATGAAAGCTTTCCTGCTGACTTCAATGGTCTGGGCACTTGGGAAATGTGGAAAACCGGTCTGTTTTGAAATAAGAAGAATTGTATCCATGCCATAATGTTTATTACCAATAGCAGGAAATAAACCAAAACATGTTATGCATGTCTTTTCCCAACATGCCTCATATATCATTTATCTGCTACCTACATACACCCAGCTGGGATACAGAGTGCAGAAACAGCTGCACTGATAATACCTAATAATTCTGCTTCATAAACACAAATGTGTGAGGAAAACAAAATCCCCTTATCTGATAGATATAAATGTTCATATGAAGTTGAAATGACATCCAGCAGAATCAAGTGTCACAGCCTGCTTCTTGGGAACCTGGAAGGAAAAGCTTCCTTGTAGTCTCATTTCTATAAATTTCTGCCTAGAAAATATTTCTTTAGTGACTCACACTTTCCATGGATGGGTGCTATTAGCAAATCTTGATCTTCCCTTTTAATTTGTAGTAAAGCTTCTGGCTGTGACCTGGTTATCAAAAGAAAAAAATAAAATAAAAAAAAAGATGAAGACATAACAAAAGGCTTCTGATACTTGTCTGGGTAATTACCTACAGATCCAGGAGACTGAAAGGAAAGTGTGACACCTGCATGTTACTTTGTCTGCGGAATTGCTCCAGTCTACTGACGAGCCAGTTACAATAAAGACAAGTCTGAAGTCTCCAGAGATGTTATGGAGACGTGAGGATCCTCTGGTCCTGTCAGACCTGCATTTTTAAGTGGTATTCTCAGCTAATAGTGGAAATAATTATAGTTCTGCTATTGCAAAATGTAATTTTGCCAAGGTGGTATTTAAAGCCTGAGTCAAATTTTCACATGCTGACGAGGAAAAAAGGAAACAGTGCTGAGAAGTCTCCACAGTGCCTGCAAAAACAAGTGCTGCTGCAATGATGAACCACTTGATAGTGCCTTTATCAGTGTGCAGTCGTATTTTAAATAGCATGAGCCATAAATGACTGTTGCAGCTTGTCATTTGCCTTATGGGAGGCAAGAAAGAGCTGCTTGTTTGATTTGTAAGATGAGCTGGCTTGTTGCACAAGGCAACGGAGGAGACTGTGCAGAAATGCCTGGTGAAGTATTTCCTAAGCTTTTTTTTGGATTCCTGCCACAAGGAAGTGCAGTGAGTGCAGTCACAGTGCAAGGAATGTTGTGAAAAGGGACTAGAAAGGCAACATACCTTTAAAGATCGTGGCAAAAAAAAATCCAAACCCCAACCCAAACCAGAGACCTCAGCAGGTCAGGAAATTATAGAGATGGCAACAAAAATTGGTGTGTGCAACAGGAGAGTATGAAACAGAAAAGAAGAAATTCTAGAACTGAGACATGCTGGGTTTGTCTTCCTTTTCCACTGCTCTTAGGTGTTTATATAAGCACTTCTGAAATTAGTAAAACAGAGACAAAGCTATGCTGATATGGGTAAGTTTCTGATTCCTCCTCAGGTCACAGTGTTTTTAAATACAGGCAAACAGTCTGAGTGGGAGCAGACAAGCAGGAGGGAACAGTGGAGTTGCTCTGAGTGTTGAGAACACAAACATACCTTTCTTGAAGTAGTGAAGTCACACAAACTTCATTTCTTCATGATTATCAGAGAATCCCAACACTTACCTGAGCTAAGAATGGCTTTGCTGCTTTAGCTTTCCGAGTTTAACATCCATTATAAATGACTCTACTGACACTTGCATTATATTGCACATCCCACTCAGTAAATGCAAAGATGCAGCAGAAGTGAACAAAAATGTCCTGTTTGTTCTTTTTCTAGCTGTGGTTGAGGTGTAGATAGAAATAAATCAGCAGCCAAAGCAGGTGTGTTGAATATGCTGAGCCCACAATCTAAGATCTATGAGTGATGTGCCAGATCAGCTCTTGGACTCCTGAGACAAAACTGTGACTCACTGGTGTTTGCCCAGATGGAAAATGGAGAAGACTCTCTGTTGGTTTGAACACACCATTGATGTTCACAGTGTGATCTTCACATCTAAGAAAAACTCTGCTCAGTTAAAATACGTGTGAAAAAAACCCCATGCAATAGGGACAAACTGTTTTAATCACTTGTCTTTATCAAAGCAACTCGAGGCAGTTCCACAGTGATGGGAAATCAGTGGCATCTTCTGCTTGTATTAACCAAGACAATTTTGTTTCATGCTAAAATACAATTCGGTGTTTCAATTTGGAAAAGAAATGACGCACTTTTCACTTTTTATGAGACATTTTTGAAAGAAGCCACCTTTGATTTTATCTGCACTTTTCACTTTTTTCTTTTTTTTCCTGATTTTTTGTTTGTTTGTTTGCTTGCCAAGAAAGAGCAAGAAACCCCTCAGAATGGAAATTTATTTTCAGTAAGAACCCACTATTCATTTCTGTTCTTCTATTGCAGCACCCAGGTGCAAATGAAGATAATACCCAAAGCAAGTACAAATCGAAGGACAATGTTATCATGGAATCATAGAATGTTAAAGGGTTGGAAGGGACCTTAGAGATCATTTAGTCCCAACCCCTGCCACGGACAGGGACACCTTCCACTAGACCAAGTTGCTCGGAGTCCCATCCAACCTTGAACACTTCCAGGGATGGAGCATCCACAGCCTCCCTGGGCAACCTGTGCCAGTGTCTCACCACCCTCCCAGGGAAGAATTTCTGCTCAATATCCACCCTAGTATCAAACCTTCCTAATACCTGACCCGTTTCAGTTTGTACCCATCGCTCCTTCTCCCATCAGCACAGTCCCCGACCAAGAGTATTTTTAAAAATGCTTTTTAATCGTTCCATTGTTTACTGCGGGACAAGCGCGTTCCTACATTATCGGTGCAGGGTTTTCCCGGTTTAACGGGGGATGGAAACGCCGTGAGGGAGCGGCGTGTGCGGCACTGACAGGTCTCGGTGCCTCGGCTGGGAGGGACCCTGCAGGCCGTTCGGTTCCAACTCCTATCCAGGGCAGGGCGGGGGGAGATCCCGATCCCGATCCCGACGGGGAGCGGGAAGGGCGGTGCGAGATCGCGATCCCGATCCCGAGGAGGAGCGGGAAGGGCGGGGTGAGATCCCGATCCCGATCCCGATGGGGAGCGGGAAAGGCGGGGTGAGATCCCGATCCCGATCCCGACGGGGAGCGGGAAGGGCGGGGTGAGATCCCGATCCCGATCCTGAGGAGGAGCGGGAAGGGCGGGGTGAGATCCCGATCCCGATCCTGAGGAGGAGCGGGAAGGGTGGGGTGAGATCCCGATCCCGATCCTGAGGAGGAGCGGGAAGGGTGGGGTGAGATCCCGATCCCGACGGGGAGCGGGAAGGGCGGTGTGAGATCCCGATCCCGATGAGGAGCGGGAAGGGCGGTGTGAGATCCCAGTGCTGACGAGGAGCGGGAATTTTGGGATTTGGATCCCAAATCCACCTTTAATCCCTTTTCCAGCGCTGCCTTTGGCCTTGCCCGGCCGCCGCCAGGGGGCGCTGTGGGCCCGGGGCGCAGCGCTGCCCTGAGCCGGGCGCGGGCCCTGCCGGAGCGTCGGCGCTCCAGGGAGAATCCTCCGGGAAACGCTCCGTGGCGGCGAGGCAGCGGGAAAGGCGAACCCTCGGCGAGGCACCGGGAAAGGCGAACCCCCGGCGGGGAGGCGGCAGGGACGGTCGCCCCTCCGACCGCGCCTCCTCCACCGCCCCGCCCCGCTCCGGACTACATC
>JAWWLV010000180.1:30122519-30138716 GCA_035041135.1 Platyrinchus mystaceus | reverse complement strand
AGCGCTGCCTTTGGCCTTGCCCGGCCGCCGCCAGGGGGCGCTGTGGGCCCGGGGCGCAGCGCTGCCCTGAGCCGGGCACGGGCCCTGCCGGAGCGTCGGCGCTCCAGGGAGAA
Organism: Platyrinchus mystaceus; assembly: GCA_035041135.1. NCBI lineage: Eukaryota > Metazoa > Chordata > Aves > Passeriformes > Tyrannidae > Platyrinchus > Platyrinchus mystaceus. Next base: position 30,138,603 of record JAWWLV010000180.1, on the reverse strand, counting down.
TCCCCCGGGAAACGCTCCGTGGCGGCGAGGCAGCGGGAAAGGCGAACCGCCGGCGGGGAGGCGGCAGGGACGGTCGCCCCTCCGACCGCGCCTCCTCCACCGCCCCGCCCCGCTCCGGACTACATCCCCCAGCGTGCCCCGCGGCCGCGCCGTGCGGCGCTCCCGCCGCGTTCCGCGTGCCGCCCGGTGTCGCGCGGCGCGGCCGGAGCTGGGCTGGGGCCCGGGCCGAGCCCGGCGGGCGGAGGGGACGGGACGGGGCTGAGGGGACGGGACGGGGCTGAGGGGACGGGACGGGGCTGAGGGGACGGGACGGGACGGGACGGGCATGGGCGGCGGGCGCTGACCCCGCCCCGCCATGGACGAGGACGGCATGAAGGAGGACGGCATGAAGGAGGAGGAGGAGGAGGAGGAGGGCGAGGGCGGCGAGGCCATGATGGACGACCAGAACCACAACAGCTGGGGCGCCTACGGGCGGTACCTGCTGGAGGAGCGGCTGCTGCCGCCGCGCCCCGCGGGGCCCGAGCTGCACGGCGGGGGGCTGCGGGGCTGCGAGCCGGCGGGCACGGCCGGCAGGGCGGGCGCGGCCGGGGCCATCGCCGCCATCAACATCAGCGCCTCCACCTCCAAGTTCCGTGAGTGACCCGCGGCCCCTCGGCCCCGCTGCCCCTCGGCCCCGCTGGCCCCGCTGCCCCTCGGCCCCGCTGGCCCCGCTGTCCCTCGGCCCCGCTGGCCCCGCTGCCCCTCGGCCCGGCCGGCCCGGCTCTGCCCTCCCCCTGCGCGGGTCCCGCCCCGGGAGCCTTCCCGGAGCGAAATCCCATGGGTTAAAGCGCCTTGGAAGGAGAAAATAACGTTTCTTGCGCGCACCCCAGCTTCTCCTGCCTTGCTGTCACGGTAGAGCTGGGCAGGGTCTGGCACTGTTGCTTTTCCACTGAAGCTTCTTCTCTTTGCTTTTCCTGAAGCTTTTCCTTTCTGTCTGAAAAACCCCGAGGCGAATCGGAGACCTGTTTGTGTGCAGAGCCCGTTGTTGTGCCCTGGTGAGGGACAGGTGAGCAAGGACTCGTGCCTTGCTTGCTTCATGATGCAAAGGCTGTCTCGGACAGGTCCCTCCTGTCCCTTCAAAGGGACCAAATCCAGGTCACCTTCCTTGAGACTTCGTTGGAGCTGGGAGCTAAAATGTGTCTGTCTAGGCCTGATGAGAAAAACTGAGTGTTAATTTACTCCCCCCAGAATAGAATCACAGTCTGGTTCGGGTTGGAAGGGGACCTTGAAGTTCATCTGCTTCCAACCCCCTGCATGAACAGGGACACCTCCCACTAGACCAGGTTGCTTGGAGCTCCTTCCAGCCTGGCCTCGAACACCTCCAGGGACAGGGTTCCTAAACATCCTTTGCATGTAGCTTTTAGTAGGAATGGCAAACTTTTCCATTGTTTTGCTGAGCTAAAGTTGAGGGAAAGGAAGATTTTTTTTTTTTTTTTGCTGTACGTTTCAGTTCTACTTTTGTTTCCAGAAGTCACCCCTGTGAGCAAAATAGGCCTTGTTTTCTAATGGACTACTGGAAAAGCTGGATTTGGGTGGTTAGAAGTAATTGCCATGATCAAACCTTGCTGGGAAGCACGGTTCTCTCTCTCTGTCCTGCCTGCTGCCTCCGGTGCTCGCTCACCTGTCGGGCTGATCAGGAGCTTGAAGTTCAGGCTGCTGGATCCTGCTCCTCTGGCAGCCTGGGCCTCGTGGCTCCAGGCAGATGGCCAAGCCTGGCTCCTTTGAAGCTGGGGCTTCCAGGCTCCCTGAGCTCCCTGGCACTCTGCCTGGCTTGTCAGGCTCCAGGTACTCGGGGTGGTTTCTGAACACCGGCGACCGTGGCAGTGTCGATCCGCTTCGCTGACCACACTCTTGGATTCCCGCTTAGTTTGTCCTTCTGTTTCAGAATGGAAAGGGTTTTCAAGCTGGATCTCCACCCAAATGGGAAGGTGACTTTCCAGCGAATCCACAATTTCTGTCTGAGGGGGAGAAGCAGATGCAGAGCGTGATTGTGCTTAGGGTGTGGTTTTGGAGTTCTTGTCGCTTCTCCAGCATTGGTATCCCAACACAGCATCTTACTGATGTTAAGTATTGTTTTAAAGAAAAATGCTTTTCCTGCACAGTACAAAGTTGTCTAATTTATGTTGGTTAGAATTTTGTGTTTTGGATGGTTGTGATGGGACATGTATGTGAACAGAACAAGTCTGGTGAAGCAGTGTTGGCTGAGGAGGTACAGGAGCTGAGTTGGGACGCTTCCTGTTCTCATCCTGGCTCTGACAGGGCATCCCTTAATAACCTCTGTGTAACTTTCACGTGTAATAAAAAGGAGAAGGGTCACTTTGGATGTAAATGTACGATGTGTGTGCTGGATCCCCTCCTGCTGCTCTGTCTCAGTTATGGCAGGACGTGCAGAGAAGCCAATTGTCAGTCTTAGGCTGGATGAGAACCTTGTCTGTTCTCTGCTGCCCGAGGAGGTTCTGCAGTGGAATGAGCAAAGACTTGTGCCTTGCTTGCTTCGTGGACAGGTCACCTTCATGTCTTCCACAGGGGCCAAATCCAGCTCACCTTCCTTGAGATTTTGGTGAGACTGAGAGCTAAAATCAAATAGAATAATGCATAGTTCATGTAATAGCTTTCCTTCTAGTTAAAGCAACTTAAGAAAATCTTCAGTGTTGTGGTAAACTTTAAATATTTACAGTTGATCAGCTTCAGTTGTATTTACATTTATTTGTTTTTACATTTATAAAGCTGTAGTGTTATGAGAAGTATTTTTGAAGGGCCATGAGAGAGAAAACAAGAGTAAGAGCTTTAAATACTTTAAGAAAAACTCTTCCATAGCAGTAATTGCAGCAGAACTCAGTTGTTGTGAGAAGTGAAGAATTTTTTTCTTGTTTCTTTCATCCTTTACAAGCAAGGATGGTTATAAATGTCCTGGATGCCAGTTTAGTGCCAGTCCTGTTTAGGACAGGCACATCCATGAAATCTGCTGCCTTCCCTGTTGCACAGCACTGTGCAGTGAGTGTGTGTGTTCCTGCCTGTGCAAATGGGCTGATGAGGAGAAAGTTCCTTTTTCTAACCAGTCTTATTGCAGGCTGAGAAACAGGTTATAAAAATAGAATAGAATTGAAAGCAACCACAGGCAGACTCCTGAACGTGCTAATGTGTGCTGGGATGTGTCAGGCAAGGGGGGGAGCAAAATCTATAGTGTAAACATGAGCATGAGGGCTGAGGAGAAGGAAAGCACTGAGCCACAGTCTGCAGAGGAGCCTTAGACATCTGCCTGGAGAGTTTGCACACTCTGACAAAATATTTCAGGGTGTGCTGCTAATAAAGCAGGAAAGTTTTGTGTATGTCACTTAGTGAAGTGCAGCTACTGAAAGATGCTTAGCTGCTTATTTGTTTTAAAATGAATATTCTGTTCTTCACAACCTGTGCCATTGCTGTTTCAGCATCTGTTTTGAGCTGTGTGTGAAGTGTTATTATCAGTTTCAAGGGGTTATATACCTGCTCTTGGGTTCTGTTTGGTTTTGTTTTTAATCTTAGTGGGTTTTGCCATTCTTTTCATTGAAGTTGATATCAGGGAATTTGGGTAGCTTGGAGCAGGCTGTGTTTCAGTTATGGCTGTGATACTGATATATCTGGGTTAGGAGGGGAAGCTCATGCATATTCTTTTTTACTTAAGTGGTTTCACTGCTGCATTTGACTTAAACACTTTTTCTTTTGAACTTTTTTTGTGTATGGAAAAGCAGCAGTTGCTGCTCAAGCTTTACTTGTGAAGTCTTTTATTCTCTGGAAAATACTGACTTCCTTTCTGTTTTGTCAGGCTGATTTCTGTCCTACCCCCACCCCAAACTTGCTGCCTTTGGATAAAATAGTGCATTGTAACGTTTGGTTACAGAATATCAGTATCACTTCCCAGAAACCAACAAATTTCAGCAAAATGAAAGTAGTCTTTCCTTGTCATTTGGGACCAGGAGCTGTTGGGCAACTCCTTTTACATCTCGAGTACCTTGTGTAGGGATAAGCATTTAAGCATGGCATCCTAAAAAGATGGAAAAGTAAAAAAAGAAGTTTCTGAAGGGGCAGCCTGTCTTTTCTTGCTGAGGATCTGTGTGATTCCTTCCTGGTCTTAAACTTGTTCTGGCAGAGTTTGTAGTTGGAGGGTCCTATTTTAAGCCACCCTTCACTTTTTTGTGTGTAAGCACTGCCAGAAAAAGGGGACTTCACTAACTAGTGACAGTTATTAAAATTTTAAAGTAATTTGTTTTCTGGATTGGAAGACTAAAAATAGTGATTGTTCAGTGTGTAATCTTGGACTTTTAGCTGTATAAATATTGTGGTTGGCTCAGTTTCAGAGCTGAAGTGTGGAAATCGAATTACACAGTACTTGTAAGAGACTTTTGAATGAGGGAAGCTTTTCTAGGATTTATCTGAAATTCACTGTGAATTTATCAGCATTTTCTATGCAAGTCTCCCAGGGCTGTTCATAAAAGTGTTGTGTCCTTTACCTGTGCAGGACTTGGGGTCAGTCACAAATCCTCCCTGGAAAGACAGGGATTCAACCCCTTCCCTGGCTGGGAAGGCCCAGGAGTTCCCTGTGCAGGAAGGGGCCGTGATAGGAAATGCTCATTTAAACACCTCCTGGGTTTCCCTGGGGTGATTCCTATCTGGAAAAGGAGTATTACTGTGCCTGCTAGAGGGGAACTGTAATAGGGATTCCAAACAGTTGCCTGGAAGCCTAACTACAGCTGAAGGGAGAGGGAATTGCATCAGCTTTTAGACCAGGGAGTCTGCTGGTCCCACCAGAGACTTGTGAAATTAATAAACCTGCTGGAAAGGAGGATTTAAGAAACTGCCAGGCTTGGCCAAAGCTTATTGTCCTGCAGGTGAGGACTCTGGGCTAATTTTTGATTGTGGGCTGCCACAAAGTTGCATAATTTATTAATTTGAGCTATTATTTTAAAATAAAGATAGATGATATAATTATTATTATTATTACTACTATTATTATTATTACTACGTTGTTTTGTTGTTGTCTTGGTAGAAATCCCAGAGATTTGTTTTTTTCCTGCTGCTTGGGCCCCAGAGAAATATCCAGGCACAGATTTGGCAAGTTTTCTGATTTGACTTTATTTTCTGTAAATAAAAAGGTACAAATTCAGGCCTGGGCTTGAGGTTTAGATGAGGTTCTCTTAGTGGAAGTGAGCTGTTCCCAGTTTTTTTGGCCAGCTTATCGGTGTGATCCGAAATTGCAGAGCATTCACTTGTTTCTAATCTTTTAGATGAAGTTACTAACTGCAGTTTTGTCTCTTTTCTTGCAGTGATGAATGTTATAACAATTGAAGACTATAAGAGCACATATTGGCCAAAGTTGGACAGTGCCATAGATCAGCTTTTAACTCAGAGTCCTGGTGACTACATCCCTATTTCCTATGAACAAATATACAGGTAAGGAGATATTTTAAGAGCTGTGTTATTTGGTTTTATTTCTTTAAAGTGAGATGTTTGTTTTACCTTGCAGCCTATGAATATGTCTTGCTTTGTATCCTTGAGGAGGAAAGCGGGAAGGTTATGTGAAATAAAACATTGTTAAATGGTTGGAATGAATGGATGATAAATGCATAACTTGGTGTCCCATGTTAACAGAAATAAATGCTGAAGAATTAAAATGCATCAGTGCTTAGAGCACTGGCATTGCTGTGAGTCCCACCACAGTTGCTTAGTGTAGTATATTAAGAAATGTATCAAAAGACTCAACCCCCCTCCCTTCAAAGGGGGTTTGCTTCCAAATCACACTGCTGCTCCCAACCAAAGTGTTGAATGTGTTTGAGACCTGGCAGTGTCTGGAGAGATTTACTGCAATGGAGATTCCTGGTCTGTAGGCATTGGTAAATATTCAGGGTGTTGGTAAATAGGATGGAAGCTGGGTGGCTGCTGCTGCTGCATTTACTGGCCAAGGTCCTGTTAAACCCACTGGCCCTTGCCAGCAGCACTGCTGGGTTGGTTTCTTTAGCACAGTGTTGCAGTCCATGAAATAATGCTGCCAGCTCAGCCCTGACTGCTGTTCTTGGGGACTTTCACCTCCTGGTGTCTCGTGCCCACTTGCTCTGAGCCACTCTGTGGTTTGAAACTTTGGATTAGGGAACCAGATAAAAGAAAGGCAAGTGTTCAGTCTTTCCTCTTAGTTCCAGTTGAAAACTTTAATAAACTTCCTCTTTCCTCTCCGAACTTTTGGAACTGCTGTTAGCAGGACTCGGATATCATCATGTGTATAAATAATTAGAGGGTCATTTGAATTGAGAGAGGCAGCTTCAGTGCAAGTAATCAAAATCCTTTGCCACCTTGGAATCCCCAGAGTGCAAACTGTCTGCAGTAAGAGCTGAGCTCTTGGAGGTCATCTCTGACATGCAGCAAATGTGCAAAATCAGTGATTTCATACCTTGAGTGGATCTGCAGCCAGTTATGGTTTGCAGATCACTGCAGTCCATCCTTGTCACCTTTTCACTCCTCAGCAGTTTTAATTACTGAATCAATAATGGGTTTGGGGTTTCTCTTAGATGAGGACACCTGATGAGGACTGTGCTGATGCACAGGTATCTATTGCATGTATTTTACTATCACTGGGACAAAAGGTTTTCTGTAGTTCAGTGTTACTGGGAAAGCTGGCATTTTCTTTTAAAAATTACATCTCACTCTAATTATTCTGACACAGCCTCTTCCAATCATAAGGTTGATTTTTTTTTTGTTTTTATTATATATTTTTAGGCTGTTTCTTTGATTGACAATCTGGACAAGATAGGTTGAGAAGAGAAGGAAAATGGATTTTGTTTTTAGTTGAGTTTAATAAGGATGCTTGCTTGGAGTATTATTGAGAGTCTGTAGCAGATTTGGAGTTTAGATCCTCTCTGCTTCGAAAACTAGAAGAACAGACTAAAGAACTAAGCCATTCTTTAGTCTGAAAAATGGGATATTTCTTGAAGTGGTTCAAACAGCTACATATATTTATTTTTTAAAGTAAAACTGAGGTGAAAACACAGTGGGTTTTTTGGTCATCTTTGTGCTGAGTAAAGGAATCAAGGTTTGCATAATGCAAACTCAGAACACATTATTAGATACCCAGACTATTATATTTGCCATGGTCAGTGATAACTGTAGGTGTCTACTCCCCAGCAGTGGAAGGTGGGAGATAACTTCCAAGGTGTAATTCCTATGGATCAGTTTGCCTGTGAGATATCAAAGTGTCATTAATGGCTGTTTGCAGCTTTGAGTCCAAAGCCTGCCTGTGCATAGTCACTTCCTTTTATAAAATGTTGGATATCCTGGCAGAGGGATGTGAAGGAAACTTTGAGATGAGCAGAAAGTGGACAGTTGGGTTGTACTTCTGGCAGCCTCCAGTGCCTCCCTTTTCTGTTCCTCAAGACAACTTAGAGATATTGGATATTCATCCCTCTTGTCTAGAGCTTACCTTCCAATGTCCTCTGGGATCTCCCTTTTCCTGAGGTGTTTGGTTATGCTGAACTGTCAGGCTGGTGACTTCTTTGGGTATCAGCAGGGTGAGGATGATTCACAGGGTCAGCCCACAATCAGGAACTGAAAACGGGATCTTACAATGGGGAAGGAGCCTCTAAATAGAAGTGAACACAAAAAATAGGATGTAAACACACCCTGCACACACAAAGGCTGGTGTTGGATTACAGAATGTGTTGCAGAAGGAGGTGCAGCAGTAGTGTGTGTACTTTAAATTTCAGTTTGCTACATGCAGGTGAAGCAGTCACCTTGTGGAAGTGGCTGTATTTGGTTAGTTATGGAGCACACAAACCTGGGGCCATTTGCTTGGGTTGCCCAGCTGGCTGATTTGTCAGAGAGCACAAAAGCCAGTCTGCTTTTCTGATCAGTGTTTCTCTCTTTGATCCAGATTAAATTGGCTCTTACCAAAAGCATCATACCAAAATGTCTTTTGCTTGTTCCAAAATGGGATCTGCTATCAGTAGATGTTATGTGAAAGAAAAAGGACAGCTTTGGTATTATTTAAATAATATCAAATTGCAGATGGTCAGTTATTTTTTAAATACAGTAATAGGAGAGGTGTGGGGTGTCTTTTGGTTTTTAAGACATAACATGGTTCACCAAATGAGCAGACTTTGCATAGGGATGAATGCTGTACTTTGGGGTCTTTTGAAGTTGTCAGAAGGAATAAATACAAGCTTCTTAGAGTTCCTGCTAATTCACTTGTAAAAGCTTCTCCAGAAGACTTTGAGAGTTGCAGTTGTTGAATGAGAGCACTGTGTTGGCCTCTGAAGGCTTGAAGTTGGTGCATTAGAAAATTTCCATAGCCCACAGTTGCTTTGGTGCCATCCTTGCAGTTTGCCTGTCTTTGTCCCTTCTCAGCAGAGAACTGGAAGGTCACAGTTCCCCTGCAGAGAACACACTGTTGCTGTCCTGTAGCTTTGGGCTTTTGGTGCCATTAAAAGCCTTCACAATTCAAGTCTTGGGCTTGCCCAAGATACCAGGTGAAATCTTCCTGTGCCTCTTGATTTTTGGCAGCTAGATTTCAAAATGCTGACTTCAAAGAATAAAAGCACTCAAGAAGGATAAAAGCTGCTTGGTACAGATTAGTGTTTGTGTTAGTCCTGATGATGACAACTGCCTTAATAACCTCTTGCTGAAAGTAATACATGTGTTTGTTTTACAGTGGTTGTAAATGTGTTTTCAATAAATAGCCTTATTTTGCAGATGTAATATTGCAGTATGAGAGCAATAAAACATTCTTAAAAAACAAAGGTAACACTGAACACCAGAGTTAACACAGCCAAGCCATGGAACGTAGAATTAAAATTTTACTGCTTTTTTTCTGCATCTTTCTTTATTATGCAAGTGTAGGATTTTCTTAGAATTGAAGTAACAAAGGATGGAGTAACGTGCTTGGGTCTGTAATTTTAGAACTGTTACTGTTTCCTTTTAAAACTTATCAGTGTTTTGATGCAACTTCTATGACTGCTTATCTAGAATATTCATACAATCATTAAACCTGCTTATTGTAATGGGCACTTAATTTACATAGGAGAGACAAAAGCCAGCATTAGGAATGTGCTGTTGACAGAATTGTCCTGGCTGTTTTGAATTGCCCTGTTAGGAGAGCTCATTGTAAGTAAAAATGAGGTTGGGGAGGGAGAATGGGATGAACATTGAGCTTCCAGAGGTGTAAGAGTCTGCTGGAGCTCATGCCAAGCTTAGAGCTATATTTAAAAGTTCAGTAATCACTCAGTTAACTCTATTACCCCCTAAATTGCAACTGGTACAATTTTTTTGAAGTCTGTTCCCCCCATTGCAGACTGTTGTGGGTTCATTGTTTGTTCCTGTCTTTGTTTCTGCAGTTGTGTGTATAAGTGTGTGTGCCAGCAGCATTCGGAACAGATGTATAGTGACCTAATAAAAAAGATAACTAACCACTTAGAGAGAGTCTCAAAGGAGCTGCAGGTAAGAAGCTGCACAATCTAATTCTGTCTTTCCTGGGATCTGGGAGTGTGTCAGAACAGCCTGTAGGTGGCCTGTGGAGGAGATTGCCATTAAGACTGATTTACAGTAGCTTGCTAAATTGGGGACTACTCCAGTCACTGTTGGGCTGGCAGAATACTACCTGCTAGACCCAGTTGCATGGCACTGCCTTAGCCTTGGTGAGCTGAGCCATGTGGAGAGCAGTGCCTAAACCTGAGTGTGTAATACAGAATCAAAGCCTAGAGAATGGGAAACCTACAGCATAATCTGGGCTGTAAATGCTTCAGCCAGACAGGGTCTGTGCACGTGGGGGTGAATGTCTACCATTGCTGTGTAAGGCTGTGGAAACTATTTGTGGTTCTTGTGCACCACAAAAGGGAATATATACAGGAAAAAAATAAAGCTAATTAGATATGGATTGTGAAATATAAATTAGGAATTATTGCATATGAAATTTTGTGTTAGTTTATTCTGCATTTTTCTTGCCTATCTCTAGATGTCAGTGGTTTACAGCAGTCCTAATACTTGTATATCCCTCTCCTCCTCTGCATCTTATTTGTGCATCCATGACTGTGTGCATGTGTGTACCTTGTTGCACATTCCTTTCAGGCTGGAGTCTCCAGGCACGTTCATGAATTGGTTATTGCTGTAGCAGCAACACTGTTTGATTTTTCTCTAGAGCTTTTGTCACCTCCCTGACAGATGTTTGAGTTCTGTACTGCCTTGCAGTGCATGAAGTGGAGATGCCAAATGCAAAGGAACCCTAAGCTACAGCAGCTCCCTCAGTGGTTCTAACACATTGATAATTAATTTCTGTCAGTCAAAAGCACTCTTACTGCTTCAGGTACTTCTGGCTAAGTGTGCCTTCCCACAGCACTGTGATCTCTCTCATGTCCTTTTGGTTTCATTCTTTTCCTCTTGTGGCTTTCCTTATAAAGACAAATAACCAGCCAGCATTTAATAGGCATGGTGTTTGACTGAAATATCTTGAGCTAGGTTCTTTCTTGTTTTCTTCTTTGCATTCTCTCTGTGCCTCATGGAATGACAGCCTCACTGTTCTGTAAAAATTGGTTAGAGTAGATGAACACAGTATTTAAAATAAAGCCTTTCCTTGGTTCTGCTGAGCTGGTGCAGCCTGTACGTTTTTCTTGTGAGAACTGTGATTCATTGCAGCTCTACAGGTTTGGCCAGTTCTTCTGATACATCCCATGGTAATACACTGCATCTGCTGTACATTTGGGAATACCCCAAATTCTTTACTCTGTGTCAGTCCTTCACTGTTTCCTCCAAAGTTCCAGAACCGAGGCAGCTCCTTTGAAAGTTTGCTTTAGCACATGTGAGCATTCAATGCTTCTGCCTAAAGCAAGGCTGCCCTCTGAACATCAGCCTGGTGAAAGGATAATCGAGACAACTGTTCAGTGCAATCTGGGTCTTGCAAAAGGCTCCTGATGTAGGTTAGACACACCTGTAGTGTAAATGATACCATCTTGGAGTGTTATTATGGGAGTTTTGTCTGACAGGAACGTGACTCTGCTTTTGGGAGGGTAAAGGTCTCTTCTGAGCTGCTTGAAGTAACATTTGTGTGCCTCAGAAAATTGTTCTCTAAAGAAACTTTAGCTGTGGGTTGTGAAATTTGCTTTTAAGAAATTACTGCAATGTATTTTATTATCCTGATACTTCTTTGATCTTAATACATTTTGGTGACATTCAGTCACTCGGGATTTCTGTTGAAAATGCAGTTCCAGATCTTCAGCAACAACAACAAATTACTTTGTAAATGTTGGTTGCTTGGAAGTTTCTGGTTCACGCAGGCAAACAATAAAAAACCCTATACATGTGAATTCTTTTACTGCACATTTTGCTTTCTCTGACACGAACTCATTCCACCTGCCACCAACATTTAAGTGAGTTGCAGAGTTCTGTTTAGTTGTGTCTTGATGCAAGATAAATATATTTTTTATATATGCAGAGATGCAAATGTAGCCCAGCAGGAATGCTGGTTTGTGTGAGAAAACATGATTATAAACTGAACTGGCAGGCAAATGAAGTGTCTTTTTCTGGACAAGCCAAGCAACTTCTTTGTGTAGAAGTGTAAGAGTTTAATGGCAAGTGGGCTGCAGAATATCTGCAGTCCCTGGGCACCCTGTGGGCCGTGTTTGCCTCGTGCATTCCTGAAGGTTTCTCTGAGTTTCCCATCTCAAAGAGTTGGTTTTCAGTGGTGGCAGAGGTGATGTGAGCACTGATGAACCCCCTGTGTGTCAGACACTGGGTGCACAGCAGTGAGTGGGGCTTGCTGAGTAGTAGTATGTTTAGATGAGATGAATTGCTTGTCAGCAGCCCATCAGCTTTTCTATGTGGGGCCTCCTGTATCCTGAGACATTTCCAGCTCCCTCATTACTATGTCTGTAAGTAAATAATCCTCTCTCCAGACTGCTATGGAGAGACTCAGAGCAAGGATTGCCCTCCTTCCCTGCAGTCAGTGTCTGACCAGCTTCTCTGCATTAGTTAAGACTGAGTTTTGCCATGTGGAGCTTTCAGTAATTGAGAATTAAATTTCCCTAATTTTTGAGTTGATTGGAATTTGGAATTTTGTCTGCTTAAAATAGAAATGTGTGGCTGCAGAAGACACAAATTAACTTGTTTCCTGTTGTCTTGGTCTGTGAAGTATTCAGGCAGTATACAGATGATTTTTCTAAGATGCTTTGTTTGGAAACATTTGATTGATAATAGACATAGTTCATTATGTTGTGGTTCAGAATAATGTCAGCTGTTTTTGTGGGTAAGTGCTGAGTCATTCAGATGGATGAGGTAGGGTGGATACACAGGCATATGCTTTCAAATTCAATACAGCTCTCCTTAAAGTTAATAAAACTGTGTTTGCATTAGGCACTGTTGTTTCTGGCTTAATTTATGAACTCTGATAAAGTAATTTAAAATCAAGTACTCCACCCATTACATACCTCTTCAGCAAAAGACACTGGAAGGTACTCAAAGCAGTGACAGTCAAAATGCACCGTGGCTTTGAGCTGGCCTGTTACAAAAGTAGCTTTTTTTTGTGCAAGTGCAGTGGAATATTCTCATTTTAGTTAGAATAATTTCAGAACGTCCTTTAGGAAATGACTGAGAGCTGAAAACCTGTTATTTGTCATGTTTCACCATTTTTTATTTAGATAAAAGAGAAAAAGGGATCTATTGTTTTCTGTTTGTGGTGGTGGGTTTTTTATTATCAAGAACTATATTTTTTAACGAACATGACTCAGCTGGTGTTGGTAAATAATTTGCCTGTCTGCTGTTTGGCCCCAGGACCTGCAGATTTAGAGTCTTTGTGTGCAGTGCCAGCCAGTTTTCCTGCCTGATATTAATCCTTACAACTTCTCAGCCTTCTGTCTTGTCAGCTCTCAAACCAGTCTGAGCAGTATATGAATATCATTTCTCCTACTCTTTCCTTGGGACAGAATGCAGTGGAGTCAGGTGTTGGGAATGAGTGTTTTAGGGTGCTCAAAGAATCACTGGAAAGGGATTGGGAAAAGCAGGTTTAATGTCAAAGTGTGACAAAGTTCATTGGCAATGGTCACTCTACCCTCTGCTACAGGGGTAAAGCACACAGAGAAAAATCAATCAATCTAGAACTAAATCAACACAAATGATCTGTGTGGAGGCTGGGGATAGGAAAGGGTAAGGATAAAAAGGAATAAGGGAGACCCTCCCTGTAGCTCACAACACTCAGAGTAGACCTCCTTGCCAAACTTAGCCTCGGACTTGACCAAGAGTTTAGGTCCAAGTGTAGCAAAGGTAGAGTTGGCTCTGAGAGCCCCAGGCAGAGGGAGGTGCAGCCCATGGTGGTCCTGGAGAGCTTGAAGGGGGATTAACCACCACATCAGGTTACTGTCAGAGCCACTCCACTACTGTGAGGACTGCCAGATCTCTGGGAACTGAGCTCCTTGTAGCATGTCACTGCCAGTTGTCATCTGCTTTCAAATACAGGTTAGCAATATCTGTTGTGGTCAGTCTGTCCCTTCCTTGCCTTTTCCTGTCTTATTTTCTGTCTCACATTTACTTTCCTCTTGTCCCCTGTGATTATGTGGAGTTTTCATCCAGTGGTGAGGAGCCTGTCATTTCCTGCCCCTGCTCTTTCTGAAGCACTAATCTGATTAATACCAATTCCTTATTCCAAACTTCAGATGAGGTTCTCAGCTTCCTTACAAACAGCTGTGTAATGAAGCTGAAGTGGCTTGTCATGTTTGTGAGCTTTGTATGTAGTCAGGGGGTAGAAAAATGCATCCAGGTGGTGCTTTGAGGGGCTGGTAAAACTGAACTTCTCCCTGTGGGCAGTTATGTACTGGTACCATCTCACAGCAGTTCTTGATATTTGCACTTTATTTTACTCCACATTGTTCCATAGCTGTATTTTGCTTTCCTTCCAAGGTACACTGATGATTACATTACCTTTATGTAGTGCTATATAATTGAACAGTTATGCCAGTCTGTAAAATACAGCTTTCCACGACATCATTTGTGGCTGCTTTTTGTGTAAACTTAGTAAATCAGGTTGCCAATAAAGGTGTGATTACACTTTAGTCCTGTACTCATGGGAAGCAGGTTATTTGCTCCATCCAGGGGAAGAAGCCCATTCTTATTACATTGTGTGGGCTCAGTCTGCCCTGGTAGCTAAATAAGAAATATAGAGAGCCAACTTCCCAAGTCATGCTCATCTCTTGGAGCACAGAAGTAACACTGAAACTAGCTCTTGTTAATTTGGAATTAGGTGATTCCCTGAAATAATTCTGAAAGTTGAAGTAGTTTCTCAAAGACTTCTGTAGAAAAGAAATCTGTCTCCTCTGTGTTCTGCCTTTAGAGAAGATCAGAAATAGAGGCGGGGAATGGAAATTGAGAACTCGCATTTCCTGGCTCTTCATACTAATTATGTAAATCATCAGTGTTTCTTAGAGTCCTTTTGGGTCATCTGTTAATATCAACAGTTCGTTTTTCAAAGAGGGGACTCAAACTGGGCATTTATCTGGGCTGTAATATTTAAAAGGGAAAAAAACACTCTTAACCATTTGGAGCTGTAGGCATTTATCCATCAGTTTTGCTGGGAGAACATTAATTACCTGTGTGTGAAAAAAGTCTTTACTGCTGTGAATCACAGTGAACTGAATCAGAGCAAATTTGAACTTGGCAGAAACCAAAAGCATTAGAAATGTTTGTGCCTTCCTGTGTTGGCTTCCCAATTGAAGAAGATAATAGGGGTCACCATATTGCCAGAATTGCCATTAAAAATGACATTGCCATGAGCAAGCCAACCTGAGAAAGGCATCCTTGCCTGCAGCTTTTTGGAAAGGCTGATATTCCTGCAGCTCTGGGATATGCTGGGACTGCAAGGCCTGCTACAATTGCAGAAAGATATGAGTAAACACAGCACAAATTAATAAGCATTTGCTAGGTGGAAGAGCTTCTGAAATTCCTTACTACTAAACAGAGTTGTGATGGTCCTTAGACACAATGTCTTTTTGTTTGCCAAAGGTGTAGAATGGAAATGGAAACATGGCCTCCATCTGCTGAGCTGGTGGAGGGTATGTCAGGATGCTGGACAGCTTTGACCAGGTTTGAGGGCAGGCTTGGCTAGGAGGACACAGTGAACCTTTGCCTGAACTGTGCTTTGGTGGGATGGCTGGATTTTGTGAAGGTTTTAATCATACCCCTGTCTGAGGAGGTGGGCCTGGGCATCCCAGGTATTGCAAGGCAAGGGAAACAAATTTCCTTGAGAAAGAACAAAGACTGGTTTAGAAGATTCAAAGCACCTACATGAGTAACAGGTTAATTTGTGTAGCCAAAGCCATCCCCCTTCTCACTGGGCAGGGGTGGGAGAGCTGCTGCAGCACGTGCTGCCATTCTGGCAGTGAGCTGTTCCCAGGAAAACAGGACTGCCCAGCCAGTGGAGGAGTGTAAGCTTTCCTGAATACACTGCTGATTGTGCCAGACAATATTCATAAACAGATTAACTTTGTGTTCCTCAAGCACTGTTGTCTCTGTTTCTTGTAAGCTGTTTCTGAGTGGTGGTGAGCCAGCAGCTCGTCCTCTGATTTCATTCATGTGTTCAGTTATAGAATGATATTCACACTGTTTTTCAAGCTGCGAAAACCCACGTCTTTTTCATGTAAACAGTTTCTTGACCACAAGTTCATTGAAATGCCTAGATATTAGATTTCAAAGAAGGGAAGGGTAATTTAGTGTATTGGGTTTCCAATTGGTTGTTTTGTTTGACTGTCTTATCTTGCATGTCATCCTTTCTCAGATGTGTTTTCTTGTTGCTTCTCATTTCTCTTGGTGCTGAGATGTCCACTGTGATGTGTAAGGAGATTTAATATCAGCTTTTAGACAGCAACCATAGTATTTTATGCTAAGAAGTAGTTGACTCACAGCCAAGCTGAAGATGATGAGCAAATGCAGCTTTATCCCAGTTTGAGGAACCCAACCCAACCTTCAGTGCTCCTGTGGGCAGACACACATTGTTGGTACAGGAAAACTGTTCTTAACCCTGTGAGTGGCAGATGAGAGCAAATGTAGGAGA
>JAWWLV010000180.1:30097705-30122419 GCA_035041135.1 Platyrinchus mystaceus | reverse complement strand
GTGGGCAGACACACATTGTTGGTACAGGAAAACTGTTCTTAACCCTGTGAGTGGCAGATGAGAGCAAATGTAGGAGAGGATTTAAGCTGTCTCCTTGTATGGAATATCTTAAAAAACAAACAAACTGAAACACACCAAAAACCAATAAACAGGCAAAAAAAGCCCCCCAAAACCCTGAATTAACATTTTGATAGAGTTGAGGAGGAAGAGTGAAGGGATCCCCTTCCTTCCTGGAAAACCTTAGGCTAGCAGTGTGTATTTTTTCTTTCTTTGAGTAGCTTCTGTAATACCTCCCTCAGGTAAGATAGGAGTAGATTTAAAGACTTAATAGTTGCTGGGGAGTTTTAAGAAGTAAACACCATGCTTAATTCTGACCCTCCCCCTGTAATTAAAACAGCTGGATGTATGTGTTCTCTTTTTCTGGACTAGGACCAGGAGTGAAAAGTGTCAGCCTAAGCAGCTGGGGTTTTTTTGGGTTTGGGTGGTTTTGTTTGGTTTTTTGTTTTGGTTTGGATTTTTTTTTGTTGTAATGTCTATAGCTGAATAAGTAAAGAGTTTAAATGGCAGCTGCACTCTAATGGTGGCCATTTAATAAAAAAATTGCAGCAACTTCTGTTTACTCATGAATTTGATGCCATGCACTGCTTTTAGTTTATAAAATTCAAGTAGTTTCTATAAAGCTAATCCAGTTACTGTATTATAAATGTTAATGCAGAGACAGGGAGGAAGTTCCTGTGCTTTCAGTCTGGCAGTTTGGAGCAGCTGTACAGTAACACCACGATGAACAGGAGCAGATGGTTCTGTTCCCCCTGCACAGATTATGATAAACCAGAGATGAGCTGTGAAAATACTGTTGGTTTCTCTTTGGCTTGGGGTGTTTTGGTAGTTTACAAGTCAAGCAATAGTTGAGGTGAGTTTGATTGTCAAGCTTGTTTTTTGTTTTCCTTCCCTGTTAGTGGTTTGACTCTCGAGGCTTGACATGAAACACAGTCAGGAGCATAAAACTGAAAGGTGCCATTTCATGCTGATAAAGCAGTTAACACCATAATTTCTGTTTTGCAGAGGTTGAAACCAAGGCCTGATATTTGTCTGACACCAGTGAGTGCTTCCTCTAAAGCTGTCAGGACCTTTCTTAGGGTTTTTTGGTCTTTATCTAGAGCAGTTGTTC
The DNA here is from genome assembly GCA_035041135.1 of Platyrinchus mystaceus. Classification (NCBI taxonomy): domain Eukaryota; kingdom Metazoa; phylum Chordata; class Aves; order Passeriformes; family Tyrannidae; genus Platyrinchus; species Platyrinchus mystaceus. The sequence continues at coordinate 30,121,251 of JAWWLV010000180.1, read as the reverse complement.
CCACGTGGTTGCAAGGCGGCGGTGGTGATGGTAACACTTCCAGGTATCCTTCCATTAAAGCTGTGACTCTGGAGGTCATTCTCAGGAGCAGCTGGCTGTGCAGGTGTTGTCCCCTCATCAAATGTCTCTCTTGCTGGGACACAGGCTCTGTGAGGGGAGCCAGCAGAGCTTTCATCTGCAGTGGAGGAAAAAGATGCGAGTCCTTCATGTCCTCTGTAAAAAGAGTGGCAGACTGAGGGGATTCACCGCCTGCAGTCTGTTCTGGGATTAAATCACACCCTGCCCAGACAGCAGAATTCTGTCTCTGTTTTTCCTTGTTGGGTTTTTTTGTTGTTTTGTTGTTTCTTTGGAAATGAAAAGGGCAGTCTATCAGTGAGGGAAGAGTGGTACACTGTGTCAGGCTGTGGTCTCCTTTTGTCTGACGTGTTCTTTGAAGTAGAGTTTTCCTTTTTCTTTAATCTCAGAAGCTGTATTCTGAGTCTTTACAAATCCCAGGCTATAACCATATTTAAAGTTGAGGTTGAAAAGGAGTGAAGCAGGAATATATACTGCTTAGAAATGCAGATTTCATTGCATGTTATTTGCAACAAATTATATATGTAATTATATATGAAAGGGAGTCCTTGGAGCTCATAGCTACTTTTATACATTGTTGGCATTTTCAACTAAAATTTGTTTGGCCAACTCTGAGAACTGCATCTGCAATAAGATTAAAACCTTATGATCAAAATGAGGAATAACCATATATAACCTTTGGCAACTGCATTTGGAATAATGCTCTTTATTCCTTTGCCAGTTTTGCTTTTCTTTCTGAACTGTCTGCTCTGTATTGGTGTTTGCTGTGAAAATTACCCACGTGTTCATTAAGCATATTAAGAAGGAAGGCAAAAGAAGCTAATTTAAAGGCAAAAAAACCTTTCATAAATTTAGAATACTTATTAGAGCAAAATATCAACATAAATTTTAACTGTTCTGTTAGGGCCCCTGGTGAATGTCCACACAAAGGCCGAAAAATCTGCTATGTGAAGGGAGCTGTAAGTTCTGATAAGGTGGTGGAGGTGCAGCTAAGCCTGGAGTTTTTTTCATGCCACAGATGCTTTGGATTTAGGAAAATCTTTGGACTTGTTTCCTTGCAAGGTCCCAGTTGCTGCTGGATTCTCTTTCCTCTTTAGGCTTCACGAATGGCAGAGGGGAAGCCAGTTTTGCTTCTCATTAGCAGGCAGCACTTTGCCCCTGGGGGTGTGTGGGTGTCTGTGAACAGCAGGACCTCAGGCAGCCCCTCTGCAAAGACCAAAGCACTTGTGAATGCTGCAGTGCAGCTCCCCTGCATGCCTCCAAATAAAGATTGTACCAGAAACAGTGCTTAGTGCTTCCCATTTTTCTGCTTCCCTTCTCAATTTCATTCAGCTTGCTGCAGACCTTTTTAGCTTCCTTATCTGCTTCTTTGGGAAATAGAGTTTTGCACACAGAAAATAGCTCTACAAAGCCTATCATAAAGTTGACACATCAGGTTCTGTATGGCAAAGCTTGGCTTGGGGCTTCAGGGTGATGCTGTGTGTTGGAGCACAGCAGGACACCTTCCTAGGCCTGACCTGGAGCGCAGGACTCGGGGTGCAGAGCTCCGTCTGAAGATCCTGCTTCTTCACAGTCCCTCCAGCTCAGTACCCTGAGCACTTGCCTTGCCTCAGGTGACCCAGCAAACATGTGAACATGTTTTCTTTCAGGTTTGGGGGTGTGGGGACGGTGCTCCCTGGAGCTGCAGGCTGCAGCGGCTGCAGAACTGGGGGGGTGTGAGAACACACTGCAAGGCTGGCTCAGATCAGCTGGGCATTCCAGGCATGACAGGGAGGGCTTCTAAATGAAGGGCTGCTCTTTGAGAAGTGTTTTTATTTGCATCTGCTCACTGCTAGTTTGTTACAGGAATCTGGTGTTTCCTATTGAATCCCTTGTGCTGGGCACTGACATAGGCAAAAACCAGTCTCTGAGGGAAGATTGGTTCTGCTGGAGGGAGTTGGAGCAGAAACTGGAATGATGTGTGGCTTGCTTTGTGTGGACCTGGTGTAGCAAATACTTGTAGGTGTTTGAGTTGGCTGTGAAAGCACAGCCCATGCTCTTCCAGATCTTTCTCTTGTTCACATTACAACCTGACTTTTACGGTTTCTTGCAGGCCAGCCCTCCAGATCTCTATATTGAAAGATTTAACATAGCTCTTGGACAGTATATGGGAGCATTGCAGAGCATTGTGCCTCTTTTCATATATATGGTAAGTTTTAGAAAATTATTTTCAAATAAATATGTCCATACATAAGATGCTGACTGAAAGTGGGAAGAATAAAATGCAGCTATAATGATTTTTGACATGTAAAACTTCTGATTCATGCCCAGTGTTTCTACCTGCCTAACAGTACTAACCAAGTTGTATGGGGAGAGAAAGGGGAACCTGGGCTTTTTAAATGTAGAGTTTTGCAGTTCATTTCTGCCCTAACAGTTCTTTCCTGGGAATGGGAAGAATGGATTTTATTGTGATCAGGAAAAAAAGCCATCCCAAATAATTCATTATTTATATCTTTTTGAACAGATATAATTTATTGGCTTGTTATATTTTGGCTTCTTAGTTTGGGCAGGTTATGGAGATGATGATTTCGTGCTTTTAAATAGCACAGATTCAGACAAGATGGGAAGAAATATATCTTGGAAATGTTTCTGTCATTTGATAAGGCAATTTAGAGTGTTGTATGGATGAAGACATTTATGTTCACAGCACTGTCAGGCATACTTGGAGAGGTTCAGAAACCATTGGTATTAAGAGTTTTTGTGTTGATTTTATGGTTTATGAAGTCTTTTATACTTCTAAGGATGTTTATAATTTGCACTTATTTTGTCAAAGTGCCAAGAATTTTATTGGTTGGGGGGGGTTCTGTGGTAATGAATAACTTCAGCTTGAAATTTGTCCTCCTAGAAACTGTCCTTTCATTGGCCTCACTTAGAAATAATTAAAAAAAGAGATATTTGTTGGGAAAGAAACTTTTCAAAGAAACTTTCAACTGATTACATTAAATAGCTCTCAACCTCTTCGAAATGATTCTCTTTGGTAGTTTCTCAGAGTTTGGGAAGCAGTATCTTTTAGAAGGTTCTCCTACATTTCAGTGACTTTAGGTAGCTTGCTACAGTCTTTCAGTATTGCCAACCAGATTTGTTGCCTTAAAAGAGGAATTTGCCTTTCTTGAACAGGTTGCTCAGAGAGGTGGCTCAGCTGTGTAGCTGGTTTAGAAGGCTAATGTCAAATTAACTTTCACTGAAATAAGTTATTAATCAGTGTTGTGCATGATGTGGAGAATATCTCTGAAGGAGTCAGGATGAAAAACGTTTGTCTCAGTTTTTTCTGTAGGCATTTGCAAGTAACTTTTATGTACAGATACTCTTGCAATTGTAGTGTCCAATTGTAGTGTCCAATCAAGTTTCCTCTCATACAGCAGCAGCAGTTTCCTCTATTTGGACAAAAAAACCCCAATTAAAAAACAGTTGCAAGAGGTGAAAGCCTAATTGCTCTACAGTATAAATTGCAGCTTTGCAGTTACTTTAATAGATACTTCCAATGCATTTTTAAGTGTGGAGGACTCAGTTGTTGAACTCTGCCTTTATATCAGAGGTGGCAGAGCTTTCCTTTTCTGTGATTGCTTTAATCAGGAGTTTCCAAGGCTGTTGAATTGCACTTCAGAACTCGGTTCTGAAAGGATAATTACGTTGCTGCTTCGGAAAGCTTTTAACATGCATTTAAGTACTTTAAAATCTGTGAAGCTGAGGAAAAACTGAAGCTTTTCCGTAGAACTGGAACATGCCCTAGCATTTTGTGCTGGTTAGTCCTGTGTGTTGGCAGCAGCAGCAGCAGCACTTGTCTGTCCTCTCCTGGTACGGAGCAAACCGTGTCTGGAACAGGGCAGAGCAGGACAGGTGAATTCTTAGCCTGGGTGTGTGTGGTGAGCAGGGTGTGTTTGGTACCTTGGGGATGGCTGAGAGGGCTGACCCTGCAACCTTTCCTTCTTCCTCCTCTTGCTGGGAGCACTTTCTCCTCTCACACGGTAATAGATTTTTATTTTTGCAGTCTTATGCTGCTACAGCAGACTTTTCAGAGAAGCATGGAGACCTAAAGTACTTTTGTCCCTCTAAGATTCTGTGGGTTTAGGCTCCTTCAGAAGTTCTGGAATGTAACAGAAGATAAAGCAAATAAAGCTGGAAGTCAGCTCAGTACACAGGGCTTTATTCCTAGTGAATAACTCTTTGCTTTGTAAATGTAAATGAGGCTATTCTGGATGCTTAGAGATTGTACATGTCACATTATGCTACACACATAAATGAATAAGAACCATATTTCCACTTCAATAAAAATTAAAATCAGCATTTAGATAATATATTTTTTCTTATAGATTCTCATTTGCTCATTTTACTTGGAGATGTAGAGGAAAATCTCTTATCTTGGTGCATTATATGAACTTAACATTTGTGAGCACTGTGGTTTTAGGATAGTTAAGAATTTTTTCATTGCCTCTAAAACATTATTATTCTTACTGGATGGTATTGCACTTTGTTGCTGATCAGCTAGGGGGCATTTTATGTGTCTGTAAACACAAATATATGTGAGTATGTATATGTGGATGAGATGATAAGCACTCCCATATACTGGTTTTTCTCCTTACAAGTATTTATTGATCTCCTCTTAATAATATTAACTCAGTTAAATCTTTTAAGATTGGCCAGATTGCTTTGTGATACGGTGTGGAATTATTTTGTAGAATAAGTGTTTGTATCATACCTGACTTTCTCAGGTATTGCTGCTTCCCTTTTACCTGCCACTGAGACCTTTGGGTGACTTGAGACATTTTTCAAGAAATGCTGGTACAGCCCAGGTAGTGGCATGTTGTACAGAAAATCTTCCTGTTTTTCCACTGACAAGGATGGGGAAGGTGACAGCTCTGCTGCCATCTCCTTTCAGCAGTGTGGATTGGAAATGGAGTACTTATGTTGATTTTTTCACTGTCTATCTAAACTCACACAAGTGTACCATCTTTTTGGAAAGGTGTTTCAAAGTGAGCAAACGTGAAGAGTGTTTTCCATTTGTCCTGTAAGTACTGTCTTGTAGCTGCTGGGTTGTTTTGGTTTGTTTTTTATTATTATTTTTATGTTGCTTTTCCAGTAGTGAAACTTAAAAGTACAGGCTTTCCAACTCATGAACAAAAGGAAGCATCAGAGTTTGCAGCTATTGTTGCCAGTTCCTTTTAATGTCCAAAGGTCTTGAGCCTGAAGCAGGGTGTGTATCTTAACCCTGTCCAGGAGACACATATCTTGAGTTGCTGTGGGTTTCTGTTGCAGTGACAATTCACCACTGACCAAAGCATCACAAAGGAAGTCAGTCTGTTCCTCATGAGACAGGTTATTCTGTCTGCACAGCATTTCCCTCAGTCTCTGTTCAAGGAACAGCCCCAGGTGAGGGGGAAACAACTGAGTAATAAAATAGCCCTTGATAAAACCTCTGCAGGTAGGATGGTGTCAGGGGGAACCACCAGCAGGAAGTTTACTACATTAAAAAAAATATTTCTTTCTAAGGTTGTTGTCCATCAGTGCAACAGACCTAAACTGCAGCAGGGCGTGGATTCAGCCCTCAGATGGCCTTTGTTTCTAACAGGTTCAGTTTTTATTACACATAAGTAACTGCTGCTGAATGCTTGCCTTGAAAATTTAAGTGGTTTCTGCATGGACAGTGTTTATAGTTTTTGCTAATGGCCAAGAGATGGGTTTCACAGAAAAATGTAAAGATTGCTCTAATAGTGTGCTGAGAGTTTGTTCCAATTTTGTTAAATGCTTTGGGAGAACAACTTGATTTACAATCTGAAAAAACCTTCCTCTCTTAAGATATCCCTTCCTCTAGTAAATCTATCAGTTAAGTGTTCCTGCAAGTTCATTTTCTGTTAGATAATCTGTTTAACTCTTACACAAGTTGTCCAGATGAATTCAGCTGTTCTACTTCAAAGTTAGCATTTTAATGAGAGGAGACTTATCTTGGAGCAATTATTTTTTTCCCCACCATTTAAAACACACCTATTCAATAAAATACAGCAAGAAATCTTACTATTAACTGCAGGAGTAATACTAAATAGTACATTTGGTATAGGGACTCTGAAGGAGCTCATTAATAGAATTTTCTTTGATTTTTTTTCTTCAAAGAGGTAAATTTATTATAAATGCTGAGTAGGTCAAGATAATGGAATCCTAAAAATTTTAATGTGGTTCAGTTTTGTACAGATTTGTATATATCACTTATTTCCACAGTTAATTAATTCTGAGTAGCTATCCTTTGAGACTGTCGATGAACCATTGAAGTGGATAGTTGTACTGATGATTTATTATTGTAACCTACCTGTTTTAATGGCTTAATCACTTTTAGACACTGGAAAAAATACCCAAGTCATCATTTTACAGGTGAAATATTCTATATCTTTAAAATTCCGACCTGTTTCTTGTTCAGGGAAAAAAATAAGTTTACTTTATTTGCTGTTGTGAGAAACCAACTTGAAAACTTCTGTCTTATTTTCCAGAATAAATTTTACATAGAAACCAAGCTTAACAGAGACTTAAAAGATGACCTTATAAAGCTGTTTACGGAACACGTTGCAGAAAAGCACATTTACAACCTGATGCGTAAGTAAAACCCGTTGAGTTCTTCTCATGAAGGGAGGGTGGAAACCACAGTGCTTGGAGATACTGCAGAAACCCACAGCAAAAGGGGAAAAACTGCAAATGAATACAAACTTCTCTAAGGCACGAGGAAACGTGGCACACTTCAACCTTTTTTTGTTTGTTTGTTTGTTTGCAAAATGTGGCTTTTTACAAAGTAATGGTTGTCTTGAGATCTGAGGGATCGAGTGTTTATTTTCCCACGTGACTTGTGGTTCTGACATGACGGAGGTTTTACTGTTCTCTTGCTCCTGCTGTCAGTGTTTGATTTGGTTATGGCAGTCTTGGTGTGGCCAAAGAGCTGTGATCCTGCTGTGCTTCTTGTCACTCATGGTGTACCCTGGTCCTCCCTGCCAGCTGATGAACTGCCTGATGCTGACAGCAGTTCCTCAGTCAGTGGGTTAATGCAAATTTAACCTGCTCCAAGGGATCCCCACAGGAGCACTTAAGGGGAAGTGTGACTGCTGTGGTGAACCATGGAGTTTGCCTTCCACCTGCCACTGCTGGGGAGTGTTTGTGTGAGCAGGAACCTGGTGCTGGGCTGGTTTGCTCCTCCAGAGGGCAGGGGGCAAAGCATCAGAGCCCCTGGAGTGGAGGGGATTTCTGTTTTGCCTTAACTGGGGTAACAATGCCCTGCTCTCTCCAGCCCAGGGCTGTGGGAAAGGGGCTGGACTGTGTTTGAGGGTCACTGAGTTGGCATCCTGGGAGGGCAATGGGGAAACAAAGGGACTGCAAGGTCAGGGAGCCTGGTACCCTCTAATTTAGAGCCTGGTACCCTCAAATGATGTGAGATCATCAGCTCTGATGCCATCTTGTTGTTGCCATGTGGAAAGGTGTTGCTGAGAAGGGATTTTAGCTGTGTAGCAGATCAGATCTCCTTGGACATAGCAGAACCACGAGGAATCCCCAGCCGTGGGCCTCACATTTTATTTTGTGCCAAAGATTGTCAACAGTGTCATGAAACCCAGTAAGATCATTGCTGCAACAGGATCATGGAAAATTCAGGTGTTATTGCCTTAAAATTAAATACCTTCTGTGTGTGCATTTTTCAGGCAAAGAATTATTTTTTCCCAAGGACAGTGCAAAGGTAATGCTGGTCAAACCTCTGACATAAGTGAAGTCAGATGTGTGTTGCTATGTAATTAACTTTCTATGGTGACAACAGCATAATCAAATAGAAATTGCAGATGAACTGTTGAAAGGAAAAGACCTGTGGTGTTGTGTGTGTGTGAAGTCAGAAATACTTCTTCCCAGCTCTGCTAATTGCAAAAGTAAAATGAAAAGAAAACACTGAAAAATAGAAGTAAACCATCACTGGCTGTGTTGCTGTGTATGGAGTCTCTTGTGTATTGAGTGACTTCCTTGGATTCATTTCAGTCTGACTGTCAATTTATTAAAACTAAGTTATTTAGGTTTTATCTTACTCTGAAGTAAGACTGTAAATCCTGACAGGTATGAACTAACTGTGATCTGAATTGATTAAATCTTGGATAAGAGGATCTTTAAATTGAGTTAAAGAATGCCTAAGTAAAATTCTAAGCTTGCCAACAGATTCCTGGGAAATAACTGAAGACACCTAGCACATGATATAGTATTGTAGAAGTGCTGATAAAGTTCTAGTGTTGGGTTATTTTTGCCATTCTCAGCTGTTCTTTGTGGATTGCTGAAATTCAGACCATAATAGATCAGAGTATTACCTTCATTTTCGGAAGTGTAGGGGCTCTATGAAAATATGATGTAAGTCAGTGTTTGTTATTTACTTCCCAATGTCAGCCTGTGGTGCTGTTTCCTGATGTTTGATACAGACCTGGTTGAGCAAAAGAGAGTTTCTGTATTATGAGGGGGAAAAATACCATTATGAATGGATGTGATTAGGAAATTAAAGTCAGGGAAATTATGATCTATAGAGAGAAATGGGATCCTGGGGCTGTTTTTTAAAGAGATGCTGCAACTGCCAGTTCAGTGAGAGAGAAGCATGCCTTCTCTCTGCTTGAAAAACAAATTACAAAATTGGCTTAATCCATTTGTGATCTAGACTGCAGGATAAGAGTAACATCTGCTCTCGCTCCTGAAATTTGTTGCTATGTTTTTCTGTACAGAGCGGGTTTTGTTTACAGTGCCCTGTCATTCTGTCAGAGCCTGGAAGCTGGCATTTCCACTGGAAGTTGTGTCCAGGAAGGACTGCAAGTACATTTCAGGTTCAGTCTGATTTTTGAAAATGTTCCTGCTGTGCTTCAAAAAGACAGAGGAACAGAAGAAGTGAGAAGGGCGGTTGGACACAGAGTGTCCCTTGGTGCTGATCTTGCCCAAAGCCCCCAGGTGGCTGTGCTGGTGGCTGCAGGCAGGGAGGTGCAGGATGGGTGCCCTGTGATGGGTGCTCAGGTGGGAGCACTTCTCTGAGCACTTGGATGCAAAAACTGGAGTGAGGTGTGAATTCACTGCCTACAGAGGAAATGCTGCCTAAGTGAACGTTACTTGAACAAATTTTTCCTGCACAAATGCTGATTTGGTTCCACTTTGGTTTGGATAGAGGAAATGTTTTAAAAACAGCTCTCTCCTATCTGGAGTACATCTCATCAGATAAATACATAACCAAAATTATGCCATGCACAGATCCATGAACATGTCTGTGAAACACTTTTGCACTCACGTATTTATCAAGTCAGTGTTCTTCAAATTAAACAGGGTACATTTGAACTAAATGAATATAACCTGATTATTTTTGTTACAAAGCCAAAGCTGGCTCTTGTAGATAACACTTCTGTATTCGATGGCTTGGGAGAAGTTGCTGTGTGCAGAACTACTTAACTGAATATAACAAGCAAAGATACAGCACCTTATTTATAAGGAGCTTGAGAAATGAGCACTGGGAGTAAGAGGCTGCAGATAATATCCCCATGTCACTAGGGAAGGGGTGGTGGAGAATGTTGTCTTTGTTCCTGTCTTTGGTTCAGGAGGTAGAAGTCTAATCCAAAATTACAGAGGATGAAGCAAGTTAGAGGTTGATAAATGGAGCAGGGAGTGTTTCTTGGGCAGGGGTTTTCATGTGTGTGCAGTGGGTAGGCAGGAGTGTGTTGCTCTGTGGGCACCCAGCCCTACACATTTAGCACATGTGTTTGCTGTGATGACCTCCAGAAGCCTGTTATGTCAGTGAAGGAAGGGACCCTCATCTCTTTGGCTGTGTGCTGCTATGACATAAAGCCTTTTGTTAATAAATTCCATATCCAGCCTTTGTTTGTGAATACAGAATTCTCTGTTTGAGAAGAGCAGTGTAAGAGGCTGAGAGAAGGACTGTGATTGATGCCAAGTTCATGGCCTGACTGTACAGCTACAACAGAGACCACAGGGTTTATTTTGATGTGTGCTGGGTTTTTTTATTCACTCCCCATATATGCCTCACCCTTTGGCAGAGATAGACAAGAAAAAGATGGGTTGGACTGACACCCTGCTTGAGGTGGCATTTCTTTTTCCCCCTTCGATTTTGACATCTGTCTCAAACAATCTGCGTATGAGAAGCAACCTGTTATTGTCTTGACACACAAACTGCAGAGAAAACCCCCTGAAAAGGGAAGAAAAGCCTCATCATTTTTCATCTCCGTGCAGAAATCATTTCCCCCACCCTTCCTGTGTGCTGCTGCCCTTCAGATTGACGTTCAGGGAGTTGGTCTTTGTGCTCTCATTTTCATGTCAGGTGTAATGACTGTGTTTCATAAGAAAATAGCAGTTACTTTGAACGTGTTCTTGAACGTGTGTTCAGAGTCAGCCTTGACAGGGAGCACTGAGCATCATTATAGGTTTGGTGCCACACAAGGCTGATGCCCACAGGTGAGGATCTGAAAGGTGTGAGCCCTGGAGGAAGAGCTGAGGATTTCACTGCATGCTTTAGGCTACATCTGCATTAGTAAGTGGAGTGGAGCAGATCTACAAAGGGTGAAGCATGTTGAGGACCCAATATTGGCCTTTACATGCTTTTTGGAGAGTTTTATTTCACACCTGCTGCTCTCTGGTCCTTTGCTTCTCTTGGAGACTGAAGAGCCAACAGCTGACTATTGCCTGATTGTGGAAGCTCTTGGAGTTGCTTTTAATGGGAATAGGGTTTATATTTTTTTCAAGTGCATTGTTGAATAATTACAGCTTTGAACACATCTGCTTAGGTCATACTTATGTATGATTTGTTAAAATAGCTTACTTTGAAGTTACTGCAAAGGGAGCAAAAAAACCATTGTTTTGCTAACATGCAAAAGTTTCGCTGTCCTGCCAGAAAAGTTCCATCTTTGCTAAGCAAAATAAATCTATTTTCAAAGGAATGATGAGGGGTAGAAAAAGCCTTTTAGAACAGCTAACCCTTTAGTTTTTGCAAGTCAATCTTGAGTTACCACCAAGTGAATTTGAACTCTGCTGTTCCTGGAACTACTGGGGTCCTGGATCTTGCCCCAAGTGCCTCACTGTAATTAGGAAGTAGCTTGAACATTCCTGGAAGGATGAGGTTCTTCAGTGTTCCTGTGTGATAACAGGGAACTCAGTTACTGCAGTACCCCAAGTGTTGCAGGTTCCTACCTCCCTTACTCCAATATAGTTCATCCCCTGTTCCTCAAAAACCCTTGAGGCCATTTTGGGTATTGTCTCTTAGTTCAAGAACATTTCAGAGCTCTTGTATCGTTCTGCAGTTAAAGCCTTTCATCATGGGAATCCACACTTGTCTTTGATTCTGCCAGGAGTTATTTTCAAGACTATTTACAGGTTAATTAACTTCTTTGCATATTAGTTACTCTGTAGAATGTGATAGTGCATAAACACTGTGGAGGTGTTCAGATATTATCACAGTGCCATTACCACTGTCATTGAGGTTTGGGTTTATGCTGCCTCACCCTCTGTGAATGCTGCAGGCAGGAGGAGGTAGGAGTCTGTGCAACTTCTGTCTTTCAGGGTCTTGTTAGTTATGCTGACAAAGCAAGAGGCAAAACCTTAGCATTTCTTAGTCTTTGGTAAGATTGTAAAATAACAGAGGTGACTTCAGCATGTCTGGCACAGCTGTTTCTGTTCCTTGAGTCTGAGCGACCCTCTCTCAGGGAGTAATGCAGGATAGAATGTCTGGCTTGGTGAACATGAATTTGTGTGCAAAGCACTTTTACAGCTTTTATCTATTTACAATTTTGTCTCTAAACCTGGCATTGGGATCATTTGGATCTATCCCAGGAGAAGAGTCTTGTTTGTTATTGTGGGAATTGTTGTGAAAACACAAATCCTACAGCAGTGCCATTCTTCCTGCAGGGATTGATGTCCAGCTTTTGGAAAAGGTGTAGGCTGGGTTAGTTTACACTGTATGGTTCTTTAATTTTCTTTATTGAGAAATGGGAAATATATGCCATTACTTTGTTATACTGTTGTTGAATATGATACTATTGTGCTTGTATTTCCTGGCTGTAAATCAGGAGTGATTTACATTTGCACTGTAGCAGGATATGTATGCACTTGCAGAAACCAAGATAAGAAATGTTAATGTCTGAAGCTGCAATAAAGTGATGAAGAAGTAGTTTTTGTTTTAAATAATTTGTTTTACATAGGTTAGGAGTATAATTTAATGTCTATATGTACAGAGCAAATTCACAGTTCCCTGGCCACTTTGCACATCTATTGGTGAAGCTTAGGCTGAAGTAGCCACAGTCTAAGCAAAGACACACATATTTTATAACACATTGTTTAGATTGTGCATTACTGTCACATTATAAAGCATTATGCCCGTTTAGTTTGTGATTTGCAACTTAGTTGGCTGCCAAGAGGCTGTGTGAAAAATCTTCAGGAAAGAGCCTGTTTGAAACATCTTTAGGGAAGGGGCTGTAAATGTGTCATTACGAAACAAATCACAGGCTCTCACACCCTCAAGGCTTCAGCTGAAATGAGCAAGCACTTTTAAGATGGTTCTTTGTGAAATAAATTCATCTATAACAGTTAAATATAACAACTTTGATTACTTGAAGGGTAGAAAAAATACTTAGTTTTAATTTCCCCATGACATGAGCCACTTAAACAGCTTCAGAAAATAAGAACGTGCTACTGAAGATTTTTCTTTTTATGGTAAGTGCCACAGTGGCAGATGCTGAAGCTGGAACTGGAGATGCTCTGCAGCTTAAAAAGCAGAGTCTCTACAGTGTGAGCCCAGGAGATGTGCCTTGATTATAAGTCATTTCTCCTCTGTAATGGCTACAGAAAGGTGTCTGTGTTGCTCCTTGGTAGACAAGTGAAAACTGAGAGGCAGCAGTTGGTTTAAATCTTCCTAATTTCTTGCACTTGTGTGTGTTTCTGTAATTCAGATGCAGGTACAAAGCTCATACAAGTGCACATCAGGATAAAGGCCAGCTTATATCATAGTACAAGTTGTAAATGTGCTATTTGCCAGGTTTTTCCACAAGAAGACACAATTATTGCAGTGTTTACTACAGAAGATACCAAGAACGAGATTAAAATGTCAATTTGTGTTTAAAAGAACAACTTTTCTTATTTGATGTTTACAGTGCATAGACTTTGAATCCATCCTTAGTTTTATGTACAAGATTCTAAATGCTGTAAAGCTGAGATTTGTGGATCTTCAAGTGTTTAACACCCTCACTACGAGAGCGCATCTAAAAATAAATTGTTTACTTCAGTTCTCTGGCTGAATACTTAGAGCCAGTGCTTGCTGAATTTTGCCTAACAACTCCTACTGCCTCCAATGGATGCAAAATAGGTTATTCCACATTTTTGTCATACCTGATTTGAACAGGATACTTCTCTTTAAAGGTGATGTTTCATTACTGTAGAAAATTGAGTTGTCAGGTTCAGATACCTGATCGTTTGCTTTGTGAGGACATCAGATACCAAAAAAAGCACAGCTGCTGCATTTTTGATAGAAAAATATATGTTTAAGAGCCTGTGATTCTTGGTTAGAAAAATTGCTGATTCTCTTAACTTTTGTTTCAGCTTTACTCCTGGAAGCTCAGTCAAGGCCGTTTCAGATCACTCCCTCGACCATGGCAAACATTGTGAAAGGCCTGTACACACTACGGCCAGGTAAGGAGGGCTGCTTGGGCTGCTCCCAGACTGTGACATGCTTCCCTAAATATGTGTTTTCCTACATGTGGATACTCTCTATTTAATGCACAGTTACCAAAAAAATGTGTGTTATGTTCTGTCCATCATAATGCTTTAAGTTCTGCCCTGGTTCTTGTTGCCCACCTGACCTGCACAAGGAACCATGAGAATAACAAACACACTTAAAGAAACCAACCCAACCCTCTGCTCTGGAGACAAAGAGCAAATCTGTATAAAGTAGTATGGAAATGGTGGAAGTTACATTGCAGATTGCACTTCAAACAGTCAGGTCTTTGGCATGAGGTGAATGACTTTTTTTTCTAAGAAGCCATTATTTGGTTGGTGTTGTTTCATGGAAGAGCTTAATTTAACTTGTGAACACATTGTGACATCTTATGCAACAACAATTATGTTGAAAGGAAAATGGTGTTGCAGATTTTAATCAATTCTGTACCAAAATCTTTGGTTCTGTAAGTTTTTGAGAACTGAGCAGAGCTTTACTGTGTGTTTGAGAAGTTTTTAGAAACAGGAAGTGTTCAAAGTGTCCATAAATAAATGTTACCCTCTTCCCTTCCTTTTGCAGTACTGACAGTTTCTTCTTACCTTGCTGTGACTGAGAGAAGGGTTGTGTCTGAGCTTCAGTCTATTTTTGCTTTGCAATCCCCATTTATGGAATAGAAATGAGGATGGGAATCCTTTCCAAAAATCTTTAGTGCAATATTTAGCCTGTAAGCCAGGAATGTGGTGGACCCTCCATTTACAAAATGCTGGATGACAAAGGGGTCGAGTTTACAGTCAGCTCCCTCAGTCAGTTTACAGACAGCACCAAGGTGGGCAGGGCTGTGGGAATTGGTGTGTACCTCAGTGAATAAATGTAAAAGCATCCCTTTTTTGTGAGTAAAGATTAGATTTAAGATAACTGCTACAACCTGTGGAAAGTCTGGCTGCAGAAGTACCTAAGGGCCATTTATTTTCTCAGACATTGTTGTACAGTTGCTCTAAAGCCAGTTTTCATCCTTTGCTCAGTCTGTTCTGTGTTCCTTTTTATCAGCCTTGAAGCAGTTTGGAGGTAAACTGTGAGGCAATGTTCAGTGTAGTGAAATTAAATCACATTTCTGTCCTGAAGCTGAACTAGTACAGGTTAGAATTGCATTTGTTCATCTAAGCTTTGGAAGATCAGGGAGAGAAATGCATTATTTCATTTAAAATGGAGAAAGGACAAGCAGGGTTGTATGGTACTACTGTGCTTTTTACAAGTAAGGCTCAGGTACATTTTGTGAATGAGTTTCCTGGGGTAAAGGGGTCTACAGTTATCTGATTAGTTGCCTGTCCTTGAGAGTGTCCAGAGACTCAGAAGGTCTTGTGAGATGAAGTAAGAACTGAATTTCAATTTGATGATGAGGTTGATGATGAAAAAAATTCCTTTATCTACGTGTAAACATCTGATTTTAAGTGTGATTATTTGTTCTGCTTTATGACACGATGCCTGTGGTTTTTAGGGAGGGTTTTGGGTTTTTTCTTTCTTTTTTTAATTCAAGATACTGATATGTATTTAAAATAAAGTGACTTTTGTTGATGAGTAAATTTTTTACAAAAAAATCTTTTCCACACATTTTGTTGTTGCTTTCTCTCTTTTTACAGAATGGGTACAGATGGCACCAGCTTTATTTTCTAAATTCATCCCAAATGTTCTCCCCCCTGCTGTGGAATCTGAGCTTCAGGAATATGCTGCTCAAGACCAGAAACTTCAAAGAGAGCTTATTCAGAATGGATTTACAAGGTAATAGTTATTAGTCTTCAGCAGTGATTGTTCTGGACAGTGCTGCAATGGTAAAAATGGATACACCTAAAACTATTGAAGAAATAATTTAAGAATAAATAAAAATAATTTGAGAACAATAAAAAACTTCCACAACTCAATATCCACGTGAAATATCACCCTATTTTCCATATGTTGGAGCACTAACAACCCTGCAGATGGTACCAGAAAGTAGATGATTGGAAGGCTTGAAATATTTTGATGAGACAGACTGCTTTCAGTTCATGCATCCCTGTTTTTGGTTGTGCTTCTACTGCATGGTCATGCTCTTGTTCAACTTCAACATTTACTTTGGCTGTTTGTTTTTTACAAGCTCTCCTTTTTGGGTTTTTTTTGATGCTTCTGAAAATGTCAGTCGATGATTTCTCCTTATTCCACTGTCAGAGTTATCTATACAGACAAGGTGTCTGTTTTAAATGGGCATTTCTCTTCCCAGTGTTGAACTGGGGGGGGGGGGGGCAAAATGTGGCAGAACAAACAGTAAAAGTCCCAGCAGAAAATGTTCAGCCTGTTGCTCTGTGCTGGTTTCAGCTGCCTAGACAGGCACAGCACTTTCACCACAGCAATGACAGCCTGGCAGTGTGAGATCAGGCTGGGCAGACACTGCTCTGTTCCCAAGGGGATGATTTCCTCATGGACAGCACATCTTCATCTTTCCTCTTACCTGTGCAACTCTCCCAGTCTGGTGCTGTAGTTTGAACACCCCCTAGATGTGAGTGTGTTTAGTGTCAGATGTATTTCTGGATTTCAGCCCACGTAGTTTTCCTCAAAGGTAATCTCTGTCTTCAGAGCTTGGTAAATTATTGAGCTTCAAAGCTCTACTGTTGACCCAAATGCAAATGGTATGGTGTAGACTCTCCTTGTAAGGCTTTCAGTTGACTAAAGGAATTTTTTAGAGAGAGATGCATAAAAAAAAAGCCATAAGAGCTTGAGCTGAGAAAAGTAGTGCATTTGGCCCAAGAAATAGGAGTTTGAGACTTGGAAACTGAGTAGGAATATAATGCTGACAAGAGGATACAATGCACAGAACAAAACAAAAAGAGGAACAATTTAGTTATGCCTAACTTTCAATCTTGCTAATTCTGTAGGTGGCTAATGATAGTTCTGCTTACAAGTGCATTTCAGCACTTTCACAGTTCTTAGGGAATTAAACATGAGGTTTCAAGTTGTAACAGTCTATATCCACAAAAGCAATCCGTTCCAAAACTGCTGTTCTCCAGTTCCCTGGAGATGACAGGTTTGTTAGCTTGGCTGTTTGGCTGGTTCTGTAAGGAGACTATAATAAAGGCTGGGAGAGGCAGTAAGGGACTCTGACCACTGCAAAGGCTGAATGTCTGCATGGTGCTGTCTTGTTGCAGACTTTGGGGATCCTCAGAATGTATTTTAACAACTCCTATTTTATGCAGAAAATTCTCTGACTGTGGGACTAATGCAGATTTGTAGAAGCAGTTTCTGTCTGGTGTGATAGACGTGGGCAAAGAAGAGATTAGGGCTAGAGGATAATCAGGCAAGCAAGAACTGAGTGAAGGTTTCTGTGTCACACATTGTTTGCAGAGTGTAAATTCTGGCTCTTCTCTTTGGCTCTCTGGAGGATGGGATCTCCTGGGTGTTGGACATGTGGAGAGTTTTGGTTTGCCCTGTAGGTTTAGAAAATTGCCTCCCCCCAGCTCATGCTTTTGTGTGAGTGCTGTTTCTATGTAGCTTGCTTTCACTTCATGAAATAAAAATGCCAACTGAAACTTTGCAGAGGAATAACTGATGGATGGCTCTTAGTCTCTGATGAATGTGTTTTGCACAGTGTATTATAGGGTTGTACTGTCAGTGAGTCAGTGCAGTCTGGTAAACACAGTTATATTTGAGTGTCATCATTAAAGGGACACAGGCAAAAGGTATTACCTTCAGTTTTATTTGCTACATGGCATTTTTCAGTGGTATTTGAAATGCATTGTGCCTTGAAATGTATTTCTTCCTGTTATGAACAACACAGGTTATGCTTGTTTATGACTTGTCAGAATTTTTCTGAGGTTCTATTCCTACACATACAGATGTATAAAAAGGTTTTCTCTTTTATCAAGTAGCATGCCAGGTCTCTTCTGGCTTAGTGTTAAATGTCATCTGTTCTCCTTTAATTGTGCCAGAAAATGGTGATGTTTTTGCTGCTGCACTTCCTGCTACAATCACCCTGAGGAACACAGCACAGTGAGGTGTCTTCAGCAGCATTAATTGCATGTCAGGCTCTAGTTGAAGAAATCAGTTTATCACCACTATGAAGTACGAAAATCTGCTTAAAGAGCAAGTGTTGTCAGCTCAGACTTGCCTAGAGTCTGATTGTTGGGCTTTGCCAGGAGCATCTTACCTTTTCAGACTGATACAGAGGTTTTCACATAAAGTTTGATTGAGGAGTTTGAATTGAGGAATACAATTTTATGTGTGACTTAAGACCATCCTGTATATGAGCAGTTTTTCTCATCTTCATTTTCCAAAAAAAAAATCTTATGATATCAATCCTATGAAATCTGTTATAACAGAAAGGTGAGCTAATTTAATCTACAAAATATAGCTTATCCTTTTGTTTCAGTAAATTGAGAATCCTGCAGTAGTGTTACTGTTACTGTGTTTGCATTCTGTTTGTAAATCTCTGCAAGTCAATGGTTGTGCTGAGGTATTTTGCTGTTGTTTGGAAAATCATCAGATGGTTTCGGTTGGTTTTGGGACATTTAAAGGTCCAACCTCCCTGCAGTGAGATCTTTAATTCAGGTTATCATGGAAATCCCTTTCTTTCCCTTCCTTCCCAGAGGTGACCAGTCACGCAAGAGACCTGGAGAAGAGCTTTACAGTGAGTAACCCTCCAACCTGCCCTCCAGGTTGGGCCCACGGGTAGGGCTGGGTGCTGAGGGTGGTGAGGAGTCCAGGGCTGCATCTCCACGTGTGTCTGGCTGTCTGCAATGTAACCTTGACCATGCCAAGTGAAAATACAAATTTCTTAGACCTAGAGCCTGGCTAGCTCTGCCAGAGTCCCCAACCACCATCCTGGATACTGAGGGCAAGATACTTCCACTTGATTGAAGTTACTAAAGGCAGCATCCAAGTGTTGGAGTCATGCAGCATGGAAGTTCTCTTCTCTTGGTAGCTGGAGCCTCTTGCTGCATGATAAACTGTGAGGTTCTTCACTTTGTTCCCCTAATTTCCTCCAGTGTAGGAGAAGAGACACAGAGAGGAGTTGGTTCCTCTGCTGCAGACAGCCCTGATTTGGGTGCAGTCAGCCAAAGGTCCTGTCCTCTGCTCATCTTTGGTGCTGACTGAGCATTTGGCCAGGAGAGACTAGTCTTGTAAAGGATTGAAGTACAAGGCCCTGATTGGCATTGAACAGCCTCAGGGATTGGGAAATAGTATCTGTTGTGGTGCTGTTGTTAACTTCTGTTCATTTTCTGGCATTCTTTCCACCAAGTTTCCTCTTGTGCTCTCAGCTGAGTATGTTGGCTTTATTTCCTACCATAAAATGCCAGACAGTTTTATGATGAACTCTTATTGTAAGCTGAAATGAATGAATGGACATTTATATGGTATATCAGCTTCTCTTTATACTGTTAATGTTTTGCAGGCAGTGCTGTGTTTTTGGGGAATGGGGGCAAGGGGCATAATGTGGAAGTTTAATATGAGAGAATTTCTTGAACTTTTTATATAATTTCAGGTGGCTCATCAGCCTGTGCAAGCTCCAGGGGATACAGATAGTGAATATACTGGATCAGCTTCTATTCCTGGCCAGAACAGACACTGGAGGAGCACAGATGGTATCTGGAGCCTCCTTTGGCAACTGCTGATACTCAAGCTCTGACAGGAACTTTGCCTCAAAGAAGAGTTTTGGACTTTCTTCTTTGCATAATGTCAGTTGCTGCTACAATTGGGGTGACTTTGAAAGACGTGGTTCCTTGGCCTGGCCTGTCAACAAGTTCATGTTCTGCGACTTCTGTGAGGAATGCACCTTGAAAAACAATCCTGGGCAGCCCAAATCAGCAGCTTCCAAAAGCATTAGAATGGAAGAATCCTTTTTGCACTCTTTTCTTAATATTAAGGACATTCTTAAAACTAGTTAACACGTCAGTGTATTAGTTTTTGAACTTCAAGTTATTTTCTGGAGCTTCTACTTAATAATAAGAATAAAGTTTTGTTATTTTGCAGTATTTGTTTGTTAGTTTAAAAATTGTCACCTTTTAAGAGTTGGTCCCGTTGTCAGTGAAAATTGGGAAATAAACTCTCCGAGCAATTTGGTAGGTTAGGAAGCCAAGATCACTGTATTGCCAGTGCTGGATGCGTGGGGATTGCTCCACAAAGCATGCACACCAGCAGCCTAACAGACCAGGTTATGTTCATGGAACTAATGCATATTCATCACATTTCTATTACATATTCATTACATTTCCTGAATGCATCCATATACGCTAATTATTTCCATGGACTTACGGATGTGGTTCCAGATCTTCTAATGAATATCTTTTCTCCTTGAGAGTATCTCAAATATGTGGTCAGGTTATAATGTGCTTCTCTTACCATTCTTTGCTCTGACACACAATCCTGGTTCTCAAAAGTTAAGACATCTGCTAGTTCATATTGATCACTGATACAGGTAAATAAGGAAGCAATAGCTGGCACAAGACTATTAGTCATAGATGTAGGGATCAAACACTGTTTTACTAAGGGTAAAAGAGTTTTCCAACATCTTTCCCCACTGCTGCATAGAGTCCTTTTATAAAAATATATAACTTGTTCGGTAACACCATGTAAATGTATCTTCTGTCAGGGAGTTCTCAGTTCCAGATTTTTGTTTTATCTCTTGTTTTGTTACTTGGTGTTTTGAAATCTGTTTTCCTATGTGTTTGTACTCTGTGCCTTCAGCTTGAGCACTTTGCGACTTTATAGACCATATTTTGTTACTGCAAAATGTGTTCTTGAGGAAAAACTTGATGTGAACAAACATGCTGCAAAGTTGCACTTTTCTCTTGCATTAAAAAGGAGGTGAATTTAAGGAAGAAGGAAGAAAAGTTGAACCTATCACCATCACTAATAGTGACTTGGAAGTCTGTCCCCTTTTGTTTTTCATATGTATTAGTGTTTTAATGCAGAGACCAACTCTTGTAGAACCCCCCTCATTGACTTTTCTTTGGCTTCAAGAGTTGGACTTGTGGGTCCCTTCCAATTCAGAATATTCTGTGATTCTGTGATTCCATAATTGCAGTAGATGGAGATGGGAATTCCAGGCTGAATGAAATACTAAGATCTGGTTTGTGCTGTGCTTTGTAGAAACACTGTGGGCAAAATTCTCCAGTCTGGGGGGTCTGCAAAGGGCATCTCCAGGAGCACAGGGTTTGCACTGGGTTGATCAGCAAACTGTGGTACCTGTCCAAGGTCACTCTGTGCTTCTGGGGCTGGGCTGGTGGACACAGAATCAGGGATTTGAGAGCAGTGTAAGGTGTGCATGTGTACCCATCGCCCCCCAGGCGTGCTGAGCTCGGCTGGAGATCAGCTGGACACAATTCCAGGAGCTCAGGCCTGTGCTCTGTTTCCTGATCGTTGTGATGGAGGTTTTAACCAGTAGTGTGGCTAATGCAGCTCTCTCTTGAGGGGATCAACATACTTGAAAAGCAGCTTGACTACAGGGTTTGGGGTTTTTTCATTACTATGGGTTTATTTTTTTATCACCTTTAGTTATGAAGCGAAATGAGTTGGTAATACAAGATCTTTCTGAAGTGAAATAGAAGTTTGTTCAGTTTTGTCTGGCACAGCTCTGATGTCTGTTTAAAGAAAAACAAAATGCCAACACAACTCCTTTTGTGCTTGCATGGGTTCATTACAAAATGCAGGAAAAAAAAATAGGAGCGGCAGGGACAAAGTTGCATTTTCTTTTTTTTTTTGTATCCAGGCTTCATGTGAGTGAATTTAATTCCATCAGTGTCACATCATCCACTTTAGCAATGCTGGTAATTTGGAGGGTGGGGGGGAAAGAGGAGTGAAGGTGACACTGCTGGGATTGACAGATTCAAATCTGGTTTACATATATATTTCTTTGCATATTTGCAAAGCCTGTTTGATTTTGAGGAAGTTTTTCTTTCAAAATTAAAAGCAAATGCTTTAGTGTTTTTATTTCCATGTAGAAGAATGCCAGCAGTCTGATCTCACCCACAGTGGTGGAAAAACAAACCACTCTGGGTAGGGATTTTCAGGTGTTGATAGTGTTTGCTTCGACTTTGCTACTAGCTACTTAAGTTGGAGCAGAATTAGGTAAAATCAGGGGGGTGAAAATGTTGCTGAATTATGCTGTGGGGAAGTTAATGAAGGCTCATGGGGAACAAAAATGATTTGCCAGCTTCTCGATTTTTCAAGTTTTGTCTTTAAACAAAAATAAAACCTCTGATAATGTCCTTAGCTTTAAAAATCACTGTCTGCTGAAATGGCAATATTCTTGAGGTAAGAACAGATGCATTAACCTAATTTGGTTAAAGTTTGTTTACAGCTTTGTTACCATCCCAGTTCACATAATACAGTAACTAAGCTCTGTCATCTTTGTCAAGTGATCACAGTTTTTCTCTGTTCTTAAAAGTGGTTTTACTGGTTCAGCTTTGGAAATAATAACATGTAGTGCTTTTGCTTCACGTTTGAGGCAAGGGTTCAACATTCATTTTACAAGTGTTTTGGGACAGACTTCTAGACCAGTGATGCCATCAGAAGGTCATTCCTGTCAGCGTGGTCGACTTTGAGTGCACTGAGTAGTGCCTGGATGCTTCTCAGTCCTGCAGCATTGTCACCACTGCCCCCCTACCTGAGAAATCTCTTTGTTAAGCACTGTGTTATGTTGTAAATTTGGCATTACAATTCCTGTGTGTTTTGGCATTATCCATATAATGCTGAAATATTGTTTATCTGTTGAAGGCATTATCATTGTGAGTGAGCATGGAACAGGATGCAGCATACTAGACTAAATTATTTTGTTTCTCTGTAAACTTGCATTTTACTTACAGTTAAACTAACTCAGCCAACTTGAGCATTGGTACTGTAGAGCCACAATTACCAACAGCATGATCCTAACTGCAGTATTTAATTTAACCAAATAACTTGTGGTGAATCCATTGCATCTGTAGCTTACTCTGTTAAGATTAAGCAGTAAAGCTGGTTATACAATAGGTGTCCTCTCTATGTTGCACTGGTTCTATAGCCAGACTTGCTACATTAAAATATTTTTAGATTAATTGCATTTCTTCATTTGAGAAGTTGAAATATTTAAATTCATCCTGCTGACTTCTGTGATGGTTTGCAATTGCCAGTGGATGGTCAAGATGGTCTGATACAAATGATAGGGTGGGGGAGCTCCCTAGAAAAGTACTCAACTCCTCTTCAGCTGGGTCTCCTTTCTGCAGTTACTGGGGAAGTGTTTACAGATGAACAGGTTGAAGAAGAAGTTTTTGACTCCTGTCATTTGATAGAAATATGATCAGCCAGATTCATCCCTTTAATTTTTCCCCACAGATGGTGATTGTTTACTTTCTAAAAAACTTTCTAAACTTTCTAAAAAGGATAAAAAACCATACCAAACCCCCAAGAGCTACAAAGGCTGTGTTTTGAGTGACTGAAAAATGTTTTTTGTGTACACTATGCCAACCCTAGTGAATGGACTATTTTGTAGAACTATGGAATAAAAACCAACTGCTTCAGTTTGACTCCTGTCATCAAGCCAACTCCAGCAGAGAGAAAACAGAGTTTGGGGTTTCTTGGGTTTTGGTTGGTTGGTTGGGGTTTTTTTGTGATGCCTTGAGGTGCATGAGGAATCCAGAGGTAGGTTCACACTGTGGACCTTTAGGATCAGTTGACTGCAAACCAAAGGTATTGCTAAGGAGGAATGGCCACTGCTTGGGTTATGGTCCTTCCCTTTCTGCTCGGC
>JAWWLV010000180.1:30084504-30097605 GCA_035041135.1 Platyrinchus mystaceus | reverse complement strand
CATTGAAATTCACAGCTGAATGCTGTAAATAGGCTTGTTACTGGCAGCATTTGTTGGCCCCAGTGGAGTTTGCTTTGCTGCCTCCACTAGAAGCCTTTAAATGCACACCAAAGATCGCTGCATCTTTGTGGGGTGTTACGGTGTCATCCTGAGCTGCAGCCTGTGCTCCCAGCACTGTCACTGGGCAGGGAAGGCACAGGGGGCAGGTTCTGGGTGCCCTCCAGCTCTGCCCACAGGTACCTGTTCCTGGCTGGCAGAAGGTGCAGATGTCTGCAGGAGTCATTCTAGTAATTACAGGTCAGGGGAAGTTACTTTGTCCCAGAGGACAGTCCTTATTTTAGCACAGGTCGGTGTGATACTGGCCCAACAAGGTTATTTTTACACCTGTAGTGCCTGTTGACAGGAAAAGGTCAGAAAATCTGAATTTCATCCTTGTCAGCACCGAAACAGATTGGTTTTGGATGGGGACCAGTCACCTGTGAGGGGAATCTTCCCTTGTGTCAGGAGGGGCAGAAGATGAGCGTTACTGCACTAGCAAAACAAGACAAACTTGCTGATTTGGCCCCAGTTGAAAGCTCCTTGATAAAGTGCTTTGTACTTTGCTAGAGAGAGTGAAAGTATTAAACCAATGTATCTTGGTCTAACTGGAATGACTGGTTTAAGGGGATTCCAAAATTTCGTAGGCAATGAGTACTCAGAAATCCCTTCTGGCTGTCTCCATCTGTCTCTGGAATGCTCCAGATACACTTGGTTAATGCTCTTTCTGTTTCTGAGCTTCTGCTAGCTGACCTAATTAGCACAGAACAGGAATGTTGACTCCCCTAATGATGACAGCAGAATGAATTTAGCAATAGCACTTATTGCCTCATTAGTATTGTTTTTCAACTAATTGTTCCTTAAGGAAAACTGTTACAGTTTCTCCAGTGACCTGGGCCATCGTTGGTTTCAGTTAGAGAGCAGCAGGTGATTTATTTGTTGTTACCCATGATTTGCACCATTTGCCATCTATCAGCAAATTGGATGATTTTGTACAGAGAGCAGTTCATAAATTAATATCTTAGGATGGTCAGTAGATGCTGCCCTGTGGAAGGGATGCATTTCCAGGATAAGAGTACTGTTCTTAAGTTTAAAGTAATACATTCCAAGAGTTCTGGTTTTGGTTCTCTCTTACCTAGCAATGACCTGCTGGTACTTGAACCCACCTCATCAAAGCAGAATTTGGCACATGGGACAAGTTCTACCTGTAGAGGAGCAGAGGGAAAATAGGCCTGATTTTTCTTTTTCTTAATGACTTTTATATTAAGTCTTTACTAAATAGGCACCTGCTGTTCCCAGTTGCTTAGACAGCCTGAGTTGTTCAAGGCATGCAGTTTGGATATTTTAGTCTGTTGGAATGAATCTGAAGAAGAATTTCATCCAGCTGTAGAATCATTTCCCTTAAAATCCAGAGATGTGTCAGATTATCTGGTGATTATCTACTTGTTTTCTAAATAATGTCATTATCCTGTTTGTTCCCTCAGTTACAACTGCTGAATATATATTCAAGTGATAATGTGCTTTCCAGTTATGGCTCCAATCTTCTCCTTCAGAGATGCTGTAGTTACAGAGGACAGATATGCAGGGGAGAGACACCTATAGAGTAGAATGAAATTCTACTTCCATACTTCTCTTTCATATTTCCCTGCAGGAATGTGTCTTGAAATGAAAAACTGCACACTTAGCCATTCACCTCATTCATGTTCTGCCATAAAAATGTTATATTCTTTCTTTTTAATAATTCCCAGCTGTGAATTTGCCTTAATAACTGCTGTATACCAAGCTAACACCTCTTAGAGCTCTCTGTTACAGTGCCAGGATGTCATTTGTGAGCAGCAGCAGCTCGTCCTTGTGAAAGCAGCATTAGGGTCACGTTTTCCTAATGCATCATTTTGTAGGTCAATGTAATCATACATAGTCTGGACCTCTTCCCCCATTGCTTGATGAAATCAAGTCCTGTAGCTCTTTGTACTTCTCCAATGTTCTTCTTTACTTTCCTGGATGAAAACACGTGGACTTCATGTTTCACCTCCTTTTCAGCTGTCTGTGAACACAGTGAGCAGCAGGACCCCAGTGAGCACTGTCAGTTCCTGCTCCCTGCCTTTCCAGTGGCAATTCCTTCATATGGAAAAGCTTCTCCATTGTCCTGTGGGAGCTTTTTAAAGAGCTTTAGGTGAGAGAGTTCACCAAACACCCTGTGGAAATCTGTAGGAAAGGATGTTGCTTGGCACACGTGTGTTGAACGATCTGCCGCGCTGTAACTCGGCCACGTGTGTTGTCCTGTGAGGCCACGTGTCCTCAACAAGCCTTCATCAGTCCTGTTTCAGAGCTCACTGTTTCAGCACATTTAGGAATTGCTGGGCAGACTCAGGTGTCAGAACTCTCCCATTGCAGGGGACAAGGGTTCAAATGGAGATTTGTGGTGTCGCGCTCTGAGCCTGCTGAAGAACTGGGGATTGTCAAGATGATTCCCTCAGGTAAAAGGAAACAAGGAAAACTTTCAGCATATTTCATTGATTCTATTTAGCAAAGAGTTTCTGCAAATCTGCTGCAAAATCTCTGAACTTGGACTAAGTGGTCATCAGCCACTTTGTGATTTGCTGATAGAGGACAAGAGAGCAAGTTTATAATTTTCCAGGTCCTCTTGTCTTTGCCAGCACAGCTACTTGTCTGACAATCTGTTTGCATCTGAAGGTCCCACCTGAGTGCAGGAGACCGAGCAGAGCAGTCCAGCAGCCTCAGCTGTTCTGGCTGGGGTTTAACATCGCAGAACAGATGCAGAACAATCTGTTCCATCTACAGGGCACTTTTTACTGCCTGGTCATCACTCTTGCTTCTTTGGCTGTTACTTTAAAATAAGCCACAGCCAGTGATCTGCAAGTTTCAGGAGTTGCTTTGAGTCACGTTTCCCAAAGGCAGCAGGTCCCTCCTGAACCCTGTGGGCTTTTCTGTGAGAAATCCAAACTGGGCCTTGCTGTTCCCAAGCAGGATTCCACAGCCTGGGCTGGGAAGGATGTAATTATTTGTACCACCAAATGGTGCTTGTGTTTCTATTTAGCTATTCTCAGGGTAGGAGGAAAACCTCCACTCTTAAATTGATTTAGCTGCTTTGCAGCCAGTCATTCACTGTCTATAAAGTATTTCAAGAGCACTATTGATTTTTAAAAGCATCCTGAAAAAATAATACATGTGAAGTTTGTTCCCAGTGGAGCTAATTTAACTTTCTGTTGGTCTGCATCCTCAGAGTGACTTAGTTCAAGATTACTTTAGTCTGATGAATTCATCTTGTGTTGAATACAAACAAATGCTTTGGCCATTATTATATTATTCTCTTGGTTTATGGGCTACATATGCACAGGAAAAAACCCAACATATCTGGTTGCTTTTAATTGAGCCATGTGACTTATCTGATTTTTTATATCAGCCAAATTAAGGCTAATAAACTGAATTTAAAGCAAAAGAAAGTTATTCATACAGAAGAAATAATTCTTCTCTTGGCTAGATTAATTTTTGAAAACAACTGACTTGGCTTTCAATATTAATCTCTGAGAATTTTCAGAATCATGAAGAGCTAATAATAAAACTCCTGGGTCATACTGGACATGACAACCCATGAACAGGACAGAGGGAGCACTTAGAAGGTTTATCTCTGACCTTGTGCTAAGATTGTGCAAAACCTGTGTGTGCCCCTGTAGGCCCAATTTCAGCATTTTGTAGCTTGTCCACCGTGTTGCCTGAATTGTGTCTGACATCTGTAATTTCTCATGTGGTTGTCAAATGTTTTGGCCATCCAGTGTCTTCTGAGTCGGTGATGCTGAACTCCTGCACATCCCCATCTTCCCTCCCAGCCCCAGAGCACGACCTTGGGGCTGCTCTGTGCCTCTCTGGGAGCAGATGGTGTGAGGAGAAGGGTGGGTCAGGACAAGACTGCTCTGTGCATCTCTGGGAGCAGATGCTGAGGAGAAGGGTGGGTCAGGACAAGACTGCTCTGTGCATCTCTGGGAGCAGATGCTGAGGAGAAGGATGGGTCAGGACAAGACTGCTCTGCTAAGGAAGAGCCCCGGCACAGGTCGATGGTCTCTTTGCCCCTAAGGAGGAACAGCATGACCTCAGCCAGGGCTCAGTAATCCTGCCTGTTTTAAGCACCCTGCAGTCCGTGCTGCTGCTGTCCAGCTGTGCTCTGAGGAGCCTTTCCAGCAGGTTAAGCTGTCTGTGCCCTGTTCCTCCTGTGCTCCTGCCCTTGGGAGAGGCCCTTTATCTCCTGCAGCCGGGTGAGGCTGCGGCTGTCAGGGCAGCTTTAATCTCCCTCCTGTGTGGATGATGTACTGGCAATCCTTGAGCAATGTTGCATTTTAGTTCCCCTTAATGGTTATTTGCAAAAAAGATGAAAATATTGCCAGCTTGATGTTTCAAAACAGATTGAAATCTTAGGTACTTCTAGCGTCAACATAATCGCTTTCTCGGGAATGGGGGAATTAATTTAAATACATTTAAATTTTCTACCAGCAATTCTAGTCTGTTATTCTCTAGGTGTTGCTGTGCTGTCAGTCACATTCTCTTGATTTGTAGGTTCCTACAATGTATGATTTTCTTCTGCTGTCACTTTTTTTATAGCTGACTTCAATATGTATGAAGTTGCAGATGTGTTCTCTCTGGTTTTATTTTCAAGTCATCCAAACCTGTCACTTCTTCTGCCTTTCACTCCGAGTCAGAGCTGTCAGAAAGGCTTATTCCCACTTGGGGAAAAATTCCTGGAAGTTGAGGGGACAAAAACACCCAACTTTCAGCAGTCTGCCTGATTACTGAAAGATACTCTGCTTACAGAGTGGGGGAACAACGCAGGAAGGGATGCTCTGACCCTGCAGGAAGGAATGCTCTGACCCTGCAGGAAGGGATGCTCTGACCCTGCAGGAAGGGATGCTCTGACCCTGCAGGAAGGGATGCTCTGACTCTGCAGGAAGGGATGCTCTGACCCTGCCCTGGTCTTTGGGCTGTGCTCAGGGCAGCTTTCAGGGGCAGTTAACTCACACAAGTTACTTGTCCCAGGGACTGCATCAAGATCAGAAGCTGTTTGTTGCCTTCTGTATTAAAAAATATGTACCTTTGTAGGAAACCCCCCAATGACTTTGGATAAATAATGGTATGGCTTTAGCACAAGGAGACTTTTTGTTCCAGTCTCAGGATCTCCTTTCCTTTGCTCAAAATGAGATTTTGCTTGGTGTGACTCGGTGACCTCCACAAAGCACATGAACATCAAAATTAATGTGAGTGTTAGACTAATGCAATTTATGAACAATTTAAAAAAGCATTCAGCACTTACAATTAGGACAGAATTGTAAGTTTGAAAAGAACCCAAATAACCATATCTGCTTTTCCTCACACAGATTGCTGGTCTGACAGACCCTTGCACAACAATTCCACAAATCCTGGAGTAAGACAAGAAGGAAAGTCCTGGTCTTGCCATGATAGTTCACCTGCTGTGGTGGAGTCCCCGTCCCTGTGTGGATGTGGCACCTGGGGACATGGGTTAGTGATGTGCTTGCAGTCAGTGCTGTGTTAACAGTTGGACTTGATGATCCTAAAGGTCTTTTCCACACTCAATGGTTCTGTGATTTATGCTTTGCAATCTCTCAACTTGCACTTTTTCTGCTGCCCCTTCTCCATCTCTTGGGCCACTGGGAGAGCCTGGGAATGTGAGAATTCCTTATGTCCCAAACTGTTGAATGTGCACAGATTGTGGAGAATGGGATGTAATTTTTGGAGAGAAATTGAAGTCTGGTAAGGGGGAGGGGAGAGGGGGGAAGAGAAGGGTAGGCTGTGTGTGGGAGGATGCCAGGAATTCTGAAAACCTGTATTTCACTTCTTGCTGTGCCTCAGCCATACCCAGGCAGTTTGGTATCCACTTCAACTGGTAAAAAAACCCATTTGAGTGTGAAAATGCTGCTGAAATTAATGGAGCTCAGTGTCAGATACTTTTTAGCCCACTTGTGTCTCATACTCTAGATGCTTTTGCACTTATTGAGATACTTAACTTACTAAATTGGGCTTTCAGTCATACTAGGCCTCTGTTCCTCACCCATAAAGAGGACATAAGTGCTTTTCCTCATCTCAGTTTTTATATTCCACAGAACAGGATGCCTCTCTGTTGTCTTGCAGGCCCTATGTGATGTTTTCCCCTAGATGATGCTGCACAGAGTGCATATGGAGGCTCTTCTTGCTTCATCAAATAATTTACAAGCCTGAGCTAGTCTTTGTTGGGTTTTTCTGTCCTCTGCCTTGCCATCTATCATGTTTTCTGGTTTAGGCAGTGTGTTCTCCAAAGCACAGCAGGGTTCTGATGGTGATTGCACCCCCTAAATCTGGCAGCAGATCCAGCTGTGGCTGGTGCTGCTCAGCCTGCACAAATGGTGCTCTTGGTAATGAGGTGTCTCCTTGCTGTGCAGTGAGCAGTTGTGCAGCACAGCTGGCTGTTTCCTACACTGTCTTCATTTGCTGGAATTGCCTTTCCTGGGTCATGTTTCCTCTGCCTTTCCACCCCACAGAGAGAGGTGGAGGTGGTAACTGCAGGCAGAGGAGCAGATCCTGTCCTGACTCTGCTGTTCCTCCTGCTGCCCACTTGATTTGGCTGCTGCCCAGAGGTTTCCTACCAATGCAATAAAAAAGTCATCTGACAGCAGGAGGTCTTGAGCCACACAAGCTGCTCCTTCCTTGCTCTGTGCCATGTGAGGAGTTAAGAGGACTTGGTGTAATTTCTGCTGGTAAAACCTCACAGAAGTATGTGCAGGTGAGGACAGGGGGCCCAGAGAAGCCCACTGAGCCTGTCACAGAGCCTTTCTCACTGGACCCTCTGCCAGGGTCCCTGGCTGCCTGCAGTGGGAAGGCAATAGCAGGCAGAGAGGCTTCCTCATGCAGCAGGGCTTTGTTCCTCTTTTCTCTTAACTGCCTGTGTGAAATTCCTCTTTATGCTCTTGTACAGGTCTTCTTCACAGGGCCGTCTTTAAGGGTCTCTCCGTGTGCATCAGCACCTTTAAGTGGTGCTTTGTACTCACTGTTAATGCACAATTGACGTTCAGAGTGGTGCTGTTGGTGCCTCTTGTGTTTTTCCTTTTTTCAATCCCCAGGTGAGCTGTTCAGGGAACTAAACAAACACAGGAACAACACCAGGCATGTGAGTGTTCTCTGCTTTGAGCCCTCCCTGGAGCAGCTGCTGTGAAGTGGAGAGGTACCACACCTGTGAGAAGAGTGGCTCTTGGAAACACTACTGCTGCAGTCAGCTTAGTAAATAAGACCTTCTTAACCGCTGACAAAATCTCATTTTCAGGCTCCTGAGAGATTTCTCCATTTTTCATGGCCATGAACATTGCTACTTTATTCCAACCAGTGGGGTAACAGCTGCCCAGGGACGCTGGTGATGATCCACTGGTGTGTAACTGGTGATGCTGCTCCAAGGCCTCTGTGCAGACACATCCTGTGCCATCCTGAAAGGATTCAGCAGGTTAAGAGCAAGACTTTCGGTGGTAAGTCATGGTGTTTTTTGACTGAAGGGCAGTTCCACATAAAGATTTGTTCTGCAGACAACTTTTCACCAAGAAAAAAAAAAAGTAAGTCCATTATAACACTGTCAACTTAAAAGAGTTTCAATTCCCTCCTGTGCCAGATTTTTTATGTGTGTCTGTGCCTTGGTAACACAGAAACTTTAAAACTGGCTAGTTGGATACCCAGAAATCAAGCTCAGAAGTGTCCTTTTTTTTTTATTAGAGATTTGGTTTTGCTTCTAGAAGCCATTTTTATATTTATTTGTAATGAGTTGATTATTTTGAATTCATTTTACCAACTCTCTGCTCACATTGCTTCCTTGAGATGAAAAGATGATGTAAAATGACTTGCTGCAAAATCCTAGCCACAGTAAACTTAATGTTTCTGATGGAAAGAAGGTGAGCAAGAGAGCCTAGAGGCCTTGCCTTTAGGACCTGCTTTCAGAAATTCTTGATTGATTATCATCCAGGTGATTGCCCAGCATGAGATGGCATCTATACTCCAATTCTTACACCTGATATCAGGTGAACAAGGGCTGTGGAGTTCTGTGTGACTCAGAAACGTGTTGGTCTGCTGTGGACATTTTGCACTGAGCAAAATTAGTACTTTCCACAAACTGTCTTTGGGGCAATTATTGTTCCAGTTCAGTGTTCCTCATTTTGTAGTGCTGACTACAAATTCTTCCTTTTTTTTATTTTGGGCACTTATTTAGTATTAACAAACTTCCTGGTCCCATGCCTCTCACTAAAGATGTTCTTAAAAAAGAGTGACACAAATTACTGTTGGTTTCCCATTGGCCGTGAATTCACTTTTCATTAGGAACTGCCACAAAAGCAGCTCTTGCTTTAATCAGCCCTGTCTGGTTGTTTGGAGAGGCTTGCAGGGTTGACTGGCTTTCTCAACTTGATCTGTGCTCACAGTAATGAGGCGTCGGGCTAATGAGACCGTTGCCATTACAATTACCAGCTTATTAAATCCTAATTAGGGCTCCAATTCTGCTCGGTGCTGAGTGCCTGGGGTAAGTTTAGCTGGATATTTTCGTGTGGCCGTTTTTGATCTCCAGTTGAGAGCAGCACTCGGAGAGCATCGAAGCTGCCTGTTCACGTAGCAGCTCTGTTTCAGTGCTAATAGGGTAATTGCCTCTAATGGTGCTGGCTGGGGTGTGATGGGCTGAGCTGCCTTTGCAGTCAATGCCGGGGTGGAACGGGCTGTGATTCACACGGCAGAAGGCTGCATGGTGCTGAAGGACAGTATTTCCTATGTAATGTTCCGTGGCAGATTGTTTTCTGCACATTCATGCACCAGTGAAAGGAGTTTGTAACTTTATTGTTCATCAGTGCCAATTAAATGCAAACTCAATGTTAGCCAGACATGCTTCCTCCTGAATAAACAACTCAATTCTGTCCTCCTGAGGCTGGAGAATTGTAAATGTGCAGTGTCTCTTTTAGAATCTAATTTCCAAATGACCTTCCCACTGCCTGCTTTCTGCTCTGTAGGAGTTCCTGAGCTGGGCAGGCAGTGCCAGTGCAATGGCACTTTGCAGAAGTGCATTGCAGAGCATCACAGAGCATCTCTCTTGCCTTGTTTTGCTGTTGTTTCTGTCAGAGGAAGATTGTATGAGCTCTTCTAGGTTTTCATCTTGTGGAGGTGAAGTTTTAGGCTCTCTGCTGGCCTGTGGAGCTCTGCTGTTCATGGCAGGCGTGTCCTGGCAGGATGGGAAGCCTTTCAGCTCAGTCTGACAGCAGGGGCTGCTCCCAGGTTTGGGGAGGCCTGGACTGTGCTCCCTTCTCACCCATCAACCCCCAAAAGCTGAGCTGTGGTAGGTCCCTTACTGGAAAGGGACTGGTTTTGTGCCTCAGTGGCTGTGAGTAGCTGTGGGCACACACACCTTCAGGAAGGAGATCCTTTCCATCCTGGAGCCTCTCCCCCATCAACCCACCAGCCAGGACTCCTTGTGCTGCTGTGCACATGTGACATTCCCCCTAGATGCAAGGTAAAATCAGCACTGTAACAGCTTTGTCATGGCCCAGATCAGCATTGCAACAGCTTTGTCATGCCCCAGTCTTTCTCATATCTTTTTTTTTTGATCCTGTGCCATTCCCATTTACCCACCAGTGCCTGCTTGAGCAGCTTTCTGCTCTGCATGCACTGCAGAGTCAGTGCTGTTCCTGGTGATGCTGCACAAATGTACAGTGCCAGATGTACTGCAAACACGAGACCAGTCCTGTCCCATCTGAAATTAGGCAAAATTATGGTAAAATCCAACCATAGGTGTCTTTTAAAATACATATTCTTAACTTTCGGTGCTGTGTATTCTCACAGTGGGGTCACCTGCATCTCTAAAACTGAGCTCAAATGGGGCTCCCACAAACCCATTGCTCCAAAATGCTTCCCTAATCTTTCTCAAAAGCTAGTAAAATGGAATGAGGCTTATTTTTCAGAATTAGTTGAAGTCATAATTTTTTTATGCTCCTCTTGAGTTAGAGATGAAAGTTAATTTCCTGAGTTTGATCCTGATATCTCTCCCAGCTCTCTCTTGGCTCTGATGAAGTGGTCTGGAGTGCCCAAGGTGTCTGGAATGAATTCTCCATTTTAGAGGGTTGTTAACATCATGTTAACACTTAACATTCAAACACTCAGTATTAATAACTGGTTCTTTGCTTGCCATGTTCATTGGAGGAATGATGTCTTGTCTTTGTTTTTTGAGTGGTGAATTGAATGCTGAATGTGGCAGCCAAATTGCATTTCTGCTTCTTTCTCCCTCTGGCTCCTCCCAGATTTAAAGTTTCATCACAACTTTTAGCAGTCCCCACCATTATTGGGATTTCATTAGCAAGGTTGCTAATGAGAAATGAAATTGAGACCTAATTGAGCATTTTTGCTCACAGGGACAACAAATTGACCAACACTCACTGTAAGCAGCAGTAAAAAGCAGGACTTGGGTTCTGTGCCATCTGGACAGTTTCCACATAGAATGTGTTTGGAGTCTTACCAGACCTGGAAGAATCTGCCTGGCTTTTGGTAAGAGAATATGTTGCAAGATGCATTTGTACCTTCATGTTTCAATTTTAAGCTACTCCCTGAACTTGGCAGTAAAGCAAAAGTGTGTAAAGCAGGTAAAAACCTCCCCTGTGTTAAAGTGCAATTCCAAAGGTTCATTTCTCATCTGTTCAGTAATGGAAAATTGTCTATTTAGTTTCTTCTTCTCCCACAATGTGAAATTGGAACATGGCACTTAGATGTTACTGTAATAATTGGGCTTTAAAGCATTTTGAAATACATGGAGTCCTAAACCACTCTGGATGTCAAGGGAGAGATTTTGACCTATGAATGTCCCTGAGAAAATCCAACTTACTTTCTGACTTGCTTTGCAAATAGAGATGTTGCTGGCCTGACACTAACCCTGCTTTCTGTTTTCATTTTAGAGCAAAGATCTATTTCCATCCACGTGAAATGTCACTGGCCCAACTGTCAAGCTTTCTGTAGGATGGCAATGATTCTTTCCTTCCCCTTCCTTACAATCTTGCTATCCTGCTGTTTTGAATTAACAAAGCTCTGTTCTTACATTTGAAATCCTAGAATGGTTGCTCAGAGCCCCATCCAACCTGGCCTTCAGTGTTCCAGGGATGGGACAGCCACCACCTCTCTGGTCTCTTGCTGGGCACTTGTGTGAAGGCAGTGGGGGAAAAACTGGGCTTTATGTACTCAATCTTAGTCCAAGTGACCCTGGGTGCTTGGCTGAGGGCTTTTCTGTTTTGGGGCATCTCTTTTTCCTCTCAAAATGGACTTGGGCTTTTGAAAGACTCTGGCCCAAGAAAGAGTAAGTGCTGAGTCTGTGATGCTGACCCCACACATCAGCCTGTCCTTGCCCTGTTCAGTGAGGAAAAACACTGTCCCAAAGTAGGAGCCTTTGAGCTGTGAGACACCACTTGAGCAAGAGAGTGTTTTCTAATTTTTCAGGCAGGCAGATGATCTGGGGTTTGCCTGCTTTGCTCCCAAACACTCTTTTCAGAGCACCCCTGCACGAAGTGGGCAGAAAGCTGAACGGATGAGTTGATTCTGGCAGGACTAAGATGTGAAATGGTTTTACAGCTCTGCTTGAGGATGTCACAGCTATTGGGTTTGTAGCTGATATTACAGGTGTGATTACCTGGGCGGTGCTGGCTGTGCAAGACTCTGCTCCCCACCACGTGCTCAGTACTCCAGTAATGTGAAATTTGGCCATTTCTCACATAACTGCCCTGCCATCTCCTGTGAGTAAAGACATTCCTTACAGTGCTCTCTGATCCTTACACTCCTGTCCATCACATCCAGCAATTTCTGGTGTCACATCCAGGAGCTTTTCTACATCTTCCTCACTTTCCTCTTCAGCAGTTGACCCAAGAAACACAAAGACACAGGTATGATGGAGCCTGTTACTGCCACAAGCGAACAAACCAAGTTCATGTCAGAGGTGGAGAGAAGTGACTCCCCTTTTGTAGAATTTTTCATGGCATACCCCTTTGTGGGTCACTGTGGGACTTTGGTGTTCTGCAGGAGAAACAAAAGTAGAGCTCTTAACAAAAAAAGCCACAGGAAAGAAGATTCAAATATTTGTATCTGGGGTGCCGTTGTTTATCCAAGAGTTTTAAAGAAATGGCTGGAGTCTTCCAAATATAGCCCTGGGTTTAACAGTTAGACTCAAAGGAAATGATCTGCTGGATTTTGAAGCCTTCAGCCCCACAGAAACGTGTGTTTATTTGTATTGTTTTGAATCCCAGAGAAGAGCTGAAGAGTGAGTGCTGGGCACTGTCCAAAGCTCCAGAACACGTGAATCTGTGAGATCAATCTCTTAATTACAGCAGCTGAATTTCCTGGAACCTTTATTCTCCAGCATAACTTTATTGAAAGATCTTGGCTTCAATTAACCTTCAAATGCTGAGGCAGTTGCAAGGACTGCTGACTCCCTCAGTGCATTAAGGGATCAGGGATGCCTTTTGAGGGTAGGAATTCAGTTTCTGGGCTGTCTGGGAATGGGTCATTTCCATTGTCTCTCCCCTATTTAGATTTTGTGCTGTGTGCAGCTCCTTTGTACTTCCTCATTTCCTCCAGGTCTGCACTGTCACACCTTCCTCCATGCCCTTGGGCTTGTTCTTGCAGCCAAGGGAAAACATCTAAAGTCATGCATGAGTGGCTGCTGTTCAGGATAGGCTTCAAGAAAGTCTGTGGGCTTTGTTTTTGTTGTTAGAAAGTGCTTCTCTGCGAAGACAGACTCGTGGAATCCCAAGGATGATGCTGAACCACGGGCTCGAGCATGTTGCATCCTTTTCCATCTGCCCTGCGAACAGCAGACACTGCAAACCACACTTCTACCATGGCCCTCAGTTCTTAAAAGGCTCCACTTACTGCTTGAGGGAAGGCCATTTACAGACTGGCATGTTACCTCAGCCTGTTCAGGGTTACAATTCACCAGAATAAATATTCCTAAACTTCTCCAGTTTTCCAGCAATTTGCAACAGCTGTTATTCATGTACCTCATTTCTATCTGTT
>JAWWLV010000180.1:30062730-30078381 GCA_035041135.1 Platyrinchus mystaceus | reverse complement strand
GAGGGAACTCACCCCAAAAAATGAATGTGTGCTGTGAATTTGGAGAAAGGTCCGTGAATTGTTTCAGTCAAGGGCAAAAAATAAATACTTCCTGATTTGGAAGCACTGACTTTAATTTGAAACTCCAACTTTTTATTGAACAGTTTTCCTTATTTAAACTTTGATCCGACACCAAATGTTAGTAAATGGGGTTTAATGACCTTTCAAGTCAAACAATTCTGTAGGCTGACTCCAAGCAAAAAACTATTGTTTGCTTGTCTCAGTGATGAAAACAAAAACTTCTAGTCAGATTTGTTTGGAGGTGAACTGTTTTCCAAAGTTCATCCCAAAACCCTGAAAAATTGATCATTTATGAAGCTTTAGGACTAATTGGAGAACAACATTGTTTTACTTTGGCTGAAGCAAATTTATTAGAAGTGTAATTTAAAAATAGAAGTATTTATTTTACAATTTACCCTAGGTAATTTTTGCATTTCAAACTAATATCTAGGGATACCCTGGTCATGGCATGCAGTTTCCTTCAAAATTACCTTAATGTATTAAAACTGGACCTATGTGATTTTTTTTTTTTAAACTTAAATGTTAGTTGATCAATCTGCCAACATCTTTCAATGACCTTCATGACTTGGAGCCTTCCAGGACTGACTTAATTAAAGACGACATGGAATCAAAGTGAATTTTTTAAAAGTCTGTTTTATTATTCCCTATTAAAATTCTCCTGAATTACTCAGCTGTCAGAGATGGAATGGAATTTATCATTAAGCTATTCAGTTAGATAATTAAATGTACCTGCAGCTTTATTTGAAATGAAAGTGGAAAAAGGCAGCAGAGTGCTGCACGTGACAAGTCTGCTCCCTGGCAGACTTCTTGGGGTTATTTAATTGTCCACCCATTCTTTGAGGAGGTCTGTGGAGTTTCTGCTTTTGAGTTTTAACTCTATTATAGAGTCTGCAAATAGAAGAACTCCCACCAGTGCTCAGCTCAGCTCTTCTCTGTGTGTTGAGCCTGAAGGGTGTTACAAATAAAGGTTTCCAGACCTGGCCCCCAATGCTTCAGTTACTCCAAGTGCACCCTAAAACACTGTCCTGCCCTCACCAACACACTGAAAATCAATTTAGGGGAAATTAAAGAACATCTGGAAAGAGCAACGCTGTGTGATACAGAGTTTTATATGTGGGTGCCTGCCTGGCTGGGCACCAAGGGCATTTTGGACAAGAATTCTTAGTTTCTGTTGCTGTGGCTCCCAATAGCTGTGCTGGAAAAAGGTTTTCTGTAGAGTGGCTACAATCAGCTTCTGGCCATCACAGAGCCAAATTGGTGGAATGAAGCCATGTGCTATTCATAATTATTTTCATACCACCTGCTGGATTCATTTAAAAATCAATATCCTGAAATGTGAGGTGAGCCTAACTATAAAAAATCCTGACTGCTGGGAGAAGCAGAAGCTTGCAGTGCTAAGCCTGGACTTAGGAATGGCTTTTGTCCATTAGTGATTTAGGAAATTCTGTAAGAAAGACGATGGGGATAGTGAAAAAGTGGCTGTTGGTGGGGCAGTGATGGTGAAAGCATTTGTTAAAACCCCAAGCTACAGCTTTCTTTGCATCCCAGTCCTGTGAGTCTGCTTGGCTTGGTCAGCCAAGGGTGACCATCATGCACGAGGGAACAGAGGGTGAGGAGGCTGAAGGAGACCAAAGGCTGCTGACAAGCCCTGTGCAAGCCCAGTCCGTGTGTTGTGCTGGTGCAATGCTTTTGGAGAAGCTCTATTCAAGCAGTTCTTAAGAGGAGGCGTAAAGCCATGCTCAGCCCACACAGTGATGTTGGAACCTGCAGGTAAGTCTCAGCTTGCTCTCTGTTTTCCCCCTTTTTTCCCCCTTTTCCACAGGAAGAACGTTGCCTCGTGCTGGGCTGGGCTTTGACTGCTGCTCAGCTCTGCTGGTTGGGCTTTGCTGGCAGAGGGCAGGGCTGTCCACCCTTACCCACTGGTCCCAGAGATGCAGCCCTTGCAGGGATTGCTGTTCCCATGAACTGGGACAGGCTGCCATGCTTTTCTTCCCAAAATCAGAAAGCAGGCAGCTCTTCAAAGCTGTTTTCCCAGTGGCAGCTGCCTGGGCTGGGCACCCATTCCTGCTCCTGTAAAGTTAGATAGTTTTCTGCTGCAGTTTTGTGTAATCTGCACTCTGCAGCCTCCAAAAGCAGCCTGACCAGGGTACATGTGATGGTGCTGTGCAGTGACACGGGGAAACTTGTTGAATGAGGTAAGAAAGGTCAAATCCTCAAGCTGTGCACAGTGTAGACACACAACTGAAATTACCTGCTGTTTCAAGGGTTAAAATGACCTTCTGGCTGGAGGGGAGGGTGCTGGAGGTAGAGGAGAGGAGGGTCTGTGGGTCCAGTATGCTTTGCCATGCAGGATGTGACTACAAAGGGAACACATCCCCTTTGGTCACTCTTCAACCTCACAGATTCTGGCATTCATAGGTGGCTGCAAATTAGGTGCCACGTAATAAATCCTCATCTATTTATCACTGAGCTAATTCCAACCATGTAATCTCCATTTTCATTAACAGGTCTCTTGAAAGCAGAAATTTATGAATTCAGTGCTCTCTTGGGGCTCAAGTGATTGAATGCAGTACTAATTTCAAACTTCAGTAGCTTTTCTATTGCACCTGCAACTCTCAGATATTGCTTTTCCTGGCTGACTGTGTTATTATTCTGCCAGTGAGTACTGGCTGTACCAACAGTGCATGCAAAGGATATGGAATGCAAAAAAAAGTGCTACATCAGTGGCTGTCACAACTACCTGAAAGGAATCTGTAGCCAGGTGGGGGTTGGTCTCTTCTCCCAAGTCACAAGTGACAGGACAAGAGGAAATAGCCTCAAGTTGTGCCAAGGGACGTTTAGATTGGATAGTAGGAAAAACTTCTTTGCCAAAAGAGTTGTCAAGCACTGAGACAGGCTGCCCAGAACACTGGTGCAGTCACCATCCCTGGTGGTATTTAAAAAACATCTACATTTGGCTGGGACCACTCTGAAAGGTTTAGTAGTGTTGCTGAAATATTTTCTAGCTACTTCTCCAAGTCTGTTTTTCCCAAGCCCAGAAACCAGTCTCTGGATTTCCCCAAGGATTTCTATTATCTCATCCCCAAAAAGGGTCTTAGTTCTTAATGCTATCAAGGTAAAAATAGATATTCTCTTGCACAGTGTTTGCAGTCACAGACCTCATTTCTAGGGTAACTGCTGGATCAAGCAAGATTGATGCAATATCAGAAAGCAAAGTGTACTCCTACCTCCTGTGGTCTCTTCTCTGAAGAGAGAGAACAGTTACTCAAGGTGTTGAAGTGCGTGGACTTCTTGCAGTTATGTGCCAGATTTTGTGCATTCCCAAACAAGAGCCAACATAGCTTTATGGGACTTGTTCTTCCTTGAAGATGTGAG
The DNA here is from genome assembly GCA_035041135.1 of Platyrinchus mystaceus. Lineage (NCBI taxonomy): Eukaryota > Metazoa > Chordata > Aves > Passeriformes > Tyrannidae > Platyrinchus > Platyrinchus mystaceus. Next base: position 30,074,946 of record JAWWLV010000180.1, on the reverse strand, counting down.
CAGAAGAAAAATGCACAGATTGAAACACCTCGTTCTGGTGGTGATTTCCACACTTGTGCTCCTTGGCTGTGAGCAAGCCTGGTAATTGCTTCCTTGGCTCTTGGGCAGCAGGACTGCTGCCTGCTCAGAAATGCATCACACCCCCCCAGGAATGTGCCAGGGAGCCCTCTGGCAGTGACCCCTCAGGACTTGCTGGGTGAGGAAAGGCAGTTTTGCATTTCGGATAGCGATGGAGTGGTGGAGAGGGTTGAAAGAGAAAAATAGGTCTTTAATCTCATAAGCATAATTTGGTTTGCATTTCATTTAGGCTTAAGTTCTATTAGAAGAAACTGAGTGTTTATTGAAAAAAACATTTGATGGAGAAACTGATCTATCCACTTTAAACCCCTCAGGGAACGGTGATCAAAGGCAGGAGAGCTGCATCCCTACAGAATCCCAGCCTGTATGCTGAACTCATTTAGTAACTATACATAGCACTATATGATTATTTATGCTGTCTTAATTAATTTTCCATTATTGTTATTATTATATGGGTTTTTTTCTATAACTATTTTATTCAGGAGTTTTACTGTGGACCAAGGAAAGTATCAATCTGTGGGAAGAGGTTTGCTGTGGTTAACGTATGAAATCAGCGTAGAATAAAACAGTTTTAATTTATAACAACAAAGGAAAAGAATTAATTACAGGCTCTCTTAGTGTGTTTGCAGACCTTAGGGACTTTTTAACAAACTTAACAAACTGGGTTAAACAAATGAAAGCCCTAAATGTGTTTTGTGAGTGTCATGCACCTCTCCAAGTGTTCCTGAAAAATTGCTCCTTCCCCTTTGGCAGTGAAGACTTTATTTTTAAACAGTGATGCCGAGATTTAATACTTTCTGTGTTTTTAGTGTTTTAAATAACATTGTTAATGTTTTTAATCTTTTAAACCAGCTTTGCTGCAGGGGTGAGGACTGCCTTTCCTCTTCGCTTCTCCTCTGCAAGGTTTTGGGAAGGAACTGGTCTCTTGAAGGTTGAACTTGATGATCTCAGAGGTCTTTTCCAAGCTAACTGATTCTGTGATTCTTCACCACAGCATCAGCTGTGTGTGCATGTCCTTATTTTCAAAGCAGCAAAACTATTATAGGGTGTTTGTTGTCCTTTGTCCTCTGCAGATAGAGAAGTTTATTACAAAACTGTTATGGTTATCACCTCCCTTAGCAAGGGTTGCTGTTGATCTCTGCTGTTGTCATCTGAGGAGCTCTCTGAGCATTGATTACTTCCCTGCAGAGTGTTCTTGACCCACTGGGGCACAACAAGGAGAGTGTGTTACACCTACAGCCTGTTAGGCACAGGTGAGCACCCAGGAGACAGTTGAACTGCTCAGTTTGATAAAAAGGAGGTACCTGAAAGGACTCCAATCCTCTCTGCAAGCACCAAAACAGACAAGAATTGCTACTCAGTACACAGCAAGTGCTGAGTGCACAGAGCTGGCTCTGTGGTAGTTATACAGATAAATATTTGTGTCCTTCAAAGGCAGAAAAGGCAACATTAGCATCTAACAGTCACTTAGGAAGATGATGTATTTAACAGCTAAAAGGTTTATCCTCCCCTTGTATGTGTGCCAGAGCGACTTTTAATTTTTAAGTAGGTGCAAACTGGATTTTGTGACTGTTAAGGGAGTTCTGCAGGTCTGACAAGGAGTGGAGAGTGTTGTAAAACATCACTCTGTTGTGATCCAGCTAGTGGGGATCACAGTGTGATCTCCTGTGCCTGGTGATCTGCAGGTTTGGACCTGCTTAAAATATGTAGGAAAATGGACTCAAACCACTATACCCTGCACATCATGTAGCTTAATGGAACAGGGGGGAAACTGGATTTTCTCTTTAATGGGCAACTCAAGCTTTTGATAAAATATGACAGTTTCTAGCAGAAGGAAATTCTGGAAACAAATTTCAAACTAATGGAAACATTTTTATAAGCTTGGCTGGCACAGTTGCTTTTTAATGCTGGAAATCTTGGAAATCTACAGATGAAAAATCTTTTAGCTGGAAAAATAAGAGCTCTCTGAGGAGTGGCAAAGGATTCATGGCTGTTTTTTTCATGTTAACAAAGTGAATCAGCCACTAAATTCCATTTTTGAGGATGAACTATGGATGTTTACGTAGGGGACATTGGCCAGACCAATCTCTAATCTATGCCACCAATTTGCCATTTTATAGAGGAAAGCATTCATACTTTTTCATGAGGTTGTAGTGGGATCCCCACTGCATTTTCTGTGACTTGCTCCTGTCAGGAGGAATAGAGCTTTTAATTAAAATGACAATGTTAGACTAGTCAGACTTCTATTATCATAAGTAAGGAGGGCTTTGGGGAGCTATAAACATGACAGGGTTTGTATTACTGGTGTGATTTAACAGAAAGGTGCCTAACTTCCTGAGAAGTTCCTTTAGGTGTTTCAACATGCCTCTTGGGGTATTTATTTAATGTCTCATTTGCTGCAGCACTGAAGGATGTGTTTTTTTCTGGTATTTGTACAACCCTTTGTATCCTGAGTTTTTAAAAATCAGTTCTGAAATAAATAATTGTTCATTATCTTCTTTTAGTTCCAGCCTCTCTTACCCTCCTCATTTCGATTTATGCTCTTCAGTGCTCCCCAGCCCTGATCTTCCTGAGCCAGGGAGGAAAACGGATCCCAGGGTGGAGAGAGACCCTTGGCAGGACATCCCCAGGGACAAACCTGTGCCCCTTGGCCAGCCAGGAGCTGCTGAGCACCCAACAGTGTCCCTGCAGGGGCTGCTGAGCATTACTGAGCTACTGGCAGAAGCAAATCCAACCCCAAACCCCCCCTGCCAGCAAGGCAGGGGTGCAGGAGAGGGCTCTGGAGTCAAGGGACTCCCACTTGGACAGGATCTGGGCTGCTTTAGAGAACACAAGGACTGGGAGATGAAAGAGAAGATTCTCTGCATTTAATAACTTGCTTGGTCATACCTTTGAGACAGAAGGGTTTAAGTGAGGCATGATGTGGCTCCAGGCATGCTCCTGTGTGTGTCCAAGGACAGCTACTGCACAGCCCAGGAGCAGAGCTGGCCCTGGCCTTGTCCCTGGGCTTCAGTCACCTGGGCACTTGTTTTCCCCAGCACTGCTCCCTTGCCGAGTCCTTCCATCCCTTTGCTTAGGTGTCTTCAGGTAAACACATAAAAAGTACACTTAAGCTCTTGAAATGGGACTGATTTCTTGCTTTTGTGCTTGTAAATCTGTTAATTAATCTGCTTACGAGTCCAAAATGACTGTTTTAGTTCATAGTATAATCAAGAGTAGAGTATCTGCACATTTGTTACAGGGGATGTGCAATCACCCCAAAAAGCTGGCAGAACAGCTGAAATACTTCCCTAATGCATTGTCAGAGTCTTGATAATTGTTTTTTCATTATTAAAATGAACTGTCAGATGACCTTGCAAATATGAGTCCAGTGCTTATATAATTATCACCGTGGCTATGAACTGGTCCAATATGTTCTAAATAAACAGACACTGATATCTAGAGAGACCTATTTTAATTCTCCTTTGGTGACCTTACATGGGCACTCAAGGAGGGCATAATGAAGCCACTAATGTATTTTAGCTCCAAGTGGAGCAAAGTTTTGGAATAAGTTTACTTTTAGTGTTTTAATTTTACTGGTGTTGAAGGATACTGAAAGCTAAAGGGTTTTTAGGAAGAAATAGCAGCAAGAGACTCAGAAATGACACTTTTCAGAACAGAGCACTGCTTCTTACCAAATCCAAGAGCAGAATATAAGGGGTAGGGGTACAAGCTACTAATTCCACGTAAGTATTCCCTTAGGAAAATATTTCCTCATTATCTTATGAAGAAGTTTAGTGCATTTCTGACCTGCACTCTTATTGTCACGGGTAAGTGGGAGGTTTAGAGACAAACATATTGGAGCAAGAAAGATCCCCAGAGAAACATGCTTTTGGCAAAAGGGTCCTTTTAAGTTTCAGCTGGGACTAAAAGAATTTGGCTGTACAAGAACAGTCTACGTGGAGGAGACCTTGAGCTTCTGTCTCAAAATGCTTGAAAATGGTGAGGAATTTAGACAGAGAAATGCAAGCAGGACTTCTATTGCTATTCTCTTACTTACCTAACTTATGAGAATCACTCTCCTCTCTGTAAGGACTGATCTGTCAGAAGGATCAATGTGCTTTGATGTCTTGGAAGAAACCTTGTTAATACAGCCCTGATGTGCAAGGCTGGATTGGATTTCTCTACTTACATTTATGTTTTCTTCTTGTCTGGGGTGTTTTATCTTCAGAATATTGTTTTCCTTTCCAGTGATTGCTTTGCCTGAGGTGATTTAACTCTGCCTCCTGACACAGCGTTTCAGTGGTTTCACTGCTGCACAGGTATTGAACTCTCTAGATGTGACTCCACCACCTGGAATCCCTGGACCTAAAACTCAGCCTTGCTGGTTCTGTGAGCCTCTCTGGTACCTACCTGCAGGTGTTGGATGAAGTCTTTGCTGATTCAGTGTGAAAAGATGAATGGTACAGCACTTGTGATGTCTGTGTTTTGGTTTGGTTCTGCTGCAGCTCCCCGTTTGCATTGCTGGGTGTCCCCACACCCCTGGGTTAAAGCTGTTGGTAGGAATCAGAGGCTGATGGCAATAGCTGAGGGACAGCTGGGGCTACAGCATTGTAAGAGGTGCAACAAGTGGCCTGAGGGATTAACTGCTTGTGTCAAAATAATCTGTTGCAAATCAGGTAGCAATCAAACCTCATAATGTGGTCATCTGCCTTGGCTTTCAGAGGATCGTTATTCTCTTCCAGACTGACAAGGATGTTTATTATAAAGCTGATTGCAGAACAAGTGTTGTGAGAGGCCCAGCCCAAAGGCTTTTCCCCCATGTGCATGCTGGAGTATTCACCTAAAAAGAGAAAACTGGGATGTTACTCTGCAGGCTGGGAAGATCCACACTGGGAGGGAATCTAAGAAACAGCAGCTTTCAGCTAAACCAACCAGCAAAGTGAACCAGGAGCCCGTGAGCAGAAACACAACTGAACTGTGAGTCACAGACTGGTTTGGGTTGGAAGGGACCTTAAAGCCCACCCAGTCCCACCCCTGCCATGGGCAGGGACACCTTCCACTGGCCCAGGTTGCTCCAAGCCCTGTCCAACCTGGCCTGGGACACTTCCAGGGATCCAGGGGCAGCCACAGCTTCTCTGGGTGATGACGGTGAGGAGCCAGTGTTTGAGCTCTTAGTTTAAAAAGCATCATCTTCAGAAGCACAGGTGCTCTCTGGCCATGAAATCACTGGAAAACAATAGCTTGTGCCTGGAGAGGTGCTGCCTCTGGGACAACAGGCTCTTTGCTGCTGCAGAACTCCTATGGAGGTACTGCCTGGTAATTTGCTTTTTGTGATTTCCTTTGGGCAGTGGGAAGTTAGAGAAAGAACAAAGTAGAGAAAGGGGGCATTGGAGATGACAGAGGCTTTGCTTTTTCAGCTTCTTATTCTTTTCTCATTTCTTGCCCTTCTCATATGGCAATGGCTCCATTGCCGGATGGAAACTGGGGGAGGAAAACACAAATAAGGAGGCTGAAAGTGAATCTTGCAAGGAATGAGGCATCCCTGGGAACCACAGCGAAGCCTGTGGGTGTTCAGCCTTGCAAGGCAGGCTCCAGAGTGCCCCAAACAAACATGCAGTCCCCTAAAGCCTGCTTGTGTTCCAAGAGGGGTATAAAGTGAAGAAATGACACTGCAGATAATAACCAAACAACCTGCTTACATCATTCTGTTACAAATAATGCTCAGTGTCATTGGGATGTTGTTGTTACAGAACCATTATAGTCATTATAAGTCTATAACCACTATAAGCCATTAAAGATGTTTATCTGGGTTTCTTACACTGTATAAAACACTAAAGATAGATGTGTTTCAATGCTTTTTAATGGTTTTGCAATACAGAAGGTTTAAACTGTGCATAAGAGTTCAGGTCTAGGACATTTGTTTATGTTCTGGATTAACTTTAACAATCTGCTAAAGTCTTAGTGACTTCTCTTGTTGATTTAATTTCTGAACTCCTGACAGCCTGGATTATATGATAGATCAGCATGATGCCTTTAAATCATCAGTGTAAAGTTCCTTGGCTGTACCCAGTCCTGTGGGAACTTGATTACCTGAGTTTCTGAGATTAACCTGAACAGCAGAAAAGCTCCAGTTGCTGCATCAGACAAGTGAAGACTCGTGTGATTTAAAAGCAGAAACAGGTAAATTACCCTGATACTTCAAATACAATAAAAAAATTTTACTATTGAATATTGGCTGATTTTCAAAATAGCTCCACCCCCAAAACTGTAATTTACACTACCAGCTATGTTCTGTGAATAGAGCAATTAATTACAAAATAGAAGTTGCTAAAAGCTGGTGTCATTGGGGATAGGACTTCATGCAACTCAAGGTTGAATGAGGAAGCCTGAGGTACACTTAATTGTTTGACCTCAGCACGGAATCCCTGGGGCTGGAAAATGCAATATGATGCACTTTCCATGAAAGCACATTACTTAAAGGATTTGAGAATCCATTGTACAACAGCTGTGAGTCAGACTCTCAACACTGGTATTAGAAGAGGTTTTCATTGAGTAAGTCCATTCCCTCCACCCAGAATCTGCAATGATATGTTGGGAAGAGTTGCTTTCTATATCAAGGTTCTCCTCCCACCCTGGATGGTTTATAACACTCCTTTTTACTGGCTGTGCTTGTGCTGGCTTCATTAATGAGCATCCATATTTCCATTCCAAGGGCTGTAATAACCCATCCATGAGCTGTTGCTGCAGATTGCTGCAGGTGGCAGCTTAGAAATGTGTTCCCATGTGCAGGGGGAGAGTTCTTTCTGCCTGTGTGAGTTATGAATGCATACAGAAACTGAAGGGCAAACTTGCCTTCTTGTTTTATTTGGTTCATGGGCTTCTGGGCTTTGACATGAGTTACTGCCTTGGGTGAATATCAGTAGAGTTGATTCTCAGCTTCCACGTGGCTGGTGCTGCACTGAGCACATCATTTACTGGACCTGTGCTATCTTTTTCCAGGCAGGCCAAATTCTGGCATAAGAAAAGGTTAATCCCTTTCCAATTGCAGGAGAAAAATGTTTGACTCAATTGTGTAGATTATAATTGATTTTGGAAAGAGTTATTTATGGTTTTGGTGTTCTGAGGCTGGATGTATGTAGTAAGCTATTAGATGGAGTGAGAGGCTAGGCCTAGTTCAGCCAAACCTGAAGCTGGTTAACCTCAAGGAGGATTATTTTACAGATTTATGGCACTTGATTGGCAGCTTTGATTGTTTAGATTGACTGAGCCACCTGACCCACAAGGACAGTTTTAACCTCTCAGGCAGCAGACACAGAGTTTAACATCTCAGTGTGTCCTACCAATTCCAAGGTGTAAAACAACTTTTAAAAACAAGTGTATCTTCAATATAACGTGAAATTGTAACTTTTTTTTATTATTATTTTCTGCTTGTTAAAGTGCTGTGATGTTTAATCAATCCAAGAGGCACAATCAATTGCAATTCCTGCCCTCAAAGTCATGGTCATGGCCACGATCAGCTCTGTTCCATCACAGAGTTTGGCTCTGGTGTATTTTATCATAAAGCCACAGGTAAGATTAGTACTGAGGAAAGTTCTCATCAAGAAGCTCAATACAACACTGTAAGTGTTGAATTCTCCCTGCTCAGACATGTCCAGGCTACCAGAGTTTAAAGGGTTTCAGCAGCACCTCCCTGGCAGCTCAGTCTCCTTAGGGGTGTCACTTCTCTCACCTCTTCAAGGAGGTGGGATCTTCTGGCCCAGCAATCCCTCACCCTCCAAACAAATCCTATCCCTGCTCTGTGGAGAGACCCCTGTAACTCTCACACCCCATCTCAGAGCTTGAATCACGTACATTAGTCATGGGTTTGTGACAGGAGAGACAACAGACCCCTGGGCTTCTGGAAAAGTGTTCCAGATCCAGCCACTCATGTCTTAATCAAAACAATAAAATGAGTGTTGGCAGCAAGTCTCAGTGATCTAAGAAGTCAAAAATCGCCCATAATTTCTGTGCTTTCTCCTCGGCTTCCAGGAATCCTTTCTGCTATTGGCTTCTTTATTTCTGTGCTGCTGACGGGGCAAAAAGAGCTTCTTCCTTACAAAATTCTGATTTTCTCTGGAACCCCTCCCCAGTGCCAGTGCTTCTGCACTTTTTAACAGCTGTTTCCACTCTGTCTGGGAGGGGAGGGTTTACTTCTGGAGAAGAGAAAAAAACCCTGTACTTGAGCTGCCCACAGTTGTTCTCCCAGGCAGATTCTCTGAGCTCTTGCATCCCTTCATGCTCAGACTCAGGCACACAGATCCAAGAGGTGTGTGCAGGCTCCAAGGCTCACAGCAGCACATTCTAATTGCAGCACAGAGATCCTGCAGCTTGGACTGGTTTGCTCAGGTATCTGGATATCTGTTAGTGCATATCCAAGTTCCATATTTAAAGTCAACACTTCAATTAAAAGTGACTTAGCATGTCTTTTATACGAGGTTGCTCATTTGGTTAAGGGTGTGGTCTCCCTTTAAAGTACAGAGCAGTTGCTTCCCAGAGCAGGGTATCTCACAGTATATCTGAGGTGAGGCAGGAGAGAGAGCCCCAAGGTTCTTGCCTCACTTGGATGATGAAAAACTGGTGGAAAGGGGAACAGAGCAAAGAGCAGCTCCTGCTGGAGCTCCCAGCAGTCCAGGCTCCAGACACACAAGTCCCCTGCAGTTACAAGGGCTGTTGGGTTTTGTTGCTTTAGCTCAAAAGTAACTCCTTTGGTGCTGTGTAATTTCAAATTTTTAAATGATTAGTGGTTATATAGATGAGATTAGGGATTACATAATTTTTCTGGGATTCTTTTACTCCTACAGATTTTCCTGGTTCTCCAGTTGTGGTTATAGCAGCTGGATCACACTCTTTTGACTGTGGATTATTCCATGTCTAGCTGCTGCTTTTTCTGATAGGAGACCAGAAGCATAAAGAAGCCAAGGTTCCATTCCCATAAAGCACCATATCTCATATATATAGGTTTTTTTAATTAAACTGTATCAGTTCTCTCCTGAAATCATTGTTCAGAAGAAGTCTACCATCTGCAGAACATTTTGAGGAGATATTATTTTACTTTAGGCTTCAGGGAAAAGAGAAGACATTTCCAGTTCTACAGTTCCAGTGGGCTTCGGACAGCAAAGCTAATAGAAAATCCTCAGCCTGTTCAGAGGTTCAGAGATGACTTTTGCCTATATCTTCTCTCTTTGCAGTAGTAACTTAATTTATTCTTCATTGGATACTGACACTTTAATGAATGATGTACTCCAAAGATCTCATTTCTATTCCTCTGCTATTAAGACTTTGTCCCTTTTTTCCTTTCTTTTTGCCAGCAATCCCCTGACATTGAGGATCTGATTTAAGACCACTTGAAGTCAATAGAGAGATATTGATCAATTTTAATGGGCTTTGAGGCAGAGCCAAGAAAACTAGCTGAAACAACTGCTGGCATTTCAGGAAAACCACAGGTTATGCAGCTGAATTTGGCAGCATGTAATTAATTACTGAAATTTAATATTGTGTTGCACAATACTTGGCTCTTCACAGAAGCAAGCAGACACTTTTTTTCATATTTCTAAAAGTCATTGCCATGAACCAGAAGAATGTCTTTCATTATGTTCAGAATTGACTGTGTTTGGTTTCTATCCCCATCAGAGGATAATGAAAACAGCTGGAGTTAAATTATTATAATTCAGAAATATCCATATGGCATATTCCTCTCTCAGTGTGCTCTGTGGAGATGAGTTCCATGGTGCTGAGAAGATCCAGGGCAGTTGGGGAACAATTTCCTGACTTTTGGGGCACAAAATCCCCGACCTCCTCTGGTCACACACTTCACCTCCAAACCAGTTGCTGTTCCCCTATTTGATATGGGAGTTAGACTCATCAAGCCCCAAATATTTCCTCAAAGAGTTCCCCATTCACAGTTACCCCCAGACTCTGAGCAGTCAGTAGACTGACAGGGTGTGTGTTTGATAATCGCTCTAACAAGCAAAAGCCGCAATGACTTCGAGTCCCTGACAAATTGTTATCCAGGGGATTTAGCAACAGGCTTGGCTGAGGGACAGCACATGAGGGGAGCAGCAGGTCTGCTTCATGGCTTGCAAAATTCAAAGCCATGAATTACTTTGGAGATCGGCCTTCTGACCTGCTAAATCTCATTTTAGTGACTCGGGCAGCGACGTTTTGAGGCTTATGTGGAATATAACAATCTTCTCACAGAGTTTGCTTTGTTTCCTTTTTGTATTCTTACACTTGTCTGAATTTCATTAAAAATATGGCATTACCCTTCACTGTCATGATACTTGTCTGATGAACACAGGATAATCAAACCATTTGTAATTTCTGTTTTAATGAGACAGAAAAGGACAAAAGGGAGGAAAACTGTAATGGTTTTATATCTTCCTAGACATCTACTTTTATCTTTTTAATTTGTTCTCTAGGGCAGACTCAGAATGATGCTTTTAATCTAATCTGTTGTCAATTATTGAATGAATCATAGTTGCCCCTTATTGATCTGTTGTTTAATCACATCAAATGAATAGTAGTCATTCCTCCTCAGACTGAAATATTATTTAGCATGAGAGGAGGAGGCAGCATTTATTGCTAGAGCAGTATTGTGCAGTCCTGTGGCCTTGCATGTCTCAGTCCTGCCTCTTGAGATCAGCTCTAACACCTGTATTTTCCTTTGGGCTTCTTTACTTTGTGGCAAACAGCATTGAATTTGAAAGATATGCTTTGGCACGATCCCAAACAAATTAAAAAGCATGTTTTCTCCAAATAATAGATGGCCTCTGCCTGGGATCGGAGTCTGGCTGTGCCCAGGATGGGGAAAGGCAAGGACAGCATCCTGAGCTCCTCTGAGCCAAGTTACACATGAATATTTCTGTCTCAGGTTCTCTCTCCATCAGGCCAACTTCTAACATGCCAGAGGAGTGAAGTGCTATAGAGAGCCTGGCTGCAGACAACATGAGATCCTTCTTAGCACGTGTCTGACAGACCACAGTAAGCAAGGCATCTAATTAAAATCCTGTCTGAACTCTGATCTCCTGCTCTTGCTCTCTTACCAGCAATGAATGTCTGAAAGGATGTTTTTACCAGTGCTTTGCAATATAATTAGTGTTTTCCTGACCTGTTTTTCATGTGTAGCAGTATCACCTCTCACCTTCAGTCAGCAGAGAATTACTTGTCTGTCCTGAGAATTCAGAAATCTGGATTGGTTCATGGTTTTACTGAAAAAATCACAAAGGATGCCTTTACATTCGTTCTTAAAGCAGTGCAATCTTTATTTGGTCGTCCCTTTTCCTTGCTATCTTGTACCTTCCTCAACCTGTTTGCCAGCTTTCCAAGCTCCTCATTAAACTGAAGAGTTATGCAACTCCTGAGAAAAGGCTCTGCATATTGACAAACACTGGAAACAACAGATCTGTTTCAAAGAGGAACTGGAACTGGTTTTCAGGTTCTGAGAACGGGGTGGGTTGCAGTGTTCAGCCTTTTCTCACTTCAGGCTATCATGTCAAATTCCCAGCCAGTGAAATCTCCTCACAAGGTGGTGGCTTGGGAAGCATCGTGCAAGTTCTTCTCTCATCCAAGAGCAGCTGTTTTTTTGCTTTATGTTCTTTCCCCTGACAGCTGTAAATGAATATCCTGTCAGACTACACATGGAATGTGTGAGCCAGCTTAGGAGGAACCCTGGGAGAAAACAGAAACCAGAAGGGTTCAGAAAAGAACAGGGGAAACCAGAGGGAAGCAAATGAAACAAACCCAAGATGTAAGTGTAAGAATTTTCCTTTCTACTCACATTCCTGGTAATGAACTTAGTGGGCAGAGATCAGGAACGGGGTAAAACAACCCAGGAGAAGAACCACACACACAGATAGGCAACTGCTGTGATGTTGGGACACCTTACAGCTCCTGCACTAACACACAAAATGTGTGCCTGTCTGCCAATGAATAGCCACAATTCACAAAGAACATGAGGGTTAATACATGGAGAAATATAAATAGGAAAGCAGCATGGAAGGGAGAATAAAAGTGTTGGTTCTATGCTGGCTGAGTAAGTCAGGAGCTGCCCTAGACATGCTGAACTGGAAGCTGAGGAATCTGAACAGGACACACAAACATTTAGATCTATTTAAAAAT
>JAWWLV010000180.1:30045659-30056014 GCA_035041135.1 Platyrinchus mystaceus | reverse complement strand
GGGATGGAAGCATTTGATGCCAAGCTGGATGGGCCCTGAGCAACCTGATGGAGTGGGTGGCATCCCTGCCCATGGCAGGGGCTTGGAACTGGGTGATTTAAAGGTTCCTTCCAGCCCCAACAGCTTTGTGATTCTGTGAAGTTGTACACTTGTCATGGAGTGACCAGCACTCCTTGGCTGCCCTTGCCATGAGCTGGCAAGGGGATTGAAACTGGAAAGGAAGGTGATTTTTAAAAGACCCAGAACTCAAGAGCTGAATCACTGAAATTCCCCTGCACTGGCAGGTCTGGGAAGATCAGAGTGTGTCACCTTTAGCAAAGCACACGTTTCTAAAAGGTCATCTGCTGTTTTGGTAGGTTTGTCAGAGGATCTGAAGTGCAGCTTCACAAGCAAAGTCTTCATTCCCTTACATCCTCAGAATAAAGTCCTGATCAATTTTTATTCTTGTAGTACTTCAGCATAGAATATTCTGTGAGTAGTAGTTGCAAGGGTAAGTGCCTGAAGCACTTTGAAATATCCCTTATTCCTTTGAGGTTCAAGCAAAGGTAGAACAAGGACAATTTAGGAATTTCTGACTCCTAATGCTGCTCTCCTCAACTGACCTCAATGTGATGTTTTAATGGGCTAAAATCACAAATTCTCCCTAACGGGGATGTTGGAGAATTTACTTCAGCCTTGGGCTGCAAATTTCACTGGCACATATTTTAAGGCAGTTGTATTCAGGCTTTTGCAGTGTGATTATTATTCTGGAAACAGTTTAAGTTGAGAAATTCATTGTTGCAATATTAACTTTCCAGTCATCCAGTAAATAAAATAATCCTAATGCTGTTAGGAACGGTTTTAAATTACAAATTAGTTTAAATTTCAATAAATTGCCTAATTTGAAATCAGTGGCTCTGCTGGGAAATGTGTGAATCTCATGTAGATGGCACTTGAACAGAAAGGTCAATGATGCAGTTTATTACTTGGAAAAGGAAGAAATTTTTTTAAAACTTACTTTGTATTTCCCTCTAGTAGTTTTTATAGCTATTATCACTAACCATGCAAACTAAATCAATACTGTTTCCACTTCATCTGCGTGGAGTTTTCAAAAATATTAAGTTCCTTTTCATCTGAGATTTAGCTGCTGATCTTATTAAGATGAATAATAGATGCAAGATACTCTTAATTATTAAACGATGACTTAATAAAGTTCCTGGAGGACAAATGAGAAGTGATTGCTGTATGAAGAGGAAAACACTGTAATTAATTTTGGATGAGGTTGGTGGTAACTTATTGCAGGGCTAACACTGGTGAATAACTGTCCAGCTCAACACCACTGTTTGGTTTTTGTGGAAGGAGTGAAATCACAAGTCAAAAATGCTGAATTTATTCACATCTTTGGAATCTGGTTAGAGATGTTTAATCATTTGGAGAAGCTCTGACTAACTGATTCATGTGTTTATTCCGTGGCATTGCACTCCTCTGGAGAACCCTCTACAGCAGTAGGAGGTTGAAGGGGCTTACAAGAAGTTCACCTGAAAGGACCCCAGCAACAGTGTTTGACTCTCCTGCAGCAGGAATTTTCCAAGGGAATCTGTAGCAGGAATTTTCCAAGGGAAGAAAAGGAAAGGTTTGCAGGTTACAATGGGTGGACAAACCATCAAAGCTCCTGAGGGTCTCTCGAGTCACTGATTTTCTCTTTTTTTCTTAAGCATCACAAGCTTAGTGCTTCAGGCAGAACTAATTAACTAATGAAGATGGGAAAATTGCTGAGGAAGGGATGGAGAACAAAAACTTGTTAAAATCCAACAATTAGATCTCTCTGTTTCATGTAATATCTACTATGCTGATCACTTTTTGTGACAACATCCCGACAGTATTTTTTCTAATTATGCAGATGTGCCAGGTGCTGTAGGCTCTGTACTCTGCTGTTTTGAAGTTCTGTGTCTTTAATAGTACTAAAGAATAGTAAATTTTTGGCTGGTTCTGTAGGTTAAAGCAACCAGAAATCTAGATAGGATGCTCACTAAAAAAGTGCCATATTTTAATTGTGTGGCTTTGGGTTTTAGTTCTATTGCCTGATTGATAATTTTATGGGTTGAGTGTAGCAAGCAAACTACGTGGTAGAATCTGAGGAAGCAGAAACTGGGAAGAAACCCATAAAGTTTTCAAACAGGCAACAGGCTTAACACCCTCAGCAGCACAGTTAAAATGTGGCACGTTTTTGGTGGTTTGCTTTGAATATGGATGAATGGAAATCAGAAAACAGACGAATCTATGGAAGGAAAGCCATGGAACAAGTCTCTCTGGATTAAAGCATTGGTAAAGTGTTTATTGCTGGAAGGCCATCACAGGAAGGCATCAGTATAGACTGTTTCTCTTCTCCTTCTCCCCTGAGGCACTTCCAGAGGCAGCCTGCTGGAGTACATACATTAATCTGCTGCTGTAATTCTTCTGTTACACAATATAAAGTAATTTAATCACAAACTTACCTTGTGACTCAAAAGTCACAACTACTATTCAAAGGGAAACAGCAGGAAGATTTGGTCAGTGCTGGCTTGTCATTACCCTGCTGCACCTCATATGATACTCACAATTTGCCCCTTCAGCCTCCTGTCACGGGACTATTTCTGTCCTTCCGTATTAAAATCTTTCAAGTCTCATTTATATACCTGTATCATACTCCTGGTGAGACTGGAGCTCAAACTGTGAAAGTATTGAAAACATGAATGATTCATGCTTTATATATAGCACATAAATAATAGTTTATATATTTCACTAACATGATCCTTCATATTCCTTCTCACACACCTTTTTTCACTCATCACTGTGGCTCATGGCTGCCCAAAATTTCCCATGTCACTTTTTTTTTAAGTTAATCATATTTTATCCCCTTTTCAAAATATGTGGATATTTGGTAGATAACTGGGTACATTTATATAACATCTGTATAAAGTAATTAGGCATCATAATTTCAGGCAGAAAGACCAAGCTTTCAACACCAAGCCTTTATTGACTTGTAAAATCTAACAGCTGTGATAGCACAGTACATGTGTGGGAGTGGGAGAAGGTTCCTGTGACAGATTATGTTATTTTGGGATAAGAAAACCTGGGAAACATCTGGTTAACAAATGAGTTGCACAGCAGAGTTGGTTCTTCATCTTCTTTTTGAGCTCTATCCCTAATGTCAGCTTTCCTGTAGGTATTCCCAGAGCCAGCAAGTCCAGCTGGTGGTTTCAGTGGGGAGCTGGGAGTGATGTGGTGAGAAGGTCACAAGGGACATGGGTGTGAGACAGCCACTGTGGGGTGGGAAATAGGAGTTATCCATCTGTGTGACCAGGACTTGTCATTCTGGTTTTTATGGAAAAGCTCACTAGGTGTCTGGGAAAATAAAGACCCTGAGCTGTTTATGGGCAGTCAGTGGCAGGAGGTCAGGAAGCCATGAGAAGGAAGGCTCCGAACACCCCATCATGTGTGAGTTCAGTGCAGGGTGCACTGAACTGCTGTCCCTGCCTGCTGTCAGTAAGACCAGCATGAGTCTCCCCTCACGAGTTTTACAGCAGGATAACTCCTTTTCTGGCTGGAGTCGATGCCTTGTGCTTCCAGGTGAGGAATTTTAGGCTCCCCAGCTGGATAATGAACACACAAATGCTCTTGAACGTCTCCTCGAGGCCCCATCAACATGAGTTATGTTTTTCAGCTGGTCTCAGCTTCTCTTTGCTGTCTTGCCTCTTCCTCACAGCTTTTGCAGCATTTTGGTACCTTCAAGCAGTGTGCCATTTCAGTGAGATGAAATAGGTTTGTATAGCAACTAAGCTGCTGGACTGGATAGAGGCAACTACGTGGCAGGGGAAAAAAAAAAGAGTAACTCCAAGTGCAAAAAGCATTTCAAGTGGCTTAAAAATTGCTTTATTATGAATTATAGACTATTTTTGCTGTTCTGATAATGGGGCACTGTCTGCTGTGATTCATTGCAGTCAAACAGCATTAACTTCAGAGAGAAATGGGGCAGAAGGGAAACTGCTCCCTTGGCAATGGGGTATTTTGTGTGGGCAAGCACTGGGGCCATACTAAATTATTTTACTCTGCTCATTCAGATCTGACCTTCTAGGCCCTTTTGATATTGAAGGTATATGCTATATAGTAAAAAGTGAGTTAAAGTGTGTCTGAGTAACCTAATCAAGGGTGTTAATCAGAGAATATAATCCTGAGACGTATTAACAGCTCTTAAACCAATTAGGTTTAACAGAATTGCAAAAAACAAGTAGTGACAAAAAACTCTCAGCTTCTCACACATGGGCATTCAGGCTTTGAAAGTGTGAAACCACTTGGTGCCATTTGATAAGGGACTGATAAATTTAGGTTCCAAACCACTCCAGAGATGAATTTAGCTCACCTTCCATCAGCCTCATGTTCGACAGACCCCAGGGAGAGAAATCTCACTGGACTAAATTCAGTCCTTGTGAACACCTACCTCCTCCACAGAATATCATACTATATTAATTGAGATCTATTTTAGCAGGAAACTCCCTCATTATAAATCATGAATGCTGAGAGGCATTGCAGGCCACCATTTTTTTTTGGATAAGTGTGTGTGTCCAAATTCAGTCAGGTTGATATGCCACAGCATGCCATTTAATTTAAATTGAATTAATCAACAGAGTTCATTAGCCACATCATTTTAATATTGTCTTGATAAGACCCTTGGTCTGTAGAGCTCAAGAACAAGAGTCCTGGACATGGTGGTGAGATGGCACTATGGCATTAGCTCTTTTGCAAAATTAATTCAGAAAAATAAGTTACTTCTTTCCTCCCTCATTATTCTTCATTTTTTTAACTGCTGCCATTTGGATAAACATCCTCTTTGTTTTGTTTTCATTTATGAAAAAAAGTTATTGCAGAGGTTAGTAATGGGAGTTTAAGACCTCTCTCTCCAGTATTATTTCTTTCTCCTGTGGAGAAAGTTCTTAGATACTTCATGTTTCAGTTCCTTATTTGCAGATTGAGTGGCAATTTTCCTCTTTGGAGTGTGTTTTGAAGAGTAAAAACACAACCTGGAGGAGCTCAGGTTCACTACAAAGCATGTCCAGGGGTGCTGAAGTAGGACAAATTCTTAAATCAGATTAAATTTTTTTTTTTTTGGCCTCTATTTGTGTACCTTCTCTCTTTGTATATTTTGTTTTGCTCTTCCAATTCCCCGAGCAAAACAATGTCATTACAGTGTCCTGGAAATCGGACCGGGAAGGGTCACATTCCAGATTCCAATGGTTCTGGCTTCCCTGAGCAGAGGGGTCTGTAAGAAATGGTGAGAGCTGTCAGTGGTTGGCCATGCCCAGCTCTAGGGTATTGTGATTTTCCTTGGAAATTTCATGTTGTTTGAAGGGAAAAGATGCTGATTTCATCATGTGGCTGGGAAATTTGATGCCGTGGCCATTTCTCAAAGCTCTTTTTCCAGAGAAATGAATTTTTATTTCGAGTTATAATGGATTAGTTATAACAGTGGGTGATGAGGACAGCCTTGGGTTCATGGAGGGCAATTCTAGCCTTGCTGGAGCTGGAGTTTATAATTTATTGGTAAATAAATGGACAGGACTTTGTGTAATGACCTGAACAAGTATAGTCAGTCACAAAGGATCTTGGGAAATTGGATTCAGCTTCACTTACCCATATGAGTGACTTTCAATCATGGAGAGGTCTGTATTGAACCATCTGGGCAGCCCACAGCCTTTTATCCATGAGGTCTGTAGGGTCCATTATATTATCTTATAATTTCCATTCTGCCTCAGGTCAAATGCAGATTTCTATAGTACCCAGAGAACTAACAGTGGGAAAAACTTGTTTCCAGATTGACCAGAGGTGGTCCCACAGTAGAGACTGTTGTTTTATGTATGTGAAACTAAGGCTGTGGAACTTTTTCATTTTCACTTTTCAGTGTGCTTTGGTTATTTATGACTCTGTGCCTGAAATTTTGTTACACCCTTGTAAATCACCAGAGAAATATTTGAGAGGTTATTTTTCCCACAGAGTAAAAGCAGTCATAACTAAAAGGTTTATTTAGCTTATTTATATCTGGATATTTTATCAGCCTTTTGTACAATTTTGATTTCATTATGGCAGTGTGTGCTGCATAGTGTAGCAGCACAGATCCACAGGGTTATAGCTGGGCATTATGTAAACACTACATTTATTTTAATGGGAACATATTATTTTATAAATATTCTCTTGGAGATAAAAGGAAAGTTCTCCGAGTGTAAATTTGGCTCTGCTGAATAGTCATGTAAAAAGAGTGACTGGAAAGTGACATGTGTACCCTTTTTAACTTGTGTAACATTGAAAGCCTTAGAAATTTTAGCATCATTCACGTTAACACATCAAAGTATTGCTGGTTGAACTCAAATCTCTCTGAAATGCTAATCCACACCCTTAACTGTAGTGAAATGAACATACAGATGGTTCTTCTAATTACTTGGAGAAAGAAAAGGGGATGATTTCCTTTAATGATTTCCCCTTATTTCCTGGCTGAAAGCAGTTCCAGCTCTTCCCTCCAGCTAATTTGACGACTAAAAGATGCCTTTGTCTTGCTTTCAGCTATTGAGGCTTCATCCCAATTTGTTAAAACTTCCCATCACGAAGCGAGGTGTGAACCCAGGGCTGTGTAGGTTTGGTTCAGAGGTCATGTGAAGGGGAATTACAGCCTTGAGAATGCAGGGGGGGATTTTCATCATCCCATGTCATTGCACTGATGGCAGAGATGGAGTTTTTGGATTAAAAGAGGAGCTTGACTCCTGTCTAAGCAGTAGGTCACTGATCAAGGAATAGAGCCCAGGTATTCAGACTCCAGACTCATGGTAGCTCCGTTTTCCCAAGGACACAAATGAAGAGAAGCTGTTGACTTCACTGCTTTGTGGGGTAACATGTGCATCAGAGGATCTGGAGAAAAAGTGGTCTGTGGAGAGTGTCAGAGCTTTTGCTTTTCATTACAGATTGGAACAAAGGTGGTACCTGTGGATCACAGTGGGACAGTGCTGTGGGAATCTCTCCATGGACAGGGACAGTGTCCTGAGAGCCAAACCTCCTGCTGGGGGGTTCACATGGAGCTTCCTGAGGAGAGCCAAGGTCCTTGTTCTGCCCAGGAACACGGCTAATCTGACACAGGGGCTGAGAGGGGACTGGGGCTGTGGGACCTGCACTGCCCTGGGTATGGCTGTCTGTCCTCAGACCTCAAAGGTGAGTTCCGTGTCTGCTGACTGCTTTCAGCTCAGAGCCCTGTCCCCTGGGGGCTAAAGCTAAACTGGAACAAGACTGGGGAGCAAAAGGGAGTGGCAGAGTAGCCCTTCAGCCCTGCTTTGAAGGTTGTCACCCACAGCCTTGCAAAGAGAAGTACATGTCAGTGATAGTGTCATCCCACAACCCAGGGAAGTATTTCACTTCATGCAAAGTGGCACAAGCTGCTCCTGTCACTTCAGGATTCAGTGGAATTTAAAAAAAATACCATTTGGTGGCATATTTTTCTGAATATTTTAGAAGCTCTCGTGTATTTTTCAATTAAAATACTCAGTGGGAACAACAATAACAAAAGAAAAGTTTAAATAAATACAGCTACTCCAGTCCTTCTGAACTTCTAAATATACATCTTGTATAGTTCCCCCCAACCAACAATGCTTTTTTTCTGTTTCAGAGATGCATCACTTCTCTCCAAGCTGTTCAAAAGGATGGGATTCGGTTCATGACTGTAAATATGCTATTTCAGTGCTCAGAGAGAGTAATTGAGAGGTAAGAATTCAGTGGGGTTTTTTTTCTACTTCTTTTTTTATTAGATAGAATGTTGTATAATGTTTTTGCTAAGTAAAACTCTAACCAGGCTTAAAAGCTCTTATTCCTACTAGAACAAAAATAGGAACCATTACTGACATAGAATAGAGTTTTGGCCTTTTTGAAAGTGCAATATTGTGGGCATCTTCAGAAAAGGCTTTGGAGGACTTTGTTGCCTGGGCTGTGTATTTTGATTTTGTCTGCTAATATCCAGGCTTTAAAATGTTGAAAAGGAAATAAGGGAAGGGGAGAATGGTTAATTAGAAATTATTGTTCTTCTGGAATGATGACATCTCATATAGTAGTAGGGAAAGGTGGTTTGCCTACATAGGATATCAGAAAGTCCTGCACTGGGGCCATGAGTTATTTTGAAGTTGCAGGGCTTAACTGCAAAGTTTTAGTAAAAAAAAACCCTTCCAGTTTAAGTTTCCCACATGCTTTAGTTGTTGAGTAGGGGATCAACACTCATAAAATGCTGGAGTTCACTTGTTTATTGAAGCAGTAGGCACTGAGTTGGTGGTTGAGTTGGCATTAGTCACCTGGAAAGGAGGAAAGAATCTGCTATTTCAACAAAAAAATAAAAGAAGCAAGTGGCATGTGTTAGAGAGGAGCAGCCACAACAGGGGAGCAGCAGAAATGGGACCATTTTTTGCTATAATTCACCATCCAGCCCTGGTCACATCCAGCCTGAGATGACTGACCATGGATAACAGACATTCAGAAACCATGCAAAGTAAAACAGATTTGTTCTGTAGAATGAAAATGTCTGTGGAAAAACGAGTAAATTGTGGGACAGATACCTACTGTAGAAATTGCATGTTGAAGTCTTCTAATTGGTGGGAGTTCAACAGGTGCATTCAGTTGTAAACAAGGCTGTTCATAAAATTAGAGCTAAACTGTGGCTCTTACTGCTGCTCAGTGCTTGACAGAGCCCAGGCATAAGGACAATTCTCCCATCACTGATGCAGTCACAGAATGAGCAAAACACTTCTTAGAAGGGAATGTTAGGGAAAAGCTACCAGGAGACTAAACTCTTAATCTAATAGCAGTCAGGTAATGGGATAGTATCCATGGGGAATAATAGGACTTAATGACATGAGCCGAGGAGCTCTGCAGATGGGGCTGGTTCCTGCTTGGTGATATCCATTTATATATAAAACAGAGGCAGAGCATCCAAAGGAAGGGCTGAAAGAGGTGAGCCAGAAGGGATCAGAGCAGAGGAAATCTGATGGTCTTTGTGGTTTCAAACTTCTTGTGTTAGATAAAAGGCTGGGGGAAAGCCAACAGAGCTGGAGAGAAGCTTTCTAAAGGAACTGTGTTAAAGAAAAGGGCAGGGGAGAAACTGGGCAAAGTTGAAATCTGTAGCAAAATTCACATGGATTTTCATAGTAACAGAATCTTAAGTCAGGAGTATTGACATTTATAGCCAGTGCTGCAAGATATCAAAATAACATGAAAGAACAGACAGCAGACGTGGTGTGTGTGGGTAAGTCATGGCAGTAGGAGTCATGAAATGTTCATTCACCTTCTGTGTTCCTCTGATTTCTTCCACCTTTAGCATTTTTGGCTCTATATTTTGCTCATCCAACAGCAGATGCCTTTAATGGCTATTGTGAGTAATACTGTGAAGCAGAAAAAAGTAAGCAGCCAAATTCTGCTATGGAAGAGGAATTGAGACAGTGAGAGGGAATGAAGCCAGATGTTGAAGCACAGTTATAAGGGATGGATGCAAATATACACAGACAGAGTGAGACAATAGTCCTGAGAGCAAATATAGATCTGTGCAGTTGGAAGGAGAGGGGATCATAAATAAGCCTGGCTGTGAATATGCTATAAAATGTTTTATTTTCTTCTTTAAAATGTCACTTCCTTATTTTTAGAACAAATGTGCTGAAAGCATACAGAAGGCTTCATTAGAAGTTGTGTTAAGTTAGGTTTTATTCTGATGATGTAGGTTATTAAAGTACAATATCACTTTTTTTTCAAACATGAATTTGCATGAGAGAGCAGAACAACTCAATTCCAAACAGTGTTCTTATCTCAACATAATGTTATTATGCAAACTATAATCAAACTAGATGACAGTCCTCCAGAAAAACCTTTAGTATTAAGAGCTTTCAAAGCTCCGGGGCAGATTGTTGTTAGCGGGATAGTTAATTGAATGGAAGTTGGATTTTATTACTTTATATAAACAACTAAGAGCAGCTGGGATGATGTTGGTCCTGTGGGGTTTTTTTTCCCTTTTTTTGTTTGACAAATATTAATTGATCTCACTATTCCATGAAAACAGCAAGTTTCCTTAGGGCAGTGTGGTCGCTACAGAACATGGGGTGGCTGTTGGTCTCTGCTGCCCTTCACCCCTCACCAGGGCACTCTGGGGTAATGCAGAGTGCTGGGTTTGGCTGGGCTGGAGCTGATTTTCTTCACTGTAGCTGGCAGGGGGCTGTGCTTTGGATCTGAGCTGCAAACATGTCCATAACACAGGGATGTTTCAGTGCTGCTGAGCAGGGCTGACACGGAGTCAAGGCCTTTTCTGCTCCTCACCCCACCGGTCAGGAGGC
>JAWWLV010000180.1:30011834-30039739 GCA_035041135.1 Platyrinchus mystaceus | reverse complement strand
TTGAGATGGAGAAGAGTTAAGGGAGAATTAGAGCAACAGACAAGAGCTGGATGGGGTGATTTTATGCTTTCTAATGTCTGAACCAAGCAAAACAAGTATAGATGGATTTGCAGACCAGTTAGTAATTGTTGTCTGGTACTGAAAAGGTTAACAAATCTGCTGCAGGAATAAAGAAACACCCCAAATACTTTTGGGTAGCTGCAATATTAGAAACAGTATGCTGTAGTTCATGACAGGTAAACAGCAAATCTATTTGCATACCAGTATTTCCTTTCAGATGCTCACATATGTTTTTTTTTCTTTTAAAGGTGTGTAAATCCTACTGAAAATAGTCACAGTGGGTGGGCAAACATTGTACCACCACTGGAAAACAAATGTAAATGAAATAAGTTCCTTTGTGCTACATGCTAAATGCACATTTCTAAGCCTAACTCCATTCACCAGGTACATAGCTGAGACCCTCTAGTGGCATAAACATTTATTTGCCTTCAGCATATTATTAAAATTCTCTTTCCCAGTCACATTACAGCAGCAAATTCACAGGTAGCTTTTTTGGGCACTCTGGGGGCTGTGGCAAAGTGAATCTGGGATTAGATGCTGTGCAGGCTCATGTTAACGAATGTAAATTGATTTTCAGCTGTGAGGGGCAATTACAGATGCACTGGAAGGAGAAGGGCATTTTTGAAAGGATATTCTAGAACTAATTACTATCAGTAAGAAACACGCAAAGAGCAACGCAATACCCAGGGCAGCCAATAGGGATAAAAGCTCAGACACAAATCTGTCCTGACCTGGTAGTAAGACTGTTTAAAAACACTGATCTCCACTTAGCTTGTAAATGCACATCACCCTCTTTCTCCCTCAGATATTCCCTCTCTCTCTCACACACACACACACACACACGCTCCTGGATTTGCAGCAGACAGACATCTAGGGCACTTCTTGGCATCCACAGGAAAATCACATGGGATTAAAACCCCACAGCAGTAAGTACTCGTGCATTAAATGTTTATTAAGTGGCATGCTGTCAAAACCTGGATTTAATAGTAAATACAGGAGGACTTTAATGGAAATTGGTTGTGTTTGATTTTTCCTAGGAATTGCTGAAAGCTGCCTCTCGAGGATTACAACTTCACCTTTTGCTTTTACAGATGCTTGTTTACTATCCATGTGGTAACCTCTGGCCAGCCAGTAATCCATTCATTATCCCCCCTGATTGAGGGAGGGAGCGGTGCAGCGGTGACCACTTCGCTCAGCTGACGGCACACAACAAAAGGAGGAAAATGATGAATTCGGACAATTTAACCTCCCAGAGCTTCCTCTCTGCCATTCACAGCAACACCAGCAATTTATTCTCAGGTCTCCAGTTCGTTCAGTCCTTCAAGCCACTAATCATCCCCTGCTACTCCCTGGTGGTTTTCGTCGGAGTCATTGGGAATTACCTTCTCATCTACGTTATCTGCAAGACAAAAAAAATGCACAATGTCACCAACTTCCTCGTGGGCAATCTGGCTTTCTCAGACATGCTCATGTGTGCCACCTGCGTGCCCCTGACCCTGGCATACGCCTTCGAGCCCCGGGGATGGGTGTACGGGCGCTTCATGTGCTACTTCGTGTTCCTGATGCAGCCGGTCACCGTGTTCGTGTCCGTGTTCACCCTGACCGTCATAGCTGTGGACAGGTACTGTGCCATGGTGTACCCCTTCCGCAGGAGGCTCACCATCCCCCTCTGTGCTTACATCCTGGCTGCTATCTGGCTGCTGAGCTGCACCTTGGCTGCCCCAGCCTTGGTCCACACCTACCACGCAGAGTTCCCGGAGCTGGACTTCTCCATCTGCGAGGAGTTTTGGTTCCACATGAAGAGAGATCGCCTGGCTTATGCCTACAGCACTCTCATCATCACCTATGTGTTGCCTTTGGCTGTCATCTCCCTGTCCTACCTGAGAATCTCAGTGAAGCTGAAGAACCGTGTGGTGCCAGGCAATGTCACCCAGGGCCAGGCTGAGTGGGACCGAGCACGGAGGAGAAAGACTTTCCGCCTGCTGGTCTTAGTGGTGGCAGCCTTTGGAGTCTGTTGGCTGCCTCTGCACATCTTCAACGTGATAAAGGACATCGACATCAGCTTGATTGACAAGCAGTATTTCAACTTTATCCAGCTGCTGTGCCACTGGTTTGCAATGATGTCTGCTTGCACCAACGCCTTCCTCTATGCCTGGCTCCATGACAGCTTCAGGGGAGAGCTGAAGAAAATGTTTGCCTGGAGAAAGAAGAAAATTGGACCCACTACAAACTGCATTATGGCCAGTGTGGTGCTGTAAACGAGATCTGGTGGGAGTGCATTTCCTTTGTACAGTAATGTTGTAAGTCTTTTCCACTTCTAATTAGTCCTCATTCCTGACATTTGTCTTCAGGGCTCAATTATAACAACACAATTCCCATGCTTTCCTTCCCCAGTTCCTCCACTTCTAATGGAGAGTGACAGGCAGATGTCATGTCTAAAAAATGTCTTTACTCTTCAACTAGAGTTAGAGGCAATGAGATATTACCACAGTAAAGCACAGGGATCCTTCCTATCTATTTTGGATATTACTCAGTACAGACATGGGTTTTGGGGACGGGGAGAAGCAAAGATGAAAATGAAACCTAAATACCTCAATGAGGGAGTGTTCTGGATTGGGTAGAAATTAAATTTGCGTATCTACCCAGAGTCCATTCCTTAGCCCAGGATCTAGGGCAGAGGACTAACAATATTCCTGTAACTCTTGGGTTAGGGCCAAGCTGCAAAGAGCATGAAGGTCTCTGAAATGCCCTCCCTCAGCAGCCATCCCAGCTGTGGGCAGGAGAGCAGGTTGGCAGGAGCTGCTCCAAGGCTCCCTCTGCCAGCTGAGCTGTGCCAGCAGCAGTGGGATGCAGTGGTCTCCTCTCTCCAAGGGATGTGGGTGACATGCAGGGTGATGGCAGCAGCTCACTTGCAGCCCCTCTGGGTGCCTCTGTGCAGGATGCAGGGGTCACCCCTGTGCCTGTGGCCCTTGGTGGGGTGTGCTGTGTCTGCCCTGCGTGGCTTCTGCCCTCACCCCATCTGCTCCCTCCACAGGCCCAGCAGGTACAGTGGGTGGAGCCTTTGTGACTGCAGGAATTTGGGGTTTCTGCTTTTTGAACCCAGCATCTTCCTGCAGTCCCAAACCCCCTGTGTCTCGTGGACCTGCAGCAGAGCATGTGGCGAGGTGAGATGTAGTATTGCAGGAGGGTAAATAAAACCAGAGTGGTGTTATTATAGAGATGAATTCCACTCATTGCCCCAGGAGCTGATTTGGACATGTGGCAATGCTGCCATCAGCTTTGATCTCCAGAGAGAGCCAGAGGCTTTGATAGTGCCTTCAGGAGCCCTCCTGGAGGTGTCTGTTAAGAGACAGTGAGCTGAAGGGGCCATGGACATTGAGTCACCTACGAGCATCGTGTGAGCAAAGCCAGACCTGTCAAAGGGAGTGGAGTGGCAGGACCTGCCCTTTGAAGGAGTCTTTTGGGAAGAAACAGTTACCTTTGACATTCACATTTCGATAAGATGAGGCAGTTAGAAGCTGTAATCAAACTAATGGTAGCCATAATCAAGCTAATGGTTTCTAGTTCCTTCCTGAACCGAAAATACCTGCGGTAACAGGTAAGTACACTGACAAAGCTGTGGGAGCAGACACTGATCCTGAAGGGGTTTCTTCCAGGCTGCTCAGCTGAAGCCTGTGATGCCATGAGGAACTGCCTGATGCTGAGGTGAGATCAGCCAGAGAAGCAGAGCAACCCAGGGGCAGTTTTGGCCATGATCAGCAAGGGCATCTGTCTGACCACAACTGTCCGTGGCCAGATCCGAATGCACTGTGAGGCAAAGCCAGTGCACGTGAGGGGACAGGGAAGGCAGAGAAGAGGTTTCTTTAGTTTGCACATGTACTCCTACTGTGAAACTGTGAATATAATTTTGCCCATCACCTTTCAATAAGCTTAATCTGGTTAAAAAACCCCCCACAGATCCATAAGCACTCACTGAGAAGAGTGTTGGAAAAACATTTGAAATCCCATTTCACAAATCCCCTAAAATTTCAAGTTGCTTTGCTGCTAGTAATGAGGATATTTGAATTTGTAGTGAAAGGACAAGAAATTAGAATCTGTAGTGATAGGACAAGGAGTAATGGGTACAAATTGAGGGGGGGAAATTTAGTTTAGATATTAAGAAGGAATTCTTTACTGTGAGGGTGATGAAACACTAGAAACACTGAATGAAGGAGGTCCTTTTAAACTGGGCATTACTTGCATTCACTCTGAGATTAAGTGTATCTGCCTTGCTTACCTTAATTTAAAGATTTGAATGGCCTGTTAAAGAATGTTTTGCTTTGCTGAATTTCAGGAAATTGTTTTTCCTTCAAGCTCAATATAGCAAGCTACTGGAATAATTACTGGAATAATTGGTGATTTTGAAAAGACAAAAAAACCCACTTCCAAAAAAATGAACCAAATTTTATAAACTTTTCAGCTTTTGTTTCAGGACTCTTTTGAAGACCACAGAGAGTAAGACACCAAGAGAGCACTGAAACAACACTGCAAAAAGCAGCTTCAAATAACCAAAAAATCCTGACTTTTAGAGATTTTTCTTTTGTGGAATTATGTTCATCTGTCAGTTTGTAAAGGTTAATTAATATTGAGGTGGCTCATAACGTGCACAACCTCCTGCACTAAATACAGACAGTGCTGTAATCCAGAGTGATCCAAAGCCCAGTGGAGCAGCTGGGAAGACTTTCTTAACCACAGCAGGCCTGGGATTGTTTCCTTCTTACACATCTTACACATTATTTTTACCCTCATTTGCCAGCACTGCAGTTTGAGTTATTGATGTTCTTCTGAATGTTAATGGCTGAAGGTGGTGGCTGCAGAGAGCTGCCTGAAGCAAACAAGGGATTTGTCTCTCTGTTTTGTTTCCTTGAGACAGCAGTGAAGGACTCTTCAGTGCACACATTGTTCCCACAGTGACAGATGCATTGGGAACATCTCTTTTCCAGCAGCCTCTGGAGCTGCTGTTAGAGCAGTGCCAAGGTCTGTCATCTCACAGAGGTCCTCAGGAGTGCCCAGCACAGCAGGCACCTCATCTAAGCGCTATTCTAACCTGTCCATGCCTTGAATCTGTCAGGATGTGCTTTTGCAGCAGGGAGCTCAGAGCCTGCCCCTTGCCTCGGGCAGTTCTCACGGGCAGGTTTTGCAGTGCTGGCTGCAATGATCTGCATCCTCCAGCTCCTCCTCTCTGCTCTGCAGCCCCCTTGCTCCACCTCACTGGTCCTGCACTTCATTCTGCCAGGCTTTCCCTGCATGGTGCACAAAGGAATTCCAGACCTGAGCTTGAGGACTGGGGGTTCTGTAGGCTGGCACAGCCACCTTCGCTCAGTCCCACCTCTGAATCGAGCCCCAAGAATCTCTGCTCAATTTAATTACTGTTTCCTCTGATATACAGAGTAATAAACAATAATAAGATTGAGAGGCACGTTGATGCACTTCTTTAATCCAGTTATGCAAATAATTCTATTAAAAGCTGTCATGAGAAACTTGTTTGCGAATCTCCACCCCTCTCCAGGGAGCTGCTGTGGTTCTCTGAGGGACCAGGGCTCATCACTAAGGTATTTTTGGTGGTATATTTTTTAATTTCAATTTAAGAAATCATTGCATGCTTTGATTTTATAAAGTAGCCTGGTTCAGAAGTTGATGAATCTGTTAACTTTCCCTGGAAGGATTTTCATTGTTCCTTGCTTACCTTGCAGCCCAGGACTGGCACAGAGCAGGGCAGCTGCTCTGCAGGGGTGAGCAGGGTTTGCATCTGAGCTGAGGTGTGGCAGAATGGAATATCCTCCTCCTCTGCTGGGATTTCTGTCCAGTTATTTACATGTACAGAGAGACTGTCAGCAGGTACAGACCCAGGTGTTCTGCATCCTACAGCAGCAAATACCTGTTATTTATGAGGGCTCCTTGGACTGTTCCTAAAGGACAGTCTCCAGTAAACACTCCTAGGTGTATTATGGAGTTAGCACACATGTTGGGGGTGATGCTTTTGGTAGGTATCAAAGGCAGTGGGTTGTCAGAGCACAGAGAGTCTTGGGCTTTGGAAAAGGAGGGCTCAGTGAGGACCACTCTTCCTCATTGCAAAAATCCTTGGAAGATTTCACTGGGGCCAAACCTCTACAGCTCTGAGCATATCTTAAATGTGGGCATTGCTAGAGGTATGGAAAGAGATGAGGGGGAAAAGCAGGGGAGAGTGAGGTGTCTTCACTTACAGTGAAGAGCACAGATTTAGGCAGCAGGACTCACAGCTTCCCAATTTGAAGCTATTCTGTTGGAAGCTGTAGCTGTTGGAAGGACTCACAGAGCCCCATTCCAGCAAATGTGCTGCATTTCCAGTGTTTATGGATGCACTAATGCTTTGTCAAACACAAGCTATTCCCTGTGTGAAACATGGGGCTTGTATTAAAAGGCAACGTCCTTAAGAAACACATTAAAAAGTCAGTCAGTATTTCATCAGGAACTAAAAAACAGATTAGACAGTGACCAAAGGTCACTAAAGCTGAAATCAGGCAGCCCAAGAAAAACACTTAATTAAATCTCACTAAGGGTCTGGTAGAGTTGGTCTCTCCCCCACTCTGAGAATGTCTGCTCAGAGCAGTCACAAAGGACTAACTTGTTTGTGCAAAGCATTGCTTTAAATAAATCTTCCCTGTACTTGGATGAAGGAAATTCAAGGCTATATTTGTGTCATGTTTGGGGAATGGCAGTTTATCTGGGATGGGTAAAAGCAGATCCTGCCATAAGGCCACTGCTCACATGAGCATGGTGAGTGTTTCCCAGCTGATGGATGGACTGGGAAAAGCTGGTACTTTTCATACCAGCTGAACAGCAGATGCTCTGCACAGTTCTAATTGAGCAAATCCTGCTTGCTGAGGTGTCAATGGTGAGTTATAATTAGATGTCTGAGATGATGCAGGGCACAGATAAAAGCTGAAAATGGCACACCTGCAGCTGGGGAAAAAATGCAGAATTGGACAGAATTGGACAATGCATCAATCTGCCACCAGATGAGAAGAGGGTAGGGAGAAAAACAATGTGCTGGTGGTAAAGCCACAGCTGCCTCTGCCATTTCTGCATGAAGAAATGTAATACAAACTTTTACCTTCAGCCCCCACTCTCACTGCCCACTTATTTTTCTTTTCTCAGAAAAAAATGGTGACATTTCTCCTCCTTACCCTGAGGAAAAGGTTGCCCAAGGGTCAAAGCAAACATTTCTGACTCATGGAAAGCATCCTGAAAACAGAGCTTTCTAAAAGGAGCTCTTCTCTCTTCTTTCTGCAAGTAGAAACACACACCAGCTCTGCACTGAAACATTTGCTGTGTGGATCAGCAGCTGGCCTGACCTGCCCCTTGGAGCTCTGGCTTTGGTGTATACATCAAGTGAATGCTTCTCCCCATCCCCAGTGACCTCAGTGTGGGTCACAACCATCACTGACTCTGTTTTCCCTGTCCTGATTTCCCTCCAGATCAAGATGCTTTAGTGCAAGTCCCAGAGAGGAGCTGCAGAGGCATCAGAGGTGTTGCAGCCAACAATAACAGGACCTTTCCTTCAGAAATCATTGTCATAATCCCTGTCTCAGCAGGTCTGAAGTCCATTCTTGCTGTGTACTGACATAGCCAGATGGGACAGGCTTCCCCAGGCTGATTTCAGTCAAACTTTCATGGTGTTTCTCTGCTCCCTGCCCTCCCCCAGACTTCTGAAATCATTGATCAGCTACTCAGTAGAACAAGGAGCCTTGAGGATGTTGCCATCTGAAATTGGGAATATAAACATTTTCTTGGTGCTGCCCAGGGCACATAAAGACATTGAAGTGCTCTCTCTCTTAAGGACTCACACAGGATTACGTGGGGATTGGATATTAAGAAAAATACATTCTCCAAAAAGGTAGTCAGGAATTGGAAGAGGCTGCACAGCGAAGTGGTGGAGTCACCATCCCTGGAGGATTTAAAGGACGTGTAGATGTGGCACCTGGGGACATGGTTTAGTGGTGTGCTTGGCAGGGCTGGGTTGGTGGCTGGGACTGATAATCTTAGAGGTCCTTTCCAACTTAATGACTCAGAACTCGTTAGAAGATGACAAAGCTGCCTCCCTACAGGGCAAAGGGTGAGGGGTTAAGGGCATGAAGCTCAAATATATAAAGGGCATGAAGCTCAAATATATCTCATTGGGAGTTATGTCCCTTTGGGATCTATAAGTTTACTCTCCTTAACAAGAAGCAGATAAGATTGACTGTCTTGCCTGTTGTTGCTTACTTGCCCTTCCTACAGCCTGCTTTGTCAAACTAAGTTAATTAAGCCAGTAATTTATATAAATGAGAAAACACACACTCAAGAGCTCCCTGCTCTGTGTCTCTGACCCACTGGAAATCAATTTGGGAGCACTGCTATCTGTTTGCAGGTGACTGGGCTCTCCACCCTTTAATTAGCACAGTGTAATTTCCCTGTTTTTTTTCTTCTTTTTTTTTCTTTTTTTTTTTTTTTTTTTTTTACATCTCTGCAGGGAACATCTAAAAGGGGATAATGTCTTTAATCCCTACATCTACATTTCCTACAACTCCTACA
Organism: Platyrinchus mystaceus; assembly: GCA_035041135.1. NCBI lineage: Eukaryota > Metazoa > Chordata > Aves > Passeriformes > Tyrannidae > Platyrinchus > Platyrinchus mystaceus. Next base: position 30,031,087 of record JAWWLV010000180.1, on the reverse strand, counting down.
TTTCCATGAGGCACTGGAGACCTTTCAGCAGCAGCAGGCAGGACTGCAAAGAGAAGCTTGCTGCTTTCCAGGCAGTGATGGGATCTGCCTCTCCTGCTGAGCACAGTCCTTGGCCTCCAGACAATAGTTCAGATATTATGTACAAGAGTTAGCTATGAGCTGTATCACCAATATATACTATAGACAAAGTGTTTAAAATCATTAACAAGACAAAATCTTCAATGTTAAGCTTTGGAATTATTTCCCCTCAATTATTGGATCATTTTAAATTCAACATCTGTTGTTAATGTGCATAAATTAAAAAAATAAAAATAAATTTGAAAGCATCTAAAGCACTAGGCAGCATATGGCAGACCTGTTTAATCTTAACAAGTCAATAATATTATCATTGTGAATCACTTCTTCATTAAAATGTGTATTTATGTCTGTTGTATAAATGATGTTTATTTCTAAAAGCCTTTTGTGCCACCCATGCAATTGTCACTTGTCACAGCTTATTCTAGATTATTTTGATAGCACTGCCTCTTGGAAAATTGCCACAGCCTGAGGACAGACAGAAATGCAAATCATCACCAGTCAAAGTTCTGACAACATCACACACAAAGTGCAGGCAAGATTTCAGAGACCTGTGTTTTGCTGTACTTACAAAGGATGGGTTTCTTTATTTTTAAGGCATTGTGGAAAGCACTGTTCCAAACTCTTTTCACCCCCAAAAAAGTTGTATACAGGGTCTGACAAGATCTACATTCTTTCCTAGTTCCTAACATTCTCCCTTCATTGCTAAATGAAGAACCAGGTTTTCCCATGGCAGAGTTTGCAGTGGCCCTGCTCACCTGAGATGCTGCTGCCTGGGGACAGGGGGAGGACACAAAACAAGTGGGCATTAAAAGCCAGACTTCTCAGACCCTGAAATCATTAAATTATTGGTTAAGGGCAACAGAACTTTGAAAAGTTGTCTTTCAATCATTGGCTGAGAGGATTTATCTCCTTCCCCCGCATATGTTAAGGAAAGGCTCTTGAATTTCAGGTTACTATTTTTCATGCAGACATCTCCCTTCAGCTCAGTGTGAGGCAGACACACCTCAGAGAGGCAGCATGGAAAGTCACACCCTCACTTTGCACCCTCAGCAGTGGCTGTCAGCAGGTTCAGCCCAGACAGCAGCTTATTTTGCACATCAGCATTCAACATTTTGGGTAAAACCCTCTCCAGTGCATTGTATAACCAGCTGGGGATGCTGTCTGTGCTCCTTGTATTCACTCAGTCTTACAAGGTTGAGATCTGATTTGTGGATTTGGTTCAGATCTGCCTTCCAAGGACTTCAGTGGCACAGTAACCAGCAGCCTCATCTCTCCTGTGACCACGTGAACTTCACTGTCAACCAAAAACCCACCAACCAAACCCCAACACATCAAAGGAATGAATTCACATAAAAATGAAATAATCCCTTAAATGCCTTGGTTCCTGGGGATTAGGCCACTTTTGAGAGGAGTAGAAGATGTTTCCATGTTTACCCACCACTGAAAAAGGGATGTCCAAGTGGAATATTTGGTACCTTTCTAAACCATTATGGGTTTGCTGAGCGATCAGAAAAGGACAAAAAAGTGAGGGCAAGAAGAAAATGCACAGGATTTTTAGAGCTAAAATGAATTAACTGGGCAAGCTGAACCTGCAATATGATGTTCAACAAACATCCTAATTTGCAGTGCTGAAAACAGAGATAATTAGGCAAGCACTTTCACTTCCAGATCCAACATGAGGTACTTGAAAACAGGGGTGGAAGGCGGGTTGGGAGAAGGCCAGACTGGCACAAGGATAGTGTTAAACTTTTTGTCAGCAGTGAATAAAACTAAATGAGGAGTGTTGGTCCAGCTTTCTGAATCTGAAGCTATTTACATTCAAATACTGAGACTCGAGGAGATGGATAAAGGTAACGTAGAGCTACAGTGAGTTTCACAATTCATCTGTTTAGAAACAGCTGCAAAAATAGCAAGGCCTAGAGATTATTCTAAATTGCAGGTGTTTGAAACATGGATCTGCAGTTTGATTTCACCTTTTATTGCAGAAAGTCTAAGCCCTTTGAGACAGGGTTTAGAGCAGAGACAACTATGTCCCTGTTGTGTCTTCTTAAATGGAGACCAGTGATTTAACCAAGCCACTGTGATGTTCTGCTGTAGATAACAGGTCCAAAACGAGCTTTGAGGTTTCTCTCTCCACAAGATTTGAATTTAACATTCACAGCATAACCAGAGGACAGAAAACAGTGAATCATGTAGGTAGAAACTCTTGCTAATGTCCCATTTATGGTAACTAAACAAGTTTAAACCCAGAAGATATGAAAGAGAGAGCTTTGAAGTGCTCTGTTTAACCTCTGTTAGCTAGAGGTGTTTTCTGTGAAATTCAAAATATGTTTTCAGGGAGAGCAATACCCTTTTAGGAAATATTCTAACCCTGTGAGCTGGATATTGCCACTTTTAACCACTAGGACATGTTTTAGTAACTGCAGAAACACAACAAGAAAGATCTTACAACAAGATGTGGCAGAGTTTAGCTGTCCAGAAGCAAGCTAATTTCTCTTATTAATGGCCAGGAATCCAGCAGACACCTCTTATCCACTGAATATCAACCCTGCACTTGTATTTCCCAACAGGCACTAATGAGACCTTTGACAATCCACCCAACAGTAATAGTTTCATTTCCTCTGGAAGAAGCAGCAGTGTGGGTAAGCTGTCACTGCAAGCTGTGTCACATCTGGAAAACAGAGAGAAGCCCAAGAGGAACCTGTGAGGTCTCTGTGACTCAGAACTGTGTTGGGCCTGGTTCCAAAGGTCTCCTCCTTCTTCTGAGGTGTGTTGGGACACACTGAGCAGATGAGGAGCAACACAAGTGACTCCTCAGTGATTACATGGGGCACCACCAGCTACACTCACACTTTGGGCTGAGAACCTCAGTCCCACCTCCATCCACATCAGCAGTTGTCTTGATTTCAAAGCAGGATAACAGGAATTTTACAAGGGGTGCCTCCTTTTCCTTTCTCCTTCTCAACACCAGCAGAAGGAAAATAGAATAAGGTGAACTTCCAGCCTGTTAGTTTCCTGTTGTACAATATTCCCCAGAACAGTTTCTAACAAGTGGAAGAACCCAAGATCTGAGAAATCTCCTCCTAACAGCTCTGGCAGACTGGAGTCCACGAAGCAAAAACCACAAAGCACAAGTATATATAATTATCAACCTACTAAAAAGCTAAAACAAAACTCTGAATCAGAGCTAGTACGTATATCAACCATCTCTTCTCAAGAAATTAATATCAGTTTCCCTTCAACACTCTGAAGTCATTCTTTGTTTCCCTGGAACCTCCTAGTCAGCTGTTTTTCTCACTAATTCTTCCTCCATTAGAGAAACAAAACATGTTTTCCCCAACCCCCAGCAACCTTAACACAACTCACTCTCTGATGTCCTCCCACCACCACCAGTTGTCTCCCCAGCACCTGCCCTGGCCCAGCAGGCAGAGCCTTCAAATAGGACCCCAAAGCCCCCACCAGACACCCCCAGCACTGCTGCAGGCTGGGCTGGGACCTGAGCAGAGTTCAGCTCATCACACCAGTTTCCCAAGGTTGTGTTATTAGGAGATACTATTACATGAAGTCAGCTAGAGCCCACATAGGCAAGGCAGTGATTAGAATAACTATCTGATACTAATAAAGCAGCCTATTAAAACAGAATTAAAAGGCCTTTCCTAATCTGTTAGGAAAATAAATACTGAAAAGAATTAATGAAAATGAATTAAAACTATTGGGGGGGGAGCATAAAGGAATTGATATTCCACCTAATCTTAGACATCCCATTTCTCCAGAGTACTAAAAAGCTGCCCCCAGGTCATTATATTCTTTCTAAGAAACTTTCTGATTTCATCCTCATGGATTTATTAACCCCTTTTTGTTCCAAATGGGTCTCTTGCTGCTACTGATATTACCTCTTCTATTTCCTCTTGCACTCACCTCCTAAAGGGGCACTGTGAGTCCCACCTCTGCTGCAGACTGTGTCATGTGCCTTCTGTTTGCAGACCTGCTCCACTCTGTAGGATCCTGCAGGATCAGAGGCTCCTGCTGCTGCCCCAGCTGGCACACAGCCTCCCTTCCCTGGGCCTGGAATCTGCTGAGCAAGAACACAAATCAATACTAATTAAAGCTCCCCTGGCAAGTAAATGACTGCTTGCTGTGTGGCAAGGAATGCTGTTGCCTGTTTGTGCCTCTGGTTTGTCACACCGTGTGAACAAGGGTTTGCACCTGGAACCGGGAATTCATCGCTGATAAAGGTCACAGCTCTGCTGGGATAAAAGGAGCCTGAAAACCCGGGAGAGGAGCTGGTTTTTCAGTTCCACAGGTGCAGCAGATAAGAGTGATGATTTCAGCTGTCTGGCTGCTGATTTCCAGAAGCTCCCGAGGATTGGAACATACACAGAAATATTCAGGAGTTTGGAGGAGTATTTGTGGAGTACCTGGAGTGACCTCCCATTCCCTGCAGGAAGGATGTTTTCTGGAATCCAGCCTTCCTCTCTAGCAGACAAGAGCTAGAACAAGATAAACAGAATCAGAGACAATCACATTAAAAATCAGAACTGCTGCCTAGTGAAGGTTCCCTCTCCCAAGCTATGGCAGAAAATTCTGTTTCCTTGTGCCTGTGCTAAAAGATTTGTGAAAGTGCTCAGTCAATATTGCACTGGCTTCAGGTGCAGCTCAGAGGGAGGTTCAACAGTGGCCAGTGTAGAAAGGATGTTTCAAATGTGTCAGGCCTCTTAATTACACATGGTCACTCAGTGATTTCAGCTTGTGGGAAATGAGTCAGTGCCATTAGTGGGGCAGATCCTTCCATTATCACAGCCCCTTCCAGCAAGGTTTGCTCTCACAGAACATGAGCCATTTTGATTAATGGCTCTGTGAGAGTCCAGGGCATCAGGAAATGGAACATCCCACAGTGGCTCCAATGTGTGTCTGAGTGTTGTGCTGCATCAATGTCACTCCATCACAAGCACACATCGTGAGCTTGGGTCAGAAAACAGCGTCCTGGGTTGCAGGGTGACTGCTGCATTTTCATTAGCCCAGCATGTTTACTCAGCCTGTTTGGCCTGTGGCACTGTCAGAGGTTGATGCAGAACTGACTTTTCCCCCTTTCAAGTGGGAAGGTCTTTTGAGAAGGTATCCAAGCTCACTCTGTGATTTTAGGTGATGTTTATTGTTTTCTCTCTATCCAGAGCCCATTCATAAAAAGAGACAAGTTTGTTCTGAGAGGATTTGCAGCTGACAAATCCATTTTGACTCTTAATCATTCCCTTGTTTTCTTTCATTGCTCACAAAGATTTTGTGCCTTCCAAGACTTTTCTGGCATTTGAGGGTAAGCTGACTGATAGACAAATCCCCCATTAGTCTTTTCCTGCCTTTCTTAGAAAAGGAATCTATTTGCTCCTTTCCAGTCTTCTGATGCTTATTTACACCCCACGACTTCCCCAAGACAACCCCCAGGGGCTCTGACGTTGATTCTGCCGTGTTCCTTTGCAGCCTCCTGGGGTGAAACCCCCATGCTCAGGCAGTGGGACACGTCCCAGTTCTCTGAGTGAGCTGATGCCCCCTCGTGCATTTCCACGGAGAGCTCCTCCTGCCCTGCTGCTGCTGCTCACAAGTCTTTGCACTTGGTCTTTCCTCTGAGAAATGCAAATGAGACACAGAGAACTTCGGGTTTTTTGCCTTTATGTGATGATGAATCCCCTTTTCATTTGCTAATGGGTCAATAACTTCTTGGTCTCTTTTCCTTTCTCAGTGCATATTGAGAATTGTTTCTTGCAGCTCCTGATATCACTTGTACAATCCTGTTCTGCGCCTTCACCTTTTACAGTTTTGTCACCTCATGCTGTTCTTTGTTACTTGTCTCAAGACCTCACTTAGCAGCTCTTTTCTGTAGGTGTGCATTTTTTTGTGGTTACATTGAAGAACTCGTGACTTTTCCTCGTATTTCCAAATCTTCTCCAGCACCTCTGTTGTCCCCCAGCTGTGCTTGTTGTGGTGTGCTGAGGAGAAAGGAGGAGAGCCGTGTTCGTGGAGCGATGGATGCTCTTCCACTGCCACCTTCCGGCCACGGCCAGGGCGACTCGAGCGAGATGGTAACCAGAGCATTAAATAAGCTTTAAAAGATAATGAACCAAAGATTGAACTGCCCTTTCGTTTCTGCCAGCAAACCCCACCTCACCTTGGTTGTGCCCTCTTGGCCACAGCTCAAAAGGTAATAATGCTTGTGTAGAGCTGTAATTTTTTCAGTGGTCTGACACTTTAGCTAAAATCCAACACTGTGAGCTGGATACTGTGAGATAACTCTGGAAAAGGCGTTTTCAGCTGCCCAGAGCTCACGTCTGTCTGTGTGTTTACAAAAGCTCAGGCCAGGATGTCAATGTGGAAATGAAGGAAAGGCTCAGGCCCATCAGACTGGCCCTGTTCCCTGGCTGAGCACAGCACGAACACTTTACACCTATATAAAAGACCTATTTTAAAACTGTGATACATTTCCTAGTTTTCAAAATTCTAGGACTGTGGCTATATTTTAGGGTGGGGTTTTTTTGTTTTGGTTTTGGGTTTTTTGTTTTGTTTTGTTTGTTTTAATTTGATTTTTTTGTAGGGTTTTTTTTGCTTGTTTGTTTGTTTTTTGTTTTTTTATTACTGTAATTCCCTATCTTGCCTCAGATGCTCATCAGCAGTGCCCCCGGGCAGCTTGGATACAGACCCTGCAATGCTCAAGGGAGAAACGCCTGTCTCCAGCAGGTGTCAGTGGAAGCTGCAGAATGGAGAAACTCCACCAAGGCAGGGCTTTATTCACCTTTTACTCCTACAAGCTGCTCTCCTGGGGAGGGAGTGAATGCTCCGTTCCATGGAGGAATGCCATTGTGAGCCAGGTTACTTGATTATTTTTTTTTCCTTTGAAGTACAGGGCAAAAATTTGCAAAGTGGGGTGCTGTGACTTCAGGGGGGGACAGTGATGTTAAATCATTTATTGAAGGGGCATGTCTGAAACATTTGAAGGAGTGACTTGATTCACTCATTGCTGCAGGGAGTTAAGGATCTTTGGCTTTACTCACTGGAGTAGTGCTTTACCCTGTGGAGCACAAGCACACTAAAGGGCAGAGATAAAGTTCTCTCAGCAGCTTAAATCCTGACATTTCCCAGCATTTGAGTGCTTTAGATGGGACTGATGGAAGCTCTAGAAACATGGCAGTATGACATCTCCCTGCCTGACTGGTGCACCTCAAAGGCAGGGGGTTCTCTCTTCCCCCACACTCCACCTGTGTTCCCACAAATTGCCACTGCTCTTCCCACAGACCCCCTGGCCTGTCAGCACTGGTGCTACTGCTGCTCTCATCACACCTTTCCCCTGTCAGCTTGACTCCTGCAGCATTGGGTGGTCCCACAGACACTGTCCCTGAGCCAGAAAGGAGCTGCCACTAAAGCACAGAAGGTGGTGGCAGTGCAAGCTGCTGGCACTACCTGGCTGGTGCCAAAAACCAGCTTGGAGCCAGGGGTCCCTGTGTGAGAGCTCCCTGCCAAGCTGCACCAATATTTCAGAACAGGACAGACTGAGGCTGAAGGAAGATGGGTGCATGCAAACAGCCACACACCTAACATAAAGCTTTCCACTGAGATCCCAAGGAGAAATGGAGTCTCCAGTGACAGAAAGCAGTGATGATGAATAATGGCTGAACAGAGCTATGGTGACCAGAACTGGGGTTCATGAGCTTTGGTACAGCTGGAGGCAGCATTTCTAAAAATCTGTGGTTCAGCCTCTTGGCTTTACTGAAATATCCACCTCCCAGGCACCAGGTTAATGTGCACTGGACTCCAGCAGGGGCTGAGCTGCTGAATGTTTTTTGAAGGTTGGTGCCTGAATTCCATAATGCTGCAGGATGTATTTACTGCCACACCGCTCTGATACTCTCTCTGTCACTGGATCCAACAAGTGTGAGTTGCCAGAAGACACTGGCTGACACAGGGTTGTAGGTTAATCACCCTGGTGAAAAAAAGAGATTCACTGAATGTTTATTAGAGGAAGTAACATGAATAAATATCAGTCATCTTGCAAGGGACAAATAGACCTGCAGACTGAGAACCTTCCACTGTGTTTTTACAGCATTTATTAAGAGATACCTCACTTGTGAAGAGCTGCTCTCACTTGGGGAGGAACATTTCAAATAGCAGCAGCAGCAGCATTTCAGTGAGACAATTCAAATCACATGCAGCACGCAACAAAACACGTGGCAATTCTGAACCACTGGTGTGGTGCATTTCCCCAGAAGGTTTTATTAAAAGAAGTTCCTACCCCACATCACTGGGAGATCGTGACGCCCCAGTGCCACTTCACAGGAATATTTTAACTTTGTTGAATATTAACACAGGGTGAACTTACCTATCTTGTGTGAATAAAACGTTTCCTGTGATGTTTTATTAACAAGTTCATCAACACACATTTGCAAAGCTTTTCATGATCCTCTCTCAATTAATCCATTTACCTATTCAGAAATGTAAATTTTTTAAAACATGCATCCATCATTGAATAATGACTCTAACAGTCTTTAAAGACACTTGGACTAATACACAGCATAAGTTTCTATTAACATCAAGTATTGCAAAATAAATTAAAAAAAAGACTTAATCTCAATATCCATTAACTTAATTTACAATTCTCTAGCAAGAGAATCTCATGCTCATTTACTCCTAGATCTATAATTAAAAATTCTGCCATAAATTCCCAGCATCTTCATTTCTGCTGTATCTTATTCAATATGTTGCATCAGAATTCAGAGGAAGAAGTTATAGATGATTCCTGATGTATTATGTAAACTTTTTTTTTTTAAAATACATTTGATGAGGGTTAAAAAATCTATTTTTAAGAAAGATTCAATAAAGTATATGAGGAAATAATTTGGAGTTGACTGTAAGCAAGAACCATTCTTAGTCTCATGCAGAAAATTGCTGACACTAATTTCCATGACAGTGAGGAGCTGGTCTGTTGGTGTTTTGCATCTAACATTGTCTCTGGACACCCAGAGCTGCCCAGCCTGGGGTGTGTGCTGGGTTAGGGGGTCTGAGGTGTGTGCTGGGTTAAGGGGTCTGAGGTGTGTGCTGCATTTGCTCCAGCAGTTCCCCCTCTGTGACCCCAGACAGGCACTGGGGTAACTGGTAACCACGGTGTTGGCCATCTGACACAGCCCTGACTCGGGGAGCAGCATCAGAACTGCTCACAACCAAATCTGCCAGCTGGCATCCCAGCAGCACAGAGGGAAATCAGACACAGGAAGAGTCCCAGCTACTGAAAACAGTCGATTATGAGGTTGTACCACTTGGGTTACGAATGTCACGTCACAAAGTGATCTGCTGCCCTCATTTTCTAGCCTTCAGTTGTGCTTTCATCTACCTTGGTGAGGTAATCAAACCACGCTGTGAGAATGAAATCTAGCAAGGCACTGTGTGTGTGTGCATGCACATGTTTAGGGAAAACTATTTTTCTTAAAAAAAACATGTGACGCTGATTATCTGCAGATACTTGATGTGCTTATGATTTCAATCAGCATTTTGTTCATTCATTGCCTCTCGGTTTATTGATTTATAAGCCCTTTAGAATGGTATGATTAGTGCTAGCATTTTATTCTCAGCGGGGGTAAAATGGTATTTCATTATTAACGTGTTAGAAGCTATTTCAAACTGACAGTTTGTTTTGAATCTGGGCAAGAGAAGTGACATTTATATTTGGAAGCAGAAGATTGACATAGAAATTATTCTGAAACATAATTACAGTAAAGGCAAATGCAGAAGGAGATAGAAATTCCAGCTAGAGTTTCTGGGGGCTCCTCTGCCATCAGTAAGTAACTGCTGCTCTTTTCTCAGCTCAGTGTAATGAGGCACAGCGGTGGTCCCTGTAGGCACTTACAGTAGATGCAGGATCAAGATTTTTACGCATTTAGGAAACTCAGCACAGGGCTGTGAGTGAGGGTATAAGGCAAAGGCTTGTTCTACAGCCTGTTCTGGCTATCCCAGAAAGCTGCAGTGCTGTGGCAACACCCTGGGCTGGAAAAAACCCAGGAGAGGGTTAATGCCAGTGAGCAGACAAGGAACTACTGCAGAGGATCCAGTGGAGGGCTTCGAGGATGATGAGGGGATCAGGGCATCTCTCTTACAAGGAAAGGGTGAGAGAGCTGGGACTGCTTAGCCTGGAGAAGAGACAACTGTGTGGACACAAACTGGAGCACAGGAAGTTCCAGCTGAATATGAGGAAAAGCTTCTTTGCTGTGAGGGTGACAGAGCACTGGACAGGCTGCCCAGAGAGGCTGTGGAGTCTCATTCTCTGGAGATATTCACAACCCTGGGTTTTTCTCCAAAGGATTTTGATTTTAGTGACTGACCCTCCATTACTGAGGTCTAAAGGAACTTTTCCATTGATGTGAGCAGGAGCAGAGGCCAGGGCTGTGTTGAAGTGCTGGGAGTTTCCATCTTGGCACTACAGCTCATGGAATGGGGACAGGGCAAGCCTCATACAGAAGTTATGTACAACCTATTAGTCATGGAATAAGGAATACATAGATCCAGAGAGCAGCAATGAGTCAACATATTACATGGAACCAGTTGCCAAACATGACCTGATTTGTTGCTCTCTTCTCTGGAGCAGAATGAGTAAGAATACAAATCGGCCACTCTTGCATTTTTTGTGTGTTGGGCGATTTTTACGGTTATTTCTCAGAGGAACACAGAATCTATTTCAATGTGGGTTTTAATATTTAATATGTTGTAAGCAGATTAAATAAATAAAACCAAGGGACTCAAAATTCTTTTACTTAAATGCCTGGGCTTTTGTTTGTGTAGGACTGAGAGCCCTATGCTACACCAGCGAGCACTCGTTTCTGCCTGAGCTTACTTGGAACTGCAGGATTATTAAATTCTTACCATGGAATCCGAGAATCCTCGCTGAACTCAACCAGAGCACAGCCTCTCACTCCAGCAGGACTGAGACTTCAGGCTTCTGCCTGGTGCAGTCTAACGTCACCCCTCCTGAGCTGCTGTGTTCTGCTGGCTGCTCTCATCACACTGCTCTGTTTCATATTCCTCTCTAATGAAAGAAGTCAAATGTGTATCCATTATCCAGACATACTCCCTTCATAATAAAGGAAGGCAACAAAAAACAATCATTACAAATAAATGTGCAGTTTCATCTGCATAACACAGAGAAGGTGGCTTAATGACTACACATACAGAAAAACATGAATATACTTGGGACTAGAATTATTAAACTCCAGATGAAAGAGAGTTGAAGGAAGCAGTATGCAATTAGATACAATAATGAAAGATGTATAGGAAATTAGAGCTGATTACAGTTTTTCCAACTAACATTTGCCTTTCACTGGAGGAAAACCTTTAACTGAAAATAATGACCAGAATTATGCCATGTCAAGCAAAACGCTGATTTCCTCTTTATTGGAGAGTAAACAGCAAAAAAACCCCAAAACAAAACAACCTACCCTAAAGTGTTTTGGAGGGCAAAAAGATTGAAAGACTGAAAACTGTTTCTTATTTCAGTGAAAAAAAATCAGAATTTCCATGAATAAGTTCCTGGATGAAATAGCAGAACTTGTCCTTACCCTAACGATGACATCTGTTCGCAATAACACTCCATGCCAGTAAACGATGTTATTTTAACTAAACTATTGGCGTGGCGATGAAAGTGACAGTAAAATGTTGATATGGAAGCTAATTTCTGTGTTTGGCCTTGAGATCCATCTTCACAGACACAGAGCGAGTGCAGAAACTATTTTTGGCAACATCATTGGAATCCAGATTTTATTCTGACATTTCTCTGCCTTCCTGAAATCCAAGGAAGACATCTGGCTGCGTTCTCTGCGTATGTTTGTGCAGTGCCATTGAAATCCTTTGCATCAGCAGTCAATGTGGAGACAGAATGTGACGAGGAGGTGCATGTGAGCAGGAGGGGACCAAAACCTCGGGTTGTAAAGGAAAAAAAAAGGAATGGCAACTCTTCAATGTATAACGTGCTTACTGAAAGCTGGGAATAAGATGTCATTCTGAACGTGTTTCCGTGAACTTTTAACTTTGTTTGGTGCTCCTATGCTGCTTAGGCCCATGATTTATGTGCAATTATGCACATGCATGGCATGTGAGGAACTGGAGGATGGCTCTGCCTGATTCCCAGGGGAGCTCCTGCTGAGGACATTTGCAGCCCCTGCTATGGGTGTGCTTTCAGCAGCCCTTTAGAAGAATAACTGACTTAAATGTTTGTGATTTATCAGTTAATTTAATACTATTTAGGGCAGCCCCAGGCCCCTCACCATACTTCCTGAAGCTAGCAATGTTTGTTTAAGCACAGAACAGCTCTGCAGCCTTTGTCTGCAGTCGTTCAGCACAGCGCAGCACCATCCTGCTGGCTTCCACCAGCAGCCCAGCGTTTGAGCTCCTGGCAGCCTGCTCAAGCTGCAGAATTCCCAAGAGAAGCCTTTTAAAGCAATGCTAGTGCTGCTCATCCCTGGGGTACGATGGCCGCTGTCGTGGCCGTGCCATGGCGCGGGTGGCACCGGCGAGGCCGCTGTGCTGGCACCCAGGGAGGGCCGGGCAGGGGCAGCCCCTGCGTGCTGGGCACAGCTGGGCACAGCTGGCGTGGCAGCAGCACAGCTGGCGTGGCAGCTCTGCCAGCAGCCTGGCCGGGCCCTCTGCAGCCCCACGTGGCTGCCATGTGGGCGGAAGGCAGGAGAGCGGAGGGAGAACCGGCTGTGGCTGCTTCGTTCCGGAGAACGCTATTTCCAAGCGTCCTAAACACGGGCCTTAATCATCAGCACTTCTGAAGCACTCATCGTTCTTGTATCTAGGCAAGGAGCCTTGTTATTACCCTTTGAGAGATACCACATTCTTTCATTTCCTAGGGAAGGGGGCCTGCCAGCAGTATCAATACCGGCACTGCTCGGTTTGTTTCAGATTAAAAATGTCCCCAGGGATCTGAGTTCATCGTCAGCAGGGTCTCCAGCAGGTCACAGGGATAAACCCTGCCACTGACCCACTGATGGTTACCCAGGGAATGGCCACTTCACTGAATACACTTCTCTGCCTTCACCAAGAGGAGAAAATTCTCTGGGAAACTCTCCCTCTCCAGCTTTGTGGTGATGAAATGTTGTCAGAAGACGTCACTGACTGTCCTTCACTGGCTGCTCCAAACCTTCCTCTGCGTGGGGGTGGGTTGTGGTCACTCCAGTCCATGGGGTGGTGCTGCCCCTGGGTTGGACAAGCCTGTCAGGCTGGGCTCCAGCCTAACGCTGGAAGAAACGCTGGGAACAAAGGGAACTGCAAAATACTGTCTGCAAGGCCTTCAGTGCACAACTGCCCACAGCCCGACCTGCTCCGAGCTCCAGCTCCCAGCCACGGAGACAGCAGGAGGAGCTGGAAGGAAAAGCTGCATTTCCAGCAAAAGTTAAATCTGAAACAAGTATTTCAGAGTCCGAGATGCTCTGCTGTAACTGCACACACTCCGAGGGATCCATGGCTGGCTGCACGAGGAAACCATGGCGTGCTGCAGTCCAGCTCATGTTTGGAAAGGCCAGTCACTGAGGGTGAAGAAAATACTGTATAGATGTGATATCACAAGTTATATAATATCACGGCCAAATCTCTGCAGCTGGATATCATCAAATCAAAATTAGAAACTCATTGGAAGCAAAGGACAGTCTTTGCACAGATTGCCTATAAATCTGCAATAACTAGTTCTCCCTGGGCGTAACATCAAAAACATTTTTTAGTGTCTCATTAGTAAGAAAATTTATTGCTCAACTATTGAACTATGTCGATTTTTGAAAACACTGTGTGAATAATTCCAGAAAGCATGTGTTTGATTTGTATTCATTTTGTGCCGCTGGATAGAAAAAGTGGCTTTTCCCCCATGATGAAATGACACTAATCATGAAATTAAAAGGTGAAGCATGTCTACAGTTTCGGAACAAGGTGAATTTTCAGAAATATGCTAATGCCCTCCCTTTTCCATAAGTCAAACTAAGACTAAGGGGTTCATGCCCCAACTGAACTTAAAAAAAAAAAAGACCCAATTACAGTTCTGTCGAGGGGAAAAGAACTCCTCCCAGCCCTTATTATTTTTGCTTTGTGCTGCAGTGTGTTTCCCAGCTGTGTCTGTTGGCCAGTTTTGTGGCTCAAATAGCCTGAAAACAAAAAAAGAAGATTGAGAAACAGGGGATAAGTTTAAATCAAAGAGCGCTGTCCATGTAGGATGGATGGAAGGGGTTTACAAATACCTGTGAGGCACCGTGGATTCACTGGTGGTGGTGGCTGGGTGAACACCACGGTGTGCAGGCAGTGCTGTCTTTCCCCACAATTTAACAACAGGGAGGGCAGAACAAATGGCTCAGGGAGATTCACTGGCACGGAATGGGCCCATGTGTGCAAGGTGTGCCAGGGCTGCCAAGAGGTGTGGAGCAGCTTTGGGGGCAAGATCTGGACTATCCAGAGGCTGGGCTGGCATTCAGGCTCGGGTTTAGCTGGTGAGCAAGGAGGACAGAGAGGTTGTGCAATTAAATCCCCCTGTCCTTGGCAACGTGACCAATTGTTTTTCTCACACTGTTGGCAGGGTTTCTTCAGTGCCTTTCCTTCAGCCCTGCACTCTCCCTCCTTGCACGACACACTCTGCAAACGTAAACTAACAACAGCTTTTATATCAAGGAATTTATACTGCAGGAAAATGAAAGAGGAAAGGAGAAACCGAGTCAGAGGGGCCGAGTGGTCTGGTCAGGGTTACTCACACCTCAGTGGCAGGGTCAGAAATAAACTCAGGATGGGGAATCACAGCCTGATGCCCACCAGACTACGGAAAATACAACTAAAATTCCCAGCTGCCTGTGCAAAATGACTCTTTTTTTTTCTTTCAGAATTGAAAAATAAAGGAAAAGAAATAACTGAGTCTGTGTAGCATTTGTAGTATTTAATTCCTTCTCATGAAATAGTTTCAGCATTGCCCAGTCAGGGAACTATGGAAAGCACAGAAAAATAGGCATTGTTACAACAAAGCCTTATTCAAATCTGTGAGCAGCTACTTCCTAGCCCTGCCCTGGAAAAGCCTGTACCAGCATCACGGGTGCAGGTGAAGCAGATGACAAGGAAGGACTGAGGGGGCAGGCTGAGACCTTCCCAAAAAGGTGTTGGAGAGTGGCAGTGCTCCTGCCCTGGTTCTGCTGCCAGCCCTTGGCATCCCAGCTGGCACAGGCTCCGGGATGCAGCCCCCTCCCACCTTCAGGCATTACCACCCTGAGCAGAAACAACCCCTGGGTTGCAACCATTGCTCAGCCAGGACTCCCCAGTCTGTGCTGTGCTATGAATGAGGGGTGCCCTCCACAGCTCTGGGGGTGCAGGGAGGGGGTCCCTCCTGGAGGAGAGGAGCCTCTGGCCCCAACAAACCTCCCCAGAGCACCTCTCTGGCTTGTCCTACAAAGGCCTCTGAGCTGGGCTCCAGCAAACACCAGCAGTGCTCCCCTGCTTTCTTCCAGCTGTGCTTGGAAATCTCTTTCCTGAACACTCATGGAAAATGAGAAAATACAGGCCCAGCCCTGGCCTTCGCTGGCACGACAGTGAGCCCCTCAGTGACCCCGCTCCCCCACGCCAGGCCCCGCCGGCCCGGTTTTATGGGTGAGAAGGATCAAAGGGCTCCAACTGCTCCCATATGGTAAATGGCCCTATATGTTGTGTATAATTACACACAAGCATCCCCACATCCATGTTTGGTCTCTATTATGAAGATCCCTGGGCGACAGCCAGCGCCTCTTTCCCCGGGCCAGAACAGCTCCAGACGTCACGGCGGTGTCGTCACAGCCTCGCACGCATGTGGGGCAGAACATCCCCCTGCCCACAGCATGGCATCCCCTCTGCTGCCCCCCTCCTGCCCTGCAGAGCTGGCATGGGGCAGTGCCAGGGCCAGTGCACCCCTTCCTTTGGACACCAGCTGGGAAAGGCGTTTTCCAGCCACAGGGTGGCATCTGGTGGAAGCGTTTGTGGGAAGTTAACGCTGCCCGGGTGAATTTGAAGCTGGCCTTTCTTTGAAATTAAATTTGCTTCGTGAATATAACTTCCCAAAGGGGATGTTTGCTTTTTATTAAGACTGGGCAGAAACAGGAAGAAAATCAGACTTTCAGTCACTTATTTTAGGCTGTTACAATCCTTTTTGAAAGCAGGCGCCTGTGTGGTGGATGGACCGGTGCATTGGCACCCTCAGGGCAGGGCTCTCATCCCTCTCAGGTGCTGAAACAGCAGTGGTTGCAACAAAAACATCATCTGCAGTTGGAGACCCCGGGAACAGAGTGCCAGGCCATAAGAAACAGAAGATTTGTTCTGCTTTTAAAGACTGGAATGCCATCCAGCCTTACCATCCAGGTAGAAGGAGGCAGCTTTCTTCTGGCACCAGCATGGAGAGAAAGTGAGGGAGAAATGGATGAAAGAGGTATGAATGACATCTGGGACACACTGTATTTCCTTTCCTTCGTGCTCAGTCGGCATAAACAATTTGGGAGATCCACAGGGAAGCACCTCTTGGTGCCATAAATTATGTTGGACTAAGCTGAGAAGGGAATGAAACCCCAATTTCCATTTTCAACCTCGTAGTGAAGCTTTGTGGTGACCCCCAGAGATGTGTGATAGTGTAGGGTCTGCATTCAGCCTGGCTACCCACCACCTCCAGACTGCTCCTCGCCCTTTCCCAGACCAGCACATACCAGACATAAGAGGAAAGCTTATTTTCGCAGAGCCACTTTACCTGGGTAGGTCTGTCCTGAGGCAGAAGGACACTGCAAGTCACTGCAAACTGTAAGTGCCAAGCTGCCATCCTTGGTCATCTTTCTGGGCTGGAAATGGAGAAGTCACATCACCAGTGTGAGTGCTCAGCTCAGCCTGACTTCATTTCAGGCAGGGCTCTGTGGCACATCCCTGGGGGATGCATTTCTGGTCAGCATTGCAAAAGTGGCGCTGGAGAGTACTGGGGTAAACCAGTTTCTGAGATGAAACTCAGAGGCTGACACCAAGATCCACATGAACACCCTGACAGGGCAGTCTCCTTTTCATAAACACAACCACTATAAGGCTTGGGTGGTGTTTGACTTTTTCTGTTTTTAACAGAAGAAATTCCTCCCTCCTACCCCTTCCAGCTACTGTTACCACAGGTCACCTTCTGCAGGAACTGGTAGCAGACCTCGTTAGGGATTTTTCTTCAGTGGAACTGTTTTCAGACAGAAAATACACTGCCAAAGCCAAGCCTGTGTTTTGCAGTGGTCTGCCCAGCTGAGAAGAAAAGCAACTGGGCTTTTCACCAGGCAGATTCCCCTGGTTCTCGCAGGGGGACCCTGGGCCATGACCTCCTGAAGGACTGGGTTGCTTCCTGAAGGACTGGGTTGCTTCCCCACTGCCGTGAAGGACTTTCTGAGGGTTGCCTTGATTCTCTACAGGGCTGGCAGCAATGAACACTTTCCTTCTCTCTCCCTACTCTCCCCTATTGTCTGTTTGAGGGTCGCAGGGGTTGGAGTGACAATGCTGAGTGCAATGCTGATACCTGGTTTGCGTCCAAGCAGTGTTTTATTCATGTAATTAGTTTGGGAAGTAAAAAGCCTGTGTTGCTGTGCTTTTGCAGGGACTGGTGGGTTAGGTTACCTGCTGAGTTAGAGAAGTTACCTGTTTGGGGGGTTTTTTGCCCCAATCCTAGACTTGCAATAGCCTGAGGGAAAAAAAAAAAGTGCTTTAGTAGAGGAACCCTTCAAAACCAGCCCCGGGCACTCCCACCTTTCTCTGCTCAGTAGCCCAAGGGCAGACTTAATTAAAAGTTACTTCAAAATACACTCCCTACCACTCGGAGCTACTGTGTTTCAAAGACTCTGGTGCAGTGCCAAAGTGGGAGCAGGCAGACATTAAAGTGACAGGTACAAAGGAGGTTGTACATTCCTTATGCTCCCTTCTCTGATCCCTCTGTGCTGAAGTCCCACAACCTAAATGTTATTAAAAATAAAGAATAACAGTCTCTCTTCTTCCCTGCCCATCTAACAAACAGATTATGGCTTAATGTTTGCCTTTTGCATACAGCCTCCCTCAGGCACAGACTCCCACTCCCTGTGGAGATTCAGCCCTGAAGGCTTGGGAATGTTTTCCTGGAAAGAACAGCTTGGTCACACCATGTCTCTGCTGGCAGCATGTCCTGTGGAAGGCTGGCACCCTTCCTGCCCCAAGACAACCAGGGTAGAGCACCCTAATAACCACCAGCTTCTTGTTAGCAGCTGAGATAATCAAAGCCACCTTGTTAATGGGATACTTGAATTTTCCAGGAGCATCCACACACATCATCCTTCCTTCTAACAGCACATCCCAGGTGCCACTGGCTGCTGCTAAGGGCAGACAATACTGAGTTAAGAGAGAATGATTTCAGAAAAAAAGGGAGTATATTCCCTTCTCCAGCCTATGATGGAAACGTATTGACAGCCATCAATAGGCAGTAGGAAAACATCCTTCCACGAAGACTGAAGAGAGAAGGAGCATGAGTTGGAGCACATTAAGTTATTCTAACAGCTTGGCATGGACTGGCTTCCCATTTTCACAATAAGTGGGAGCCTTATTCTGTCAATGTGCTGAGGATTTTATTTCTAGAGATTTATAGCCACAGGTTCTGGAGTGCTCTGTAATTACATGAGTTTACACTTGCAGGGACAAAGGCTGAGTAAATATTTTATTAGGCAATTTTTTATCTTATTGAAACTAAATACACATGTGATAATTTGCCTGGTGAATGGGGGAAGGATAGTGAAATAAATAAGATAGTTTACACAGAGCCTTGTTTGTGGGCTGCATGCAGAATCATCACCCACACTGCATTATCCCAGCACAGATCCAGCGAGTGACACCCACAGCCACACCCTGGGCAGAGCCCGTGGGGATGGGGGTGAAATGGGACATCCCATGGCATGAAAGGGACACTGAAAGCTTCCAGATACGGAGACATTGTCTTGGGACAGATTTTCTGGGCCTGGTGGGTACCTGTCACCCACCCCAACACAGGCTGAAAGCACCAGGTGTCCTTCTGTGTGGACTGGTTGGTCTGCAGCTGTTTTCTGAAATTCCTGAGGCCCTGGCACAGGTTGCCCAGAGAAGCTGTGGCTGCCCCATCCCTGGAAGTGTCCAAGGCCAGGTTGGAGGGG
>JAWWLV010000180.1:29998847-30011734 GCA_035041135.1 Platyrinchus mystaceus | reverse complement strand
TGCCCAGAGAAGCTGTGGCTGCCCCATCCCTGGAAGTGTCCAAGGCCAGGTTGGAGGGGACTTGGAGCAACCTGGGCCGGTGGAAGGTGTCCCTGCCCATGGCAGGGGGTGGAAGTGGGTGGTCTTAAAGGGCCCTTCCAGTCTAAATCATTCTATGATTATGATCTTAGCTTCACATGTTTTGCTCAAATTACTCCTTTTTTGTAGCAGCAAGACATATAATAAACATCTTCCCAGGCAAACTTAGAATTGATAAAAAGCAAAGCTTCCTGTAGAATTTCTGAGTTTCATATTATTATTCTATTCACAAACAACTGCAGCCTGTTATAAGTCCCATGGCACAAAATTTTCTAAGAATAGTCAAGGAACCTTAGAATTAATTTATAAAATTTGGTAATCATTTGCAACTTCAATTAATACTCAGATGCCTAATAATACATTATTCTTATCTTGATTTTAAATTTTAATTGCATGAAGTTTGGTCCCTCAATAATTAACACATTGTATATCCCACCTAATTCACGAACTAATTGTAATTTCCTAGTTCTTAATGTTACTCACTAATTCTGCCAACGATAAAGAATTTTATGTCAAAACTCCAGCATAAGTGACATTCTATGTGCACAATAATGACAAAACAAGTTAATTTACTACAAAGTTGCTGAAAGACAGAGCTTTTTTAATTGCATATTTGTTACCTTCATTAAAAGGTAAGTGGCTCTTCAGTTATGTATTTGCCCATTTCTTACACATTAAAAAAGTGTTAATGAACCTGATTAAAATTAATTGAAAAGGTCCAAGATCTGCAAAGAGATCCTAACATCAACAGACTTCTAATTACTGTTCAAAGACGGACTTAAATGGGGTTTAGCGGCAGATAGAAAATCACTTTCTGGCTCTGCGGTAAGGACCGAAGCAGCCGGTCAGGGGCACGGAAAATGCCGAGTTTTGGAGCTGTTTGCTCATCCCCCGTGTGCTGTCGCTGCCCTGGTCCCTGCGCTGCGCAGGCTGCGCTCCAGATGCGCCGGGAGCGGAGGGAGGAACGGGCGCTCGCACGGAACGGGAGCGGCTGGAACCGCATCCCCTGCCCGGGCTGTGCTCGGCAGACACGGCTGGGAGGGCTCAGAGAGGGGCTGAATTTGGGCAGGCCGAGGGAAATGCTCTCAGAAATGGGGGTACAGGAGCGGGAGGGGAACCCCAGACTGAGAGAGATGCAGGACCGGGCTGGCTGCTCAGCTCGGGGGGAGGACAGGGAGCAGAAGTGATGGGGAGTCCTGAACCCTGCAGGAAATGCACTGTGGTGGAAAAGCTGTTTTATCCCACCCTGAGCGCTCCTGGAAGCCGCTGCACTGCTGACACTCGTCCAGGATGCTGGGAGAGAACTTTCCCTGCCATATAGTCCCTGTTTACGTTGCCAAGGTAAAGCTGCAGTTGACTCAGAGTCGAGGCCCTGCTCAGACACCTTTCTGATTATTGGGCACGTTTCCTGCTGCCATTTGTGTGTTCTCAGCAGTCACAAACCCACAGAAAACGGAGCTCATTCCTTGTTGTGCTCATCAGCAGCAATGTATCTGTCTAAGGTGTGGAGAGGGCATGTTTATGTATTTATAGCAAGAACAACAGTCAGTCTCAAACCTAACAGATCAAGTTATTCCTTTAACCTCACCCTTCATATTTGTCCCCTTTCTTCTGTGCTCCCCCACTATCCATTGCCTTTATTCCAGGATATTCTAATCTTATAAGAACTATTTTCTTCCTCTCTGTTAATAGCATACACCACTTATCTTGCTACCACTATATAAATGTGAAAGAAGAGAGAAACATATGAGCTATTTTAATTTTTTTTGTTTTGATTGAATTTAAATTGCTGAATGAAAAAATAGCTTCTTCTAGTAATTCTGCTGTAACTAACTCAGTTTGATATTGGTTCTATTAGCCTTCTAATAGCATGAAAGCTAAAAAATTAAATCGTTCCACTTGCACATTCATAATTATGTGCAATTAAAATCTTTACATACCCAAAAGTCTTATATGAAGCCCTGAACCCTTCAACTGTCACTCTTCATTATCTCCAAGCCTAACAATTTTACAGTGACACATTGTACACAATGAGATGTGCTAAAGAGGAAATATTATATTTTACTGATGTATGTGTTCTTTTAATTTCTCTGAATTAGCTTTTTGATATGGATGCTAATTGTTTTCTTTGAAAGGAGTCGCCACAGATATGTGATTTCTCTATGCCTGTTGCGCTTCAAAAAAAATCCAGTTAATTGCAGGAAACAGGAATTTCTCTCTTTTTTATATATAAAAAAATAATCAGCTGCATATCAAAGGAGTGAATCTTAATCCAACTTTCTGATTGTACATTAAAAAGAAACCTTCGGTGTTTGTGACCAGCACAGAGTATTTGGCGACTTTTGATGTTTCCCCTTTTCATTTATTCATGAGGAGAGATGAATAATTAAAACAGGCCGTTTGGCAAAACCAGCGTGCACACAAAAAAAATCTTTCCATATGAACTCGCAGCTCCAGCCCACGACGGTCTCCAGGACACGTCAGTGCAGGGCTGTCCACATGTGTGTGGAGCTCTGAGAGCACAGCCTGGCTGGGGCCATCAGTGCTGCCAGTGTCACTGCTGTGCCAGTGCCAACGCCCAGGCTGGGTGAGACAAGTGTGGCAGACACAGAGGGGGCATTTAGGCCCTTTGCTGGGTGTGAGGAAGCCACTGATAACGTGTGCTCACAGGGAGAGAGACAGAGCTGCTCTGCACCTCCAGGGGAAGGGGAGTGAGTCTCCACACACCCTCACAGTTATGCAGGAAAAACCTGATCTCCAACACAGAAACATCCCTGATGGAAGAGCAGGCTGCTCCACGTGCACTGCAAAGAAGGTCCTTCTAAGGCAGAGGGAGGGTTTGGTATCTGGTTTTCCAAAGGCTGCTCACCAGCTAATTTTAACATTTAACCTTAGCTTCAACGTTGCAGGAAGCACCATTTTTCACCCTAAATGTCATAGAAGACTGATTTGACTTATCTCTCATTCATTAGAAGGAAATAATATAGAGAAGTGACAATATGCCATGCATATCTCAATCAGTCTGAGCTGGTCCCCATTGTCTCACAAATCTTGAGAGGACCCTGTGTGTTTAATCATCACATCCTGCTCTATTTCCCTGCTGTTGAAAGGCATCTCTCCATATCTAGCTCAGAAATTGCCCACTGCTCCTAATGAAGGTCTGCATTCCTGTGTGCAACATTACTAAATTTATTCTTTGAAATCTTCCACACAACTCCTGACCTCCTGTGAACCTGTGCACTGGTGTTGGAATGACAAGTAGAAAGGGCTCCGTTCATGCTCTGAGGGATATTCCACCACTGCATGTACCTGTCTCGTTAACATTTCCTATAAATTTTTCTCAACAGTGCAAATTATACATATCCTATTTATTTTATTTTTTTTTTATATCTGCAGTCATGATTTAGCTTCTTACAAAGACATAAAAGACAAAGCTTCCAGACTGTGGCTGTTTTGTGCTGTCTGTGCACACCTTCAGGATGCCTCCTGAAAACAAACTCTAGTTTTGCTCTGTTTTCTCTTGGAACTTCACCTTTGCCTCTGCATTTCCTGAAGTGGAGTCTGTGGTTTATGAATTGTTTCACTATGACTTTGTCTTGTTTTCCCTTCAGAGCTGTGGTCTTTGCTTACATTCTCTGAATGGCAAAGCCCATTTGTTTCTTTTTATACTTCTGTCAGCTTAAACTTCCATCAGCCCTCTTCTCTGCTTGGGGTCTCTGATCCCCACTCAGACCTTATCTCAAATTAGGGATTCCACAAGCTTCTGTAAAATGAGGATCAACTTAAATTCTCAGATTAAGTAAGATGAATAATTAAAATAAAAATTCTGTCTCTATTTTGCAATTCCTCACCCGATGTGAGGATAATCTCCTGTTTCTGATATGAAAATATAATTTTAAAAGCTAGCTTTTGTTCACTGACAGTTTTGGTAGCTCCACCTGCACAGATTTCAGTCTTGAATGTTTTCCTGAGGTCTGTGGGCACTTTGGATGGGGGAAGCTGTGTACAGAGATTGGATCCATACTCTCCAAATGGTGTCAGGACATATTTAACAGTGTGGTAGAAGGACAGGGGACACACAGCATTTCCCAAAGGCAATCTTCTCAGAAATTAATCAAATGTTAATAAATCTATAAAATAAATAGAAGTTGTTTTCTTTTTCCCTTCCTCATCCTCCCAGAAAATTACAACCAGTATCTATGAACTGATGAATCTTCTTACACTGGTAGGACAAATTCAGCAGGGCCCAAAGGAGTCTCAGCATGAGGGGAGGGCTGGGAGTGCCAGAGCTCAAGGACCAGGGATGTCAGACCTTTCCAAGGAGCTGCTGGCATCTGCAAGGGTCAGGGGACCAAACTGGAACACCGAGGGTGGCTGCAAAAGGAGTGATCTTGTGGTGTTTTCTTGTCCACAGAGGTTTCCTGAGGGCTTCTGTGTGGAAGACTTACTCACTCTGCTTAAACTGTTATCTAATATAAATAAGTTGATTAAGTGGCGTGTTTAAATTGCATTTATCACATTCCATCCTTGTTGAAAAACCCTCTTCAAAAATCCAAGTGGCTGGAGCATTTTCAGAGAAGTGTTATACTCAAAGAGTGATAATGAGTCAGGTGCAGCTGGGAATCAGGTATATGAGAATCACTGAACACTTGGCAAAGACTGTTATTCCATTTCTCCCCCTCTTTTCCTTCTAATGATTAAAAATAAATCAGGACAGATATTTGTACAACAATAACAGAAGCTTATTTGTTTTGTTTTACAGAGTTCTTTCAGGGTGTAGGTTCTTTTATTCATTTACTTTTCTGCTTCTTTAGATCACCAAGGAGTATCTGCTAATAATTCTGCATGCCATTCCTTTCTGGGAAAGTTGATTGTGTCTTTGAGCCTGTATTTCCACACAGACACCTCAGGCTTTCCTCAGATGTCAGCTACATTTTTTTCTATATTTTGGTCTACACATAAATATGTTTTCCACTTTCTGACCAGGGTGGCCTTAAGCAAGTGGAAAACAGCTCAGGCTCCTGGTGGGAATGTCCCAGGACGAGCTGGTTTCCCGGGTGGGGGTCCCAGCTCTCCTCTCTCCCAGTCCCAGATGGGTGGAGGCAGAAGGCATCAAGAGCATTGAGCACTCAGACTCCTCTGTGCTGAAGGGACATCTCTGCGTGGTTCTCCCACTTGGAAGATAAATGAGAGCAGATTCTGGTAGTCTTCTGAAATGCTTTTGCCCAAAGAGGGGATGAATTTGTTTAGAGTGGTGCCAGAATCCGTGGAATGATGCAAACAAGAGTCACGACTCCTCTTGCAGATCCACTGATCCGCCTGTGTGGTGAGAAAGATTAAGGAGGAGTTTCTGGTCGATCCATCCTTGATGAGTTTTAACCACCTGGTGCAGGAATAGCTGTTTCATGAGTCATGTCCAACAGGCACTTGAATCCTCACGAACCCCCAGAGCAGCTGCAGTCGGGGATTGCACAAGCACCGTTCAGCACCACCCTCTTCCCGTGGGTTCTGTCCTTCTGTTTGGCACATTCACTTTGAAAAGATTAATATAATGAAGAAAATACAAGAAAGGAAAACAGCAGCACAAAAATCTGCTTTAGGCTTCCTATTTCTTGTTACTGCTAGTCACTCTATCACGACATCATGAGCGAAGTGAAACCCAGCTGAGCAGCAGATCAGCTGGGATGGCAGCTCAGCTGCTGGACTACCAACCCAACAAACAGCACTTTTCCTTCTAGCAAGGTGCTGTGTCACAGGGGTAACAAGATGCCATACAGATGTCAAAAGACTGCCTATTAGTAAAAAATATCCCAGACAAAGAAAGCAATATGTTGAGACAGCATTTCTGCTTGAGTAATGCTGCTGCAGGCATAAGAAATCAGCTCAAGAGTTCCTAGGAATGTGCTGGAGTTCTTTTTTTTCCCAGCCTAAAATCTGTCGAGCACGTTTGCTCGCACAGCTGCATCACTGCCATACTGCTGAAGCACGTGAGACCTGGTGGGACACTCAGCCAGGACTCACCACAACAAACAGCTGAACCACTGCAGAGACCTGCTCAAATCACCCACTTACTGACAGCTGTCAGCAGAAACAAAAGTCCTGTGCAAAGCTCCAGCTCTCTCCAGAAGCTTCAAATCTGTGCATCTCAAAATGCATTCCCCAGTGTTATACTCTGGTCTTCCCTCTAACGTGGGAGATGGACTTGGAGAAGCACCTGGATGGCCCCAAGACACATTAAAATGCTGAGTGTCAGAAGTCCCTGATGGGGGGTCACAGGGAAGGGACAGCTGTGGTCAGCTCTGCACCATGGAGGAAACTTCAAACCTGTCTCACCAGCTCTGCTTGCAAAAGTAGGGCTGTCAAAGGTAAGCCCTAAGCCCAGTGCTGCAGGACCTGATGCTGCTATGGGTGGCCAGGATATTCCCTTAAGGAAGAAGAAAAATAATAATTAAAAAAAATAAATAAATAAAAAACCCCCTCTGCATTTCATGGTTGAGCTGCAATATTTCTGTTAGACCCAAAAGAAAATATTCATTTCAATCCTCAGCTTTGAAGCACTGAGATTTATTTTTCTATACAAATTTTCATTTTGAAATAATTTTTTTTAAAAACAAATCTAAAACAATATTTTAACAATTTAACAAACACAGCTTCTTTTTATTTTTTTCTTTTCTTTTTTTTTTCTGATGTGTCACTTAACCTAATGCAAAGTCACCACTTTTTTGTGTTTTCTCTGCACTTCCAGTTTATTCTCCATTAGAAAAACCTGAAAGGCCCTGCTAGAATTTGCAATGGACAGTTTCTGTCGTTACCATGTATGAAAAGAGTAAGTCAGATGGAAACCCCTGGCAGGAGGAAGAGATTGTTCCTGCCCTGGGAAAATATTGATCCTGTTCAAAGAATTTTCCAAAACAGAGGTGAAGCAACAAGGGAATGAATGGAGAGTCTGTAAACAGATGCCATGTAGGAGACAGTGGGAGGCAGCAGACAGGTGGGGCAGGACCTCAGACACATTTCAAAACTGATTTTATTCTTCCCCTAGTATTAAAAGTCAGAGAAGATCTCTGTGTAGCTGCAGCAAGGCTCCAGACCTTTAGATTTTGAAATGAAGTGTTTGTAGATTGCTGAAGATCCAAATTATGCCAAAATTATGTTATTAAAGTGTAATCATCTTGTTAGCTGCTTAGAACATTTTCTTCATTATCGCTTCATTCATACTTATGATGATGAACAGATGGTACCAGTGTCACAGCACAGCATAAATCACTCCCAAATGTTGTTTGAAAACACAGTCAGAAGGTGGTAGGGACATCCTCCTGCTGATGAGCCTGGCTCACTCTGCTTGCTGTAAGAGGAATTACAGAAACCTGCTTTGCCTCTTAACCTGTGTGCTGCTGGCTCCAAAGCACTGCCAGTCCTCTGCCAACACAGCTTATATTTACACTAAGAACAAAGTAGACTTCTTTTTTTTTCTTTTTTTTTTTTTTTCCAGCAAAGACTGGTGAACTTTACTCTTGAATAGCCAAGGAAATGGTGCAATTGGAAGTTGCATGTTGCAGTTTTAGCTGGCAGCAGCACTGGAGCTGGAGCTGAGAGTGGGGTACTGGGAGTGTGTCCCAGGTGCTCCCTGCACACACAGCCCAGCTCACAGCTCATGGGCTGATTTCAAAGCTCAGGTTTAATCCAGAGCTCAGTGCCCTTTCAAAAAACATCACTGATTCCTGAGTTATCCCACAGATATCCCACAGCTGCACACCAGCCCTCTCTCCAGCAGGCAGCAGGACAGCCATGGAGCTCAGTTTGTTTGTGGCTCCTTTCCCTGGTTTGGGCAGCTGCACCATCACAGTCAGCAGGTGGAATGGAAGAGCAAACACTTGTCATTTTACTCAGAATCAGAAAACACACACACACTCCAGACCCCAGTCCCGAAATCCAGGAGACACAGATGGAATTCAAACCCAGAACACCTAAGCAAGCAAGGATGCACACACACAAACCCCCCATGAAAGCCAAACAACAGCTGCCATAAGGCTACTCATCCCTGTTTTTTTTTAAAAAAGGGGAAAAAAAAAAGGACAAGTAAGAATGGGAAAAAAATTGTTAACAATTTTCAAATTTATACAGAACAGACCCCTCATGACTTCTTCTCAGCCCTAACTGTGTCCCCCACCCACAAGCTGCACCGAACACGGAGCAGAGCCTTTGATTTCTGGGGGTGATCAGCATCACTCAGGCCAAAAGAGCAATTTGATCTCTACCTGCAGCACAACGGGCGTGACTTTTGTCACTGCACGAGGCAAGAACCCCCTGTTTAGGTTGTTAAAAGTATTTACATCTCTTAATTTCCCTTGATTCCCCTTTGCAAATTTGGTTCTAGCTCTCAGAAGACTTTCCTCCCATAAATCTTTTATTAGCCACTAGAGGGGAATGTATAACACGGTGAGAAGGGAGACAGTGACACTGCATTAAAGTTGCAGCCAGTTTGCTCACTCAGATGAAGCATTTAGTGTCATGTTGGGTCTTTACAGCTTTTAGGAGCTAATTTCACGTCTATCTTGTGCCTTGTTATTTTCCTCTTTTCTGTCATATTGATTTCTCTCACCTTCTGCCAGTTTAGGGTAGTTTATGGTAAAGTCATGGACTCTTCAGGTGAAAAAAATGATCCTTACAGACACTGAATTTGATGCTTAATACCCTCGTAAATCCATAAATCATGCATTTGAGAATGTGATCTCCACTGAAACAGTGTCCTATTCCAAACTGTTTACAGAGCACAGCAAGTACAGCATTTCTATCCCAGGAGAAATGCTGACATTTCAGCCTTTTTCTCCATTTAAAACAGGATTAAAAAGTAAGATTCGGATTTTTTGTGTGTGTGGGATGGAAATTCCACATTAATTCCAGTTAGGAAATGACAAACAGATTCATTTGGGTGTTCCTCCAACAGAATGAAACTTTCAGCACTTTTGAAACTGATGTTTTTTTACTTCATTCCCTGATAAAACAACCCTAAATGTCCAGCATCAAGAATGTGTCCTCTGAAGCATATGGGAACCAGGCACTGCTGCACTGGAACCACGATCTGCTCCTCCCTGCAGCCCAAACTTCCCAGCCAGGGCACAGCTTATGCCATACCCCAAATCCCCCTGGTCACTGGGTGCCACACACAGCCAGGTCAGGAGAAAATCAGCCTGTTTGCTTACAGTCCTCTTGGGAATCAGGACAGTGGGGTGCTGTGTGGGTTTATGCAGTGTCTGATGACTCTGCCACTCTCTAAGTAGTGCCTGGGAAAGCTGTGGCCTGGCTCATGTGGTGGGTGAGCAGCTATGAACACAGGGCTGTGCAGGGAAGCAGGATGGGATCCTCGAGCTGAGCTCCTACTGCCAGTTGGCAAAGGATCACAGGGACACTCACTCCAGGAGGAAAAAAGTAAAAATAGTTAAGTTTAAGAAAGACAAGAAACCACTGGAGAGGATCCAGTGGAGAGCTTAAAAAATGATGAGGGGACTGGAGCATCTCTCTTACAAGGAGTGGCTGAGGGGGCTGGGACTGTTGAGCCTGGACAAGAGACAGCTGAGAGGGGATCCCATCAATATGTACCAATAGCTTAAGGGTGGGTGCCAAGAGGATGAGGCCACACTCTCTTCAGTGGAAAAGGAAAAGGGGATACAGGCACAAACTGAGAAACAGGAGGTTCCATCTGAACATGAAGAAAAACTTCTTTACTGTGAGGGTGAGTCGACAGTGGAACAGGCTGCCCAGAGAGGTCGTGGAGCCTCATTCTCCAGAGATATCCACAGCCCACCTGGACAGGATCCTGTGCAACCTGCTGTAGGTGACCCTGCTTTAGCAGGGCGTTGGACCAGATGACCTCCAGAGATCCCTTCAAATTCTGTCATTCTGTGAATCTGTGAAGTGATTTGGAATGTGTTTCAAGTCAGATGAAACAGTTAATTCCACTTCCCGTGGAAATCGCAAATATTCAGTGAAACAAAAGCTTTCCAAGAGAAAATTTGGATCTGGCAGTAACTGCATTTTTATTGGGAAAAAATATTCTTTTTTAAAAATTTTATTTATCATCCTGATAAAAGATTCCCAATCATCCCTGGTTATTTGCATCAGAGATTTACATTTCAAATAAGTCTTGTTCATGAGCCAAATTTTTGACAGATAGGAATTAGCAGATTCAAGTCAATAGAGCCAGAGACACTGACCAAAAAAAAAAAAAAGGAAAATGCATCTCTATGTTTTCAAATGCTCTCTCCTGATAGCATATAGATGGATGTTATTAAACTATCTGTTCCACAAAGAGGCTTTCATCAGAGCACTAGAAGGTCATACTGCCCCTTCAGTCTTCTCTCTCAAATCCCTGAAAACCCTCATGCATGTTCTCCAGAAGATGTGGGGCTCCCATACACTGCTCAAGTTTGACCTCTGCCTGCAACCCTGAGACAGAACCCCCAGAGCTCCCCTGACTCCAGCCCAGTCACTGAGGGTGGGATGGTGAGAAGAATTGATTTGTTTTCACCACTGGGACTTATGGCCCAACGGAAACTCTGCCATGCAGAAAAAGGCAGATGTTTGACTTTGGACCCTCAGCTTTTCTATTCAGAGCACAGTTTGTGAGGAGACTAAGGCAGAAGTTTCAGATGTTTCCCTCAGTAAGGGCAGGTAAAAACTGTACATTGCAATTTGCCATATTTTAGGTGTATCTGGTAAGACCATTCCTGTGTGTGGGGAGTAGCCTCAAAGTTAGACCAGAGCTGTTCATTCATATTCTGCTGATGCCAAGGAAGCACAATTAGAAGTTGATGCAACAGCAAACACACACTTGGCTAAAATTATCACATTTAGTGTGATTCCCATAATAAAAGCATGAACCAGCATGGGAGGCTCTTTCAGTTTACACAGAGAGACTTGGGGTCTCCAGACAGTCAGAACAGAGCCAATGCTTCTGAGTAAACTTTGTTAGGAAAACAGATTAAAAACTCTAGAGGTTTAGTTAAATCTTATACAGGAAAACACCTTGTTACCCTCCTGAATTAGAACCATAATTTAGTGCCAGTGAGTAATACATATTAAGTGGTGGTAAACATGTCTTTGTAACAAAGTTTATGTGATGAATTTTTTTCTTTTATCTGAAACATGCAACATTTAGCAACTGTCTCCTGATTATTATTATTTTATTGCAAGTACTTGTGCAATAGTTGCTACAGTCAAGTCTTGATGGCTCATTAATGAGTCATTTACTGAAAATAGTCAAGTCTCCATATGCAAATTCTTCTGGCTGGACACATAGGCCTTGTCATACTGATGCACCTCTGACTGGAATACTGTCACATCTAGAATTATTATTTAGGTTTTAAAATAGTAGAAATAAGCCCTCCTGTGTTCAATTGCTTTCTAAAAAGCAGGAAGATACTTCCCTAAAATTGACTCTTCTTTTAAAATCTGCTCTAAAACTTAGTAATTCTGTTGGTGATCATTTATATAGGATGAATATAAAAGGAGAAAAAAACCCCTCCTGTCTGACATGAATTTGCAACCTCACACTCCCATTCTTTTCTAGCATTGCCCAAGTATTTAATCCACTTTTTTACTTGTTTGTAGCAGTGCTAACTGCTGTAGTGAGCCCCCTTATGTTGATCCTGTGGAGCAGGGCCAGGAGCAGATGGACACACAGACAGACTGTCCTGAGAGATGGTACCCCCTGAGTTCAGGCTGCTCTCCCTTCATGGTTTCCTTGACCTGTGACCAGGGAAGGACAGTGCTGGGACAAGACCAGGAGTCCAGGCTGTACAGTCCCCTGGCAGTGGGAGTGCTGCAGGCAGATGTGATGTGTGGCTGTCAGGATGGACATCAACTACCCCACTGTCCATTCTCTGTAGCCAAAAGAGACAGACATTTTCCTGGTACATTATCACCCCCATCTTTATACTAATGAAGATGGAATTGGGATGCTTACAGCAACGTGACCTAGTGGGTGACACCCCTGCCCACGGCAGGTGGGTGGAATTAGATGTTCCTTAGGATCCCTTCCAAGCCAAACCATGCTGTGAGCTCTCTGCCCTGTTGTACCTTCCCCTCAGGCCTCTCCATCCCAGCACTCCCCTCTCTGTCCCAGGGAAGGGTTTCCCTCCTGACCATGCTGGGGATGTGCATCCATCCAGACAGCCTGTGCTGTATCTCACCTGACCTGAATTAGTGTGTGAATTCTGTGTGGGCTGAAAGTGAAAATCTAAGCCACATTCCCTTTCTCCTCACTCTAGGAAAAAAGAAAAACCCAAAGCAACAAAAAACAAACCACCCAGATTCTTACAAATTGCTCTGCGGGGATTATTTTACCTTTTTATAACTTAATTTGATTTTACCCCTGACACAATGTTACTGGTTTTGACAGTTAAACTTTCCAGTCTGCTTGTTCCATATATTTTAATATCCTGTTACCTCTGGCAGGGAAGAGCTAAAATTTCATGCCAGATACTGATGGTGATGGGGGAAGAGATTTTTTTTAAATTTGCTTAAAAAATAGAACTACTTACCTCTATCTGAGGCAACACAACTTCCTAAGCAACTACTGGTAATAGTTAGCTAAGCAAAAAAATTGGAAAATCAAAGTGAACAGCCCACTTCAATATACTCCCTGCCCCTTCTCTACACAGAAAAATGCTGATTACTTAAGAGGAGCTCTGTTGTCCTTGCACTCCAAGGCAATGTGTCAGTGATGGGTGGCAGAACCTGATCACTGTGACACACTTGTCCCCCCACTTGTCCCACAGAGTATTCCATGTTGTTACGTTGTGAGCTGC
>JAWWLV010000180.1:29987968-29998747 GCA_035041135.1 Platyrinchus mystaceus | reverse complement strand
CAGAACCTGATCACTGTGACACACTTGTCCCCCCACTTGTCCCACAGAGTATTCCATGTTGTTACGTTGTGAGCTGCCTCCAAAAGACAGGAATGGGGAAGGAATATATCTTAATGTGCAGATTATGACAATCATGGCTCATTCTTTGGTAGAAATATGATCTGGGCAGGCTGAGGTCACAGCTGTACAGGCAGGTAGTGAGCAATTTACCACACTTTTTTTTTTAAGTCAAATTCATAATGCTCAATATTTCATATGTAGCAAGAGAAAAAAAAAAACCCACATGGTTTCCTGAGTAAGTTGTTTGGATGTTTCACAGATGGTGTTAGGAAGGAGACGTTGAAATCATTTGCCTAATGCAATTTCATTACTAGAAATTTTAAGAACATCCCATCTCAATTTACTCCTGCCTCTCAGATACAACTCTTCATTTAGTTATTTGAAACTAGTTTATTCAAGTATGCAGAGACTCTGGGACATTTGCACAGCAATGTCAGATGCTATCTGGGAAATAAGTAGTACATTTGCAGGCTCTGAAAGTAATTTTTGATGACACCCTTAAATCAACTTCATGGTCAGTTTTCTCATTTTGAGCAAGAACTGGGATTCCATTGTGATAACTGAAAGCTGCATGTTACTTGATCTACAGTAATGTAGAATAATTACTAGTCCATTGCACTTCATTACACTACTGTAATAGGCAGCAGGTCAGTGTTTGAGCTACAGCTGCTCTGAAAATTGAGCTGACACTGATACTGTGGTAGAAGTGATAGCAAAAGGCTCTCATGCAAATTGCTGAAATTACCTTCCCCTCAATGGGGTTTGAAATGCAATACATGGCTCTGATCTGGACACCTGCCTTTGACTAGCTTTTTTTTTTTTTTGATACAATGGAATGGTCATGAAATAAATTAATTGTTCAATGCAATCTGCCTTATAAAAGGTCACTGAAATGCCAGAAGATTCTAAATACCACATGACTGGTGGACTCTGACTAATAACATTCCCTAACACATCACTGAAGTCTATCTGTTGGTGGTTTTATATTATTCAGATGATGCTCACAATCATTTGCAAGCATTCTGCTCCTAATATTCACAAGACATTTCATGGCATAAGACACTGCTACTTTTAATCAGTGCACTTTATCTATCAAGCCTTCAGGAGAGGGCAGTAGGCAGAGGGTGAGTAAGGAGCTGCTTTCCTTTACCAGCTGGAATCTGGGAATTCAGCTGGCTGCTGCACTGGAGGATCCCCCATGCAGTCAGTTCCTTAGCTGGGTACAGGATGATTCTTGCTCCAAGAGCACTCAGGCTAACACCCCACTGAAACACTTCTTACTGCTATTCAAAAATAGATGTGGGTGTTTCTAAGCAAAATGAAATATTTCTCCTCTGAAACACTCATTTAATCAAACTATCCATTTTAATAAGTCGAGCTCTGCTGGACAACAAGTGTCCACGCAGACATCCCACATCTCTGCCCTGGGCAATGCTTGTCAATACTCACAAAAAAAGAGAAACCTGACACGTGGAGAAAGAGATGTTGTCATCCCTCTAGAGAAAAGTGAAGTGTTTCATAGAAAGACCATCTACACTGCCCTTGCTATTCCTCTGTGGATGTTTTCCTTATTGCAGCTGCCCAGCCACACACTGTGTGTCTCCAACAGAAACTGTTCAGCAGCTCCACCTGCTCTGGGACAGTGACCTGGTGAGTTCCCCTCTGCCCCTGAAGAGCCTTCAGTCAAGTTGGGGGATCCCAGCAGGCACCTTCCTCTCTTCTGAGCTAAGACAACTGTTCCTGTTCTGCCTCTGGCATTTGTTGTTCAGTGTGATTTAGACAGGTCTCTTTTTTTTCCCAAGAGATGCCCAAGATCGAAAAGAAACCCTTTGACACCTGCCAGGACATCTTTGATGAATAACCATGCTGCTTTTTGTATGAGTGGGATAATTTAAAATGATGCATTTGCTGCAAATATTCTCTGACATTTGTATTTACCAGCTTCAGTATGTTCTCAAAGAGTTATTGTGAACGTATTCACAGACATTTGAAGTCTTACCCCATTAATGCACTGTGAGCTGCCTATAGACTGAGCAGGTGTCTGCATCTTTCCTAACCTCTTGGGGGATTATTGCTAGAATTGACTACCACTGTTTGTTTGAACTCTCTATAAATTAATAAAAAAATCAATACCTGGTTGTAAATGCCAGCTAATCACAAATAGCTTTGTACAAATTAGAGCAGGGATGTAAGAAGAAAGTAAATGGACAATGCCTGTGAGGGTGAAAAAGTCAACACTCAAAGTTCATCTGCTACCTGAATGATTCCAGATACATTCAGCCTGTTCCTGTGGTTTTGTTATTCATGAGAGATGGAAGTGGAGGAGCAGAGCTAAGCAAACACAGCCCATGCTGTGTGGGCAATGAATACAAAGAGCCACTAAGCCACGAGAGTAGGAACTCTGTCAGAGAGAACTGGGCTGCTGGAAAATTCATCAGCTGGATTTTAAAATGGAAAAATAAGTCCTTTTCAAAAACTGATTTCTGGATAAATATCTGGGAAGGAATTATCTGTCAGATCCAGACTCACTGTTTTTCTACCTCAGGAAACACTCCTCTGGTTTACCTTTGGTAACTGTGATACAGCTATGCCAGCCAACAGCATCCAGGAGGTGGGATTCACAGTTACTGGAGTTATTAGAAGATTAATGTATTGTCTCAAAAACTTACATAGGTATCTGACACAGGAAAACGTTTCTTCTCCTATGTATAAAGCAGTTCTTTGTAAAGGGGTATTTTCTACTTTTATTAAAGTTCAAAAAATGGCAACCAGAGAGAAAATGGAAACGTATCACATCATCAGCTTTGCTTCATCTAATTCAAAGAGATCCTATGGATCTGTCAGTACATTTGCTGTAGTGTCAGTCCCTTGTAAGAAAGGTTAAGTGTGTGCAGGCAAATCAACAGAGCTCTGGGTGAGAGAGCAGCCTGGGACCGATGCATCACACGGACTGACCTTCCTGCAGGTGGGACCCTCCTGGAATATCAGATCAACTGTCATTTCCCAGACAAGACTTGCACTGTTTTATTAATTTTTCTGATTGATTCAGATTTATACTCCAAAAATCCTTCAAAGAGGGTTTTGTTTGTTTGTTTGGGTTTTGTTTTGTTTGCTTCAGGGTTTTGTTTGGTTGTTTTGTGTGTGTGTGATTTGTTTCCCGGTGTTTCCACAATGGTAAAATACTGTCTGAACAGCTCTGGGAGCTGTTGTGCAAGACTTGCATGAAACTCCAGTTCACCTGCTTTAAGCTGTGAAAAGCAGTTGCAAAAGCAGTTTCCAGCATTCACAGAAGACCTTGTAAGCACATCCAGAAAACTTGCTGTTTTGGATAAATGGCTGTTTTCATGTACTCCTTTTTCTCACCGTAGCCATCCTTTCAGTGTGTTTGTTCTCATTTCAAATTGCCAATTGAGCCTTTCATCTAAAATACGAGGGACATTACCAAGGTATTAGTAGTTAAGCTGCTTTGGTAATTACAGCCAGGCTCCTCTTTTTCCTGCCTCTCAGTTCAGCAGCAACAACAACGACGGTGCCAAATGGCTCCACATTGCTCAGCGCCAGCAGCTCCTGCTCAACACAAACCTCTGCCCTCTGAGATCTACAGGTGCTCTTCTAAACACGGGGCAGGCGGAGAACCTGCCAAGGTCACACAACAGAGCAGCTCTCCGGGCTGAACTCAGCACCCCTTCAAATGGAAATCACTGAAAAGCTGTGACCATCTGTGCCACCCTTCTCGTGCCTCCTCCAGGTACATCCTGAATCCACAGAGGGGTATATGATTATATTCCCTGAGTTCTTCTCTATTTCTTTCCTCATAATATCCAGCTTTTGTGGAGACCATGGCCTGGCATCTCTGCAAAAACAATATTTCTACAAAAGTACTCACTATAACCCTGACACTGCTCCTCACACTTGCAGACAACCAGCACTTCAGTTAAGCTATGCAATATTGTTTTCCATTTTCATCACAATGCATTCACCTCCATCAACTCTCAAGGTAATTTTTCTTGCCCTATCACTCTACTACTGATCAGGCCCTTTGCCAGTTTTTCCCAATTAACCTGCATGTTTACTGCCCTGGATAATCAGAGTATCCTCAGAAGATTTCACTCTGACAGAATTGTTTCTGGTGAGTGGTGACTGCAGGGTCACCCCATGACACTCAGGAACCAGGGAGGCCCCTGGACTGGGATCCAGCAGCCCTCAAGGCAGGCACTTGTTGCTTCATCCACCCTCAAGTTTGTTGAGGTGAGAAATCTGCCAAAGCTCAGGACAGCACATTCACATCCATAGAGTATCCATACTGAAGAGAATGGGAATTTTGTACAGAACTGCCATCTCCAGTATTTGGAAGACTTAGATAAGATAAAGCCTTCCCCTGTGTAATGAGTATTTGGGGTTATTGCTTTTGTAAACTTCAAATATTTCTTATGCAAGTAACAAGGCAATTGTCTGCAGATCACATCTGGTCTTTCGAGAGATTCACTCAGTGATATCAGTATCATTCCATACAGTTGTGTTTCCTTATTTCTGTTTATACTTTTAAAGAAAGCTCACACAAAGTGAAAAAAATACAAACAAACACTAATCTTTCAGGGGCAAACGATAGCTAAGGAAAAAAACAAAGCCAATTTATTTTTCCCTTCTGTAATTCTGTTTGTGAATAGAATGTAAATCAAGTTAGCTGGATAATTTGCTAAAACCCATGGATGCAATAATTCTTATGTTGTTCTAACAGAGAAAGAAAGTAAAAAATGTTACAGGGAGAGACAATATGCAATTATGTATGAATACTAACACCCTAAGGGACAAATTACCAACAATGACAGTAAAATACTGCAGATTCCTTTTTGTGCTACAGTATAATTGACTTATACTCTGACAAGAAGAAACAGCTTAGCTTTAGAGAAAAATTTAAAAATACAAGCTATGTATTTGCTGGAAAGTATATAGACTCTTTGTTTTTCCACTTTGCTCTATCTATGATACTGACTGCATTATTTTATTTTTAACTTACACATGTAACTTTATTTCAGAAGACATCATTTTTTTTTTAATCCGTTCAAGAAATCGTTAATCTTTCTTAATGGTATTAATTATGCAACTTCAATTACTTAATCAAACTTGGTCAATACATTCAATGCAAACACTTTTAAAATCACACGTGGGGAACCTCTTTGTTGTTCAAGGGAAGGAGAAATAAATCTTTGTGTAATGACTCCCATGATAGTCTGATGTCCTCATGTTGTGGTGCCCAGAGCCACACAGGGCACTCGGGGTGAGCAGGACAATCCCTCCCTGGACGGTGCTGTGCTTGGTGCCCCCCAGCCCAGGGTTGGCCCTTTTGGCTGCCAGGACACACTGCTGGCTCATATTCAACTTGCCATCCACCAGGACCATCCCCCCCCTGCTCTTTGAGGGGCTGCTCTCCAGGCTCTCACTCCTCAGCTGGGATGTGTTCCCTGCACTGCTCCATCCCAGGTGGAGAACACGGCACTTGATCTTATTGAATTTCCCATGGCTGGTGATTGCTCAGCTCTCTGGTCCATCCAGGTCTCTCTGTAAGACCTCTCTACCCTCAAGGGAGTCCACAGCTCTTCCTACTTCAGCATCATTGGCAAACTTAATGTACATTTGACTCCTGTACCCAGATCATTTATAAAAACATTTAAGAACCCATCCACAAAATTGAGCCCCTGGGAGACCCCACTATTTCATGGCCATCAGCCTGAAGGAACTCCATTTACTATAAACCTCTGAGCCCAATCCAACAGCCAGTAGTTCACTCATCACATAATGGGCTTGTCTAGCTGTGAGCTGCACATTTTGTCCTGTGAGAGTCAGTATCAAAAACTTTACTAAAATAAAAACTCCCCTCACATCTACTAGTTTGAAAGAATCAAACCCCACTGGAGAATTACAGGTGTGCTCTTGGATAACAGAGCAGCAGATTCACACCAGGACAGAGCCAGGTTTGCCTTTTCTGTCTCCTTGATATTTTCAAGGACAGTATCTTTCTAAAGGATGGAAGAAGAAAGGCAAACATATTTTACACTGTTAAAGACAATTAAGCTTAAATTAACTAGAAAGGTTTTGAACTGCAAAATTAGGTACTACATTATGTAATATCCAAAGGAAAATGGAAATTAGCAGGGCTTAGCCTAACCTAGGGAGGCACAAATCACTGAATCACTGTGCTGTACAGGGAGGCACCTGCCTCAGAGGAGTCCTTACATTAATTAATGCTGCCTCCTGACTAATCACCCTGACCACTCCTGATCATCATTATGGTGGAGAAAAATGACAGTTTGCACAAAATATCCCTCTGAATCATTCTGTCAGCAAAATTTGCACAAGAGTTATTGGTGATACCTCATGCACCATCTGAAGCTGTCACACTGCTCAGTTCAGCTGTTGTAAAACTATTCAAGTCAGAACTGAAAAACATACAAACGTCTGAGAGAAAATGAATGGATAAGCAAAGACTTAATACTCCCCAGTAGTGAGGTGTAACTATGAGTGAGTAGTCTCACTGCCTTTTTTAAATTATCTGACAGCCTTACCACTTTTTTAAAAGTACTAATGAACTAGTGTAGATATTACCACCAACACCAGTGGGTAAACTAGAGAGACTGCATGGATTGATCTACCTGCAGAAAAGGGACCAAAATGTGACTTTGTGTTAGTGGAAAATGTGAGGCAGCAATGTTTCAGGTTCCCCTTAGAGGAGTGGAAGGGAAGGGTTGTCACTGAATAAATATAATGTCTGATAACATGGCAAAGATATATTTTGCTCTAAAAACACAGACATGCTGCAGACACAGATCTATGGAATAATTACTGTGGAAGGCACTGAGCCTCACAACACAACAAATGCCAAGTCCTGTGTTAAAAGCCATGCAAGGTGGGCAGCATAACAGAGGAGAGCAATGATCTGTCAAGGCTGCTCTTCTGTGTCTGTGAACACTGTCCTCTTTCAGGTTCAAGGGACAGTGAACTTCACTTGGCTACATCTCACACCAGTAACACTTCATTCTGAATGGTGCACATTCCCTTTCTTCTGCACAGTCACAGTGAGTGGGTGGTACTTTCCAACCTATTTCAGATGAGCAATATTTGTACACACTGTGGTTTCAGATGGAGTTAAAAATAAAGTACATGAAGGCACTGAGCAAATGTATGTGAGACCTGAACTGACGTGGACTCTGTTCTACTTGACCTAAACCATCAATCACACCTCTCCTGGACCTCACAGTACTCTCCTTCATAGATCCTTAGGGGCTGCTCTACTGAATTCCACAGCTATTGGAGAAATATTTCAGACCTCAAGATGTCTGGGAGTTGCTGAGCATCCTACACTCAAAGGACTTCTGTTAGCACCCAAATACTTCTGTTAGCACCCCAATACTTCTGTTAGCACCTTGCACAAACAGCAGGTACTTTGTCCTGCTCCCACTCAGGCCATTACTCTACTGTGTAATGTACCCCCAAGTGTGGCTGGGAAGTAAAAAAGCTTTGAAATTATATCAGCAATTTGGTTGCACATCTATATCTCTGAGTGGTCTGAACACTGAAACAGCTTCTCTGCTCTCTGAAGAACACGAGAGTTTGGCCAGTCAAATTCATCTCTTCTCTTTCTTCAGTCAGTGATGGGACTTTTAATGGGTTAAAGAGGCTAGGAGAGGTTTTACAGGCAAGAAGTAAGCAAAGTTACAGCTTGGCTATGAAGACTCCAAGCCTTTTCTGCCTTGGCTTGGCTCCCCAGTTTTTGTCAATATGCTCTCTTCCTCAGGCACAGAGAGAGAAAGAGAGATTTGAGCCTGATAGAAGCTGACACAGCATCAGAGAGCAGATTAGAGTCAAGAAGAAAGTGATAGAGGTGACTTCTTCAGAACATAAGTAGTTCTCCTGTAACACTTAAGCCCTTATCAGGTTCAGGAGCCTTCTCTCTGCCTTTGACCTTAAGCCCCAACGAGATAAGATTTGATGACTGTCCCCATGGCTAAGCAAGATGTTTACCTGTTATAATACATATGCACTGCATATACATTCTCCTGAGCTCAAAATGATTATACAAATGCTAATAATCAATTAAAGTCTCACAGGTCCTGAGATTAGGAAGGGTTATTATCTTCATTTTACAGATAGAAAAAAAAGCTTTGAAAGGTTGCATGATTTTTTCCAGAGGTCACTTGGGTTGTGATATACAAAGGGCTCCTGGGTATCAAGGCTGTTCATGAGGATTCCTACACTTCAGTGCTAAGGTCTGGGACAAACTCTGATCAAGAGTTGAACTGATCTTTTAATATGCTGCTCACCAACCTCTAAGTCAGAAGATTAACGCTGATTTAGTTATATCCAACATGTTTAGTATCATTTCATAGTCTAACACTGATGAGTGTCTGAAACTTCTGTTTTTCCATCCTCTTACTTTTGTGAGACATTAAAATCTCCTTACCACCTGGTTAAACTGGCAAATATCAGCTTAAACACCTGTGTTCCTGATATATCTATTAATATCACAGCATGCAGCACATGCCAGGTGCATTACTTTGAGAGGCTTGGGATAGGGATTCAGTCTAAAATGATGCTGGTCTCATTAAGAACCATGTTTTCCTCTTTCTCACTGTGTTCCTCTAATCTTCTTACAAGGCAAACAAGCCAGGTGTTTTCTGAGTACTTGTGAAAATACTGTATTAAGCTTCAGATATTTATAGACTGAGTTTTGTGCAGTTATGGTATTGTTTGTTCTGAGAACAAAATACTGCCCTTCCCCTCTTTCACATAACCCAAAGAGTCATAAAGATTTTGTGAGGGCTCACAAGTCATTTCAAACACCCTCTGAGGGCAGCAGTGCAGCCATTTAGTAACTCTCAATTAGGTCTTAAGAAATACCTTTCAGTCTATACAGGCTGTACTTTCCCATTTATTTAATTATAAGGGAAATATGCAAAGACTCTGAGGTGGGAAGGGGTGACATGGAAAACAAAGCTTAAGTGAATGACCTGTCACTCCAGAATGAAGTTAAAGGCTGTCCAAAAGTTGTGTGAACACTGTGCTAAGTCTCTCATTTTAGAAACATTGTTGGATAACACGAGCAGATTCCAGACTAATACAGCTGCATACCCCTCTATCACACAGCTGCCAATTCCTAGAGAATTCTGCAATATAGTGGCAGTAATGGAAAGCAAAATGATCTCTAAATAATGGTTTAAGATGGTTACTTGATAAAGGGCACTGCAATAATTATGATCAATGGAGCATGGATTCAATATATATTGCCCATTTAGATGCACCAGATTAGCTTAACAGCTTTCTTTAATGTTCTGAGTATTTTGTGTGTGTCTGTGTGTGTGTGTGTGGTTGTGCATGTGTATATGAGAGGGGCAGCACTGCACATTTTGGTGTATTCCTCATTATTTAATATTTATCCATGCAGATGAGCACCTTGCTGCATGGAAAAGTGAAATGTGAAAGACCATCAGTTGCAAAGACAAAGTATAAAGAGTTGTGGGGCTTTTTCTAGATACAATAATTTTGTGCTCTTGGTGCCAATAATTGCAGAAATAATATTTTTATGTTTAAAAAATAACACACATAGAAGGAGACAGAAAAAATGTGCATCTGGACTGAGTGCTTCTTGGTTCCTGCAGACATCCTGAAACAAGATGAAGGTTTGAGAAGAAACAGAGCCAGTGCTGGGGTTTGACTCACATGAGGAGGGTCTAGGGATGCCCTGCAGATTCCCAAGTTTCTGGGAATTGTACTTCACAAAATACAAGTCTCTGAAATAAAACTCACTGCTAGTTTTCAAAGCCCAGAAGAAGTGATTAAACTATAATCTCTGGGACAGTTTCACTGCCTAAATATTTTGCCCCCTGAACTTGCAGGGACGGTCACCCATGAGCTCCAGCCGTACATGGAGCTGAGAGCAGGGTTGGATCATGAGGTATAATATGCTTTGGTCAAACATGGGGCCTTATTTACACAAATCTACTGCAAGAGCCTTTTCTGCTCCTCACTGGCCATGTTAGTGAAGCAAGAGTGGCTCTCATGCTTTAAAAACGTGCAGAACATTGTTATTGATAATTTTGCTTGAGAAACTGAGGCACAAGTGGGATGAAATCTCCCCAGAAACATGCAGGCGTGGGTTTTGCTGCAAACAAATGGCTGAGTTCCCACCTTCAGACTCAGCCCTAACCACTGGCACATGCTGCCTCTTACCATGCATGGAAATAAGTGGCAGATGAGGTTTGGTTTCAAACTGTCTCATAGCTTTGACAAATTTAGGACTGTATTTTGACAGGGCATAGAAGTGCAATGGCAGATGTCACAGACAGTATTAGACCTCAGCAATTAAAGAAGTAAAAGGTTATTTTTGAATTGTAGAGTGAATGAAAAGTCTATATCTATGAATGCTCCTAAATGTATATATATGAAATAAACCCCAAACAAACAAAAAACCCAAACCAAAACCCACCCAGACCCCCACCCTAAGGTTTTGGAGATTTCATTTGATTTTGGTTTTTTTTCTGTCCAGGTTTTTGTTTGATCAGGCAATATTAAAAACTGCTGCATCAAACTTTGACTGGCTCCCTAGCAAGAATCCTTACAGGGTATTTTTTTCCATATATTGTGGTGCATACAAAGGAAAGCCCTGCCAGCTGTTGCCTGGGCAGCCATTCCCCATGCAGGGATGCCTTGTGGGGCTGAGCACCA